>OZ010573.1:116691044-116743544 GCA_963932145.1 Acanthosepion lycidas
AAAATATCCTCTTTTAGCCTTAATTAAGGTAGCACAAGTTTTTAGCAATCCTTGCAAAATTTTCTCTAAGTTTGATAATTGATTTCATTTTTTTTCAATGTCTCTCAGACCGCTTTTACGTTTTTTTCACTCTTCTATCAAGTTCACCCATGCTAATTCTGGGAGTGGCTTCAAACCTTTGTGAATAAAATATATATTCGGCTTGTTTAGGAGTTCTAGAGAATCCCTAAGTCTTTGCATATTCTAAGCATTGGAAGCTCTCCTTGCTACCGTTTGATCTGGGTTTTCACTTGCACAAGACTTTCTTTTTCTCGCTGCAGCCTTGGGTCTTTTGATTACAATCTGGTCCTCTGTTGGTAGAGATTTCTTTTTGCGAGGCATACTGCTGCCGTTGCAATAGGCAACAATAAACTACAGAAGAACTCAAAATTGATTTAAGTATTGCATTAATATTTAAGATTACTTTTAAAAGTTCAATGATATTTCTTATGCCGCCAGGTAATTTAAAGATAATTTGATGTGTGTAGGTCCTTACATTCCGTACAAACAATTATTTTTATTTGATGGGTAACTTTCATTGATTTAGCAATTAAATTTCGATTATTCTCAAATTTATTTTCAAGTTATAAAAATTGTTATCGAACAAAAAATTCGCCGTAAAAAATCACGTAAAAAAAATTCAGAAAGCAATTGCAGTAATGAAAAGTTGGAAATTCAAAATTTCAGGATTGCGGATCCGGGTCCGGAATGTTTTTAATTTGTTCACGGAGTCAGACTGATTCCAAAATTGGTATTATATGTTGGGCTACAGCCTCTAGGAATAAAGTTGAAAAATTGTGACACAGTGATATGCACACACACACACACACACATATAAATATATATATATATATATATATATATATATATATGTGTGTGTGTGTGTGTGTATGTATGTGTGTCCGGGTTTCAATTCCCGGTAGTGCATGCGCACTGCTGATGAGTCCCAAATATAGGACGAAACGGCCGTACAGTGCTTTCTGCATTCTGTTGAGGTTTCTTCTAGACCTGATGAATTACTATATATATATATATATATATATATATATATATATTTATAGTTATTTTATGAAAAACTAGGAAATCCGTATGGGTAAACCTAAGGAGGATAAAATCCAGAGAGCTCCATGTAAATCCAGAGCAAATAATTTAAATAAAAACAGACCACTTTAAGGTTCCATGTAATAAATTATTTCACCACAGCCCTTTTAAAAGGACTGCGGATCATCAGACTTTACTTCCAAACAAAAAATGAAAAGAAATTTACACATTTTTGACGGGCCGTATTAAACATATGTGAAGTGAGGAAGTGAGGCGGGGGAGAGAAGACATGAGTGAGTTAGCAGATATTGACACATTTAAACGGTTAACTTAACGGAAGTTATATATTGATATCGAAGGGGTAGAGAAGAAAAAAACCTATAGAGAGAAAAAAAGAGAGAAGGAAGTTAAGAGAGAAGAGAAGATGTCACTAATTTTCTTTGTAAAAAAGCTAGAAACAGACGTTGTTATTTTGCTTTACTTTGAAACTGTTATTTTGGGGGTTCATAAAGATTATAAGGTTTGATATAAATTTGAATGTCTCCAGACTGTCTACAAATAATTTACTTTGATGTTTGTTAGTGATTTAATTTTTTTTTTTAAATTTTGGGAATTTTCTATGAAATAGTCGATTAGAAAAATATTCATAGAAAGTACAAAATTTTATTTTAAAATATAAGTTTACTTCTCGTAATCTTTTTTTAAACTCTTAAAAAAAAATTATTATTGATTATTAAGTTAACATCTCTATCCGTTTGAATTTTGTTCATGAATTTAACTCGTGACTGTTTCTAGATGGGTAATCTCTTTTACTTAAATTTTAGTTAAGTTAGTATGGGGTTATATATATATATATATATATATATATATATAATGATCTCCATCGCTAAAACCAATATCAATAATTTCCTTCTCAGGACTAAACGCGTTACTTAGGATGCTTTTTATTGTCATTTTGTCATTCGGTTACCCCCAATAAATATATGCCATAAAAAAAGCTACCTAGAAAGTTTGGATAATCGATTACTTGTGTAGGATTTCATAAATTGATCTTCTGGAGAAACGGAACTCTATAAAAAGAGACGCGTAGTTATTATGATTCTTAATGATAATTTCAAAAGACACTCCGAAAGTAATACTTTATAATTTTTTTTACATATAAACTACAACAGATAGAAGGAACAAGAAAAATACCCTTGTATAGAGCAAGTTTTCAGCTATAAAACAGATTTAACAAAAAAAGAAAAAAAAAAAATCAATGGTGAAGTTGTCAGGAAACTGTCGTTCCCATAATGCATCTTTCGTCGGCCGCAACGTGGCTCATCACATCATATTGTTGTCGTTAACAGTGGAACTCATTAACCAATGATGCTCATGTCTAGTGTTTGGTCTCCGTAATTTTTCAGCAAGCATCGATAAATGTCAATGAGTGCATGGAGGAATTCCCTGACGCATCTGTGATGACGTCTAACATGAAAATGGGAACGTGTTTTGCTAAAATGCCACTCAGCTGCTATCTATAACAAACCTAAAAACAATATGGTTATTGGCTGGGAGGTTCAACCTCTATTGCCATGCCAATAATATCTACCTCTGACGTAGTAGTCCAAGATGAAAGAATAAGAAGCAATACCTTTTAGAGTGATCATCGTGTGGCAATAAAGTTATTTTGACTTTGCAAGAGATTTCTTTTTTATTTTGGACAGAGAGCCATTGAAATAATTCTTTTAAAGTATGAAAATAATTCGAAAATGAATTAATCAATAAATTAAAAAAAAAAACACAAAGTAAACGAATTTTTACAAAAAAAATCGATAAACAAAAAATTTCATCCATAAATAAACGACATTAACAGAGGACCACGATGAAAGAAGAATGAGAAATTCTATTTGTATATCAAATAAATGTCACCCGTTAAACGACATTTCTTTGATAAACAAAACAAGTAGAGAGTATAAGCAGGTTCATAACTCATGAACGGCGAAAATAACTTGTATAGATTAAAAGTTTTCCCTTGGCTTGCTTTTCGGACCAGTAAAGCAATAATATCAAAACAGATTATTGGTTTTTGGCTGTCTCTCAAAATCTTGGTCTCAAGTCATTAAGCCGACCACAGGTCCATTTAAAGATAGTAAAATTAAGATCTGACAGTCTGTTGTGTATAAATTTGTATAATTTGTCAGTTATTTCTTTGTTTGGATTAAAATTGTCGACACATCTCTTCCCCTTTTCATTATATATATATATATATATATATATATATATATATATATATATAGGAGGGGCAGTAACCTTTCTTTCAAACAACGTTCGTTAAATCTGACAGCCAAGGAAAATTTAATTAATTTTTTCTTTATTTAGTTTTTACAGCGTTCTTACATTTTCCCGTTTGGTGGGAGTATATATATATATATATAAACATATTAAATTAGGCAGCATATATTTTATATATAAAGAAATAATCATACACAAAATCAATCAGCAACATTGCTGATTGATTCTATGTATGATTATTTCTTTATATATATATATATATATATATATATATATATATATATATATAGAGAGAGAGAGAGAGAGAGAGAGAGAGAGAAACAGATAGAATGATAGATAATCTAACGTATCCAATAACAATATATTATACGCAATGGATTAAATCAAAGAAATATTTTACCATATTTTCTGTTTATGCGTTATTTTTATGGATACAACGTATTTGATTAAATGCTCTGTTTTTAAATAAACAGTATTAATTTCATTTACCGGCTTGAATATTCGAGAAATCTCGTAGAAAATATGCGGGACCTAAATGCCAATCTAGTAGCACGCTTACATTCATGTAGTCGGGGCACCAGGGAACAATCGCTCTTCGAAGCAGTTTTCATGAAAATATTTGTAGAAAAGACAGAGAGAAGCCACGTTACGTCGGTGAGAAAGTGACTGAAGTCGAGATGCCAAGTCAGGATCGGTTAAATTGCAGATCTCCATCTTTGGATTTTGTCGAGAGTCTCAAGAGGAATAGCAGGATCACCAAACCAGATATGGCAATAGTATTCAATTCACGGGTGTAGGGTAGATTTGTAAATGTTCAAGATGGATCACAGTTTCAGTTATCTCCCTTTAGTAACTTATCTCGCTAAGTTTTTGTTCTGCAGCCAGGTACTGAACTCACAATGGGTCAAATCACTAGATTACATCAATCAACGCTTTTATCCACCGAGCCATGTGTATAACGAGCGAAACTTCGTGAATATAAGAACAAAGATGAGGACAACAGTCCGAACAGTACAAATAGTTACAATACCCATACAGAGAGAAACTGCAGCTAATATAAAATAGAGAGAAAATATTTTTTAAGGGTTCTACTGCTTTAATTAGTTTGCTGTTAACGTAGGAAAACTATTTTGAGAATTTTTTTTCTGACGATGGCACTAGAAAATATTGGAAGATGTTTGTTTTCTGAAGATTTTTTTTAACATTGGTGATATTCTATTAGTCATGTGGAGTTATGAAAACAAATGCCAGCAGTAAAACCAAACTGTTTTATTAAATATTAATCTTAGATATGCAGATGACAGTGTTGAAAACAGACACAGAAAGAAAGCGATAGAAGCCCATACAGGAGCTAGTGAGGGAAAGCGTGAAGAAAGGACTAAATATAAACTGCAAGAATACGTGGTTAGTAGCAAAAGGATGAGCCCAAAATGCATATTAAAATTCGGAAATACCAAAATCAACCAAGCAAAAAAATTTAAATATCTGGAAATTCCTCTAACAGAGGACGGAAAATGCGACTCTGAAATCCGAATACGTATCGAGACAAGAAAAGATGCATTCCAAAAGGTAAGCAGTGTATTAAGAGATAGAAAAAAACTTTGTTAGAAATAAAGAAATGAACACCGACCGTGATATCAATCTTACTGGATGGCAGCGAATGACCATAATGAAGAGGAGACTTGAAGCAACAGATGTGCTTCTGCAGAACATGTGAGCATCAACGAAGTTTTAGAGAAAATGAAAACAGAAAGTAAACTTGTATCTAACATTAGGAAGAGACAGATGACATTTCTGAGGCACATAATGAGGAAGGAGGGCTTGGAAAATTTCTTACACATAGTGCGGATTGAGGGACAGAGGGAAACAACGCATAACATACTTGACAGGCTTGAGAAAATCAATGCAGGAACTGGGTTTAGAAATAACGAAAAGATAATTTACTGAGAGCTGCAAGGGACAGGAAATTGTAGGGAGCCATGATCGCCTACGTCCTGAATGGACACGTCACATAAAGTGAGAGAAAAAAATCGAGTATGACAGAATCGACCTTCTCCTCCATATATACAATGTATTGGATTAAAATCGACAAATTATATATGCATACATATATATATATATATTAGGTTGATGTAAAAATAATGTCGTTTTCTCACATAGTAAGATATGTGAGAAAACGACATAATTTTTGTACTAACCTTATATATATATATATATATATATATATATATATATATATATATATATATATGTGTGTGTATATAAAGAAGAGAGAAACCGCAAACGTTTTTGGTTGAATATGGATAATTTTTTAAAAAAACATATTATGCTTTATTTTCCATAAATATTCAATAGTGGATATTTCCACATATTATTAAAAGAAATTAATTTTTCTTGTTTTTCGATATTAGGCATTCATACTCTTTTTTGTGTTTTAGTAACCCAAATGTCTCCCTTGAGTTCAAAATTATGGAAAATAAAGCGTAATATATTTACAAAAAAAATCCACATTACAACCAAAAACGTTTTTTGTTGTAATATGGATTTTTTTTTATAATTTTGAAACCAAAAAGATATTTGGGTCACTAACATACAAAAAAGAGAATGTTTAATATCGTGAATATTTAACATCGAAAAACATTAGAAAAAAATAAATTCCTTTTAACATTATGTGGAAATATCCACTCTTTGCCTGATGAAGGTCGCGAGACCGGAACACGTGTAGCAAAATTATGGAAAATAAAGCATAAGATATTTTTTTTTTAAATCCGCATTACAACCAAAAACGTTTGCGATTTCTCTCTTTTTAATATACACATTTTTTTCTCGTTGGAACTACTACAAAGTCTTCCATATATATATATATATATATATATATATATATATATATATATATACCTATATATACATACAAGGTAACTTTAATTATTAGGTTGGTGCAAAAATAATGACGTAATAATGTCGTTTTTTGGACGTTATTACGTCATTATTTTTGCACCGACCTAATATAAACAGAGCATTTACTCAAATAAGTTGTATTAAAAATAAAGTATAAACAGAAAATATATTAAAATATTTGTCGGATTTAATCCATTACATATAACATATTGTTATTAATAATGTTAGGAGATATATATATATATATATATATATATATATATATATATATATATATATATATATATATATATATATATTACTCCGACGAAACGACCGAATATTGGTCTGGGGCTGTTGCAAGGCTGAACATCTGGCCAGTTCCTTCCACTTATCTAGGTTGAAATCCGGAGAGGTATTCATTCATACGTAACGTGTAGACCTGGTAAAGCTTAGTTTAGTTGCAGATGACTCGTAGTACATCCCTACATGGTACCAATAGCACTCAACGAAAACTGACATAAAACATCCATGATAAATAAATAAAAAAAATATATAGAGGTGATATGGTAGCTTTTGGATCAGCATCCATTTCGTGAAGTGAAAATTTCTCTGACAGAAAATATATTTCAAAACAGTCCGGATGGATGTTAAGTGAAGTTGGAATTCATTACTTGTAAAAGTCACAACGTCTGCTAGATATAAAATCTTAATGACCCTACCTCAGAAACAGTCTGTTTATCTACCTTACCAAGTTGAATAGTAGTTTAATTACATTTCCAAATGCAGATAATTACCTGCGGGTTGGGGTTGTTAAAAAAAGGATTTTCTGAAATCAGGAATTTTTTTTTCTGATGTTTCACGTTAAAATTCCAGCAAAGTTCAGGAGCAGATGTAGTGGTACCAAGCCAAGACAGTTGCAGCTCACTAAAAAAAAAAAAAAAAATGCCATGATTCTCTACAAACATACTCCTGTACAGCCTCGAGACTGGTATAGCAACTTTTTTTTTACCCCATCATGTTCGAGCCTAAGTAAAATTTAAAAATTCAGATGCCGGTGGCTGTGGGGAGCGAGTGGGTGACTTTCTTCCATTTTGTCACGTGAATATCAGAAATAAGACTTTCTTATTTTTATTTTTAACGAACTTGAAAAAAAAATTATATTTGAAATTACATTTTTCTTTTTCTCATCGAAAGTAGTCATACACAAATCATAATCTATATGTCGTGTCCCTCCAGGGCTTAGGCGATGTGGGGGGGGGGGTCAGTCTATCTGGATTTTAGGTGGAAATATAAAATCCGTGTTTCGTGTCCACAAATACAACACAAATTTTTATTCAACGCGAAGAAATGGTCTTCGTAGAAAAGGAAGACGACCTAGCTAAATATGACAGTAACATTTATACATTAATTTATACAGTCCGATACGTGAATTTATATTATTTACATTATTCGGACTATTGTCCTAATCTTTGTCGCCATATTTATTTAAAAATTTTCGGCCTGAGCGTACATATGGCGACAATGATGAGAACAATAGTCCGAATAATGTAAATAATGTACATAATACTTCGTCTCAGAAATATAGACAGATATGAATTTACATATTAAAAATCGATGTTTTTTCTTGTAGCTATGAAGAGACCAATACTTTGATTGTTCGAAATGATTTGTCGCAAGGCGTCTGCAAAGTTTCGAAGTGTTTTTATTACAAGTGAGGAATTCATGTGGTATGTGTGAGAAGCACACGTTAATGAAACGTGTGTGGCTGCCGACTGATTGCGTGTGATAACAGTAATTTAAAAAAAAAACTGTCAACAAAAAGAGCGGATATAGGACTTTGTATGTAGATAAATCATCGCTGACTGACGTGTTGTCATGGTGACTTGTGTCTAAAATGATGATCAAGACATGGCATGGTTCGCTGTCTTTTGCCGACTCTCCGTCACTGACTGCGTCGTTGCAGATTTGGTAGCTTACTTTTGCTGACAAGCCGTTTTTATCGCGTTGGATCGGCTCCGAATCACTATCTGGGTTTTGCGCAGGAATGTAAACAGTAACCCGAATCCTGGCCCATTTCGAAATCATTTGCAGTTCAACCACGCTGACATAGTAGAGAGCACATCAAGTGACTTGTTATGTCCAATTAGGTTCCAGAAAGTACTTTTTAATTTGGAGCTGTGTTTGTACAGAATCGTAAAATAGTTTATCGTATCTGCTGAATTTAATGAAATTTATTTGTTGGCATCACTTATTTGTTTGTGCTTCACCTATTGGCCGTAAAATATAGGCGTTTATATTCTTTAGCGACTATGGTTCTCTGCATCCTCCTATCTTTTGTAGCACTTAGTAAAATTTGGCTTCTCACTATCTCTCCGAGTCCATATTCTGCCATCTACTTACACGATCCTGTTAGGTAGGTCACTCGCGACTTTTCTATATCTTGCTTTCAATATGTCCTGTGATTGTCAAGTTTTTCCCTCCCTCTTTCTTCATTATGTGTCCTAGAGATTTCAACTGTCTTTTTTTTCTAATTCTAAGTATAACCGTTCTGTTTGTTGCCATTTTCCTTAAAAACTCACATATTTCGTCCATGCTATTCTTAGCATCCGTCTAAGAAATGAAAAAAAAAAATAATAGAAAAACACAACAAAACAGACGCATTTGTTGCATCAAGTCTCTCTCTCTCTCTCTTTTTTTTTTTATCTATGTGGAGATTGTCCAACAGTCACTGCCATAGAGAAGGAGTGATATTACAGAACAGTTGAGCAATATTTTCTTCTTTCTAACGAAATTTTCCTGCTTCTTACTAATTTGCTTAGCTTTTGGAAGGCATCTTTCACTATTCCAATGCACTTTTCTATTTTCGTGTTACATTTTATATCCTCTGTTAAAAAACATTTCTATCTGGTTAAATTGTTGTACTTGATTTTGGTGTCTCCAAATCGTAGTTAGCAAAAGGAACAGCCCAAGATGCTAACAATCATACATTGTGCCTTCTTACAACTGATGTTTTGTCATTTCTTCTCGCATTCGTTGACTACCCCTGTACGAGTTCCCGTAGTTTAATTTCTGCATCTGTTATTAACACTGTGTCATTTGCATATCTTAAGTTGTTCAGATTGTGGTTGCCAATAATCCTGGTCGAATTTCTGATTCTCTCAGGATTGTCTCCCTCTAAAGACTGAAGAGGTCTGGTGAGAAGACCAATGTCCTTTTTTTGACCCATTTCTATTTTGTGTATTCACTGAATTCATTTTCTATCCGTATACAGGCGGTTTTCTCACAGTTTAAGTTCAGGATTATTCTAATATCTTTCCCGAATAAATCAAGCTTACCTACCAGTTGGGACAGCTCTTTGTGTCAGAGTTTATCAAACGTATTTGCATAATCTATAGCACATACATATACGTATACATATTTCGTACTTTATTTATGGTAGAATTCTAAGCATAAATATCGCATTATTTGTTCTCGTGTCTTTAATATAACCGCACTTAGGTCCTGGTATTATTATTATTATTAATAATAATATCCTGGTGATTGTTATGAGAAAAGCAACTATATCCTTTCATTTGGCTTCTAAAAATATTTCGACTTATTTCAAGATTTTCGTCACTGCTCTCAAGTCCAGACTTGACGGCAGTTTCTTCAATCGTCCACACTTGACGACAGTTTCATCAATCGTCCACACACCAAACTGATCACAGTGTGAATCGTACTTATCTCTATTGCATTTTAATCAAACTGACATCCGAATTGTATTTTTCTTTTGGGTGAAGTGATGGTCGGAACTACACAAATGATCTAAAACTTGAATAATAATAATATAATTAGTGGAAAAATAAAGATTGAAAGAATTTTAGTAATAAAAAATATGCTTATAGATTTTTTTTTTAGTATTGCTATTTCAAAGAAAATTATTTCTTATATATAATAATCATTTCGAACGAAATGTTTCTACAACCATACATTAATTCTTTTGGGCTAGTTTCTTCGTATTGATTCTTACCAAAACGTTTCGGCCATTCTACACCGCCACCTGACTCAAGTGTCTTTGGTATTCTTTAAATTTCCGAAAATATTCTAACAGAATAATTTATTCAATTCCCTCGGATATGTTATTTCCATTACTAGTCATTCCCAGTAACTTTCTAAAAAAAAAAAAAAAAAAAAAATCAATTTTTTCCCCTATGACGTTCTCCTTTCCCACTATATTCGTCCATATTCCTGGACCATCTAGAAGACAAAATTTGCCACCGTAGATCTGTAATTGTACAATGTGACTGAGTATTGCATCAAATTGAAAAATAGTAGCTAATTTCTCAGGGAAATATACAAGTAATAAAATTTGTATAATTATTTATTATCAATTAGAGGAAAACAATGTTTGGTCGTCAGCAGACAGATGAAGTAAAAAAAAAAAAAACGAGAAACAAAGTTATAGTTTTGGAATAATTAAAACGAAGTTAAAAACGCGACAGTCGAGTATAAATAAATGAGAAATTCTAGTAAGGTTGAGGCTCTGGAAACTATTTTTTTTGTTATCAGAGTAAGAAATGCGATGCAAGACTTGAATAATCTTCGTATCATTCATTCGCCAGCGAAAACCACCAGTCATTTAGTGTCGCTATGACAAAAAAGACAAAATGAAATTTGCTGTTCCGGTGGAAAACTGGAAGTGTGTTGATTTGGAAAGACTGTGAAATGATGAATATGTATCGTGAATTTGTTTTAAAACGTCATTGTGACAGTTGTTATTGGAGCGCTGGGAACGATCCCAAAAGAACATTTTTTAAAGCATTTCACTCCATCAAGGCAATAAAGCCATTAAGACGAGAGCCTCACTGAGTGTGAAAGAATGAGAAATAGAAAACATTGTTAAGTAGAGAGAGAATAATAATAGGACAAGAATTAAGAAAACAGAAGATAACGATTGGCATTGTATTTGATTTTTAGTTTTTTTTTTTAGATCAAACTGGAAAGCAAGAAACCACAAGAGAATTCCACAAGCGGGAAGTGCGAGAGAAGAAAGCGTTGGCATAGAACTTACTGTAAAATGACAACTTAGCTGTTAATCTATGACTGCACTTTAATTTATAAAGTTTAGGTGGCAAAGAGGAAAGCTCATGAGGAACAATTACCATGAAAATACTTATAGTAAAGGCACAATTTAGAATATCCATTATGGCAGTGGGAAAGTAACTAAAGCTGTCATGACAGGTTAGGACCAATAAAATTGCAGATTCTTTGTATTTTATAATAAGACCCCAGAAATTGGAAATTAAGTGAAGAATACTCTCGGCCAGGTATGAACTACTTAGTGTTGACCCGCGAGGAGTTTTCAAAATAGCAATGTTTTTACTTGCATTATTTACATTATTCGGACTATTCTCATCTTCATTGCCATATTTACAACGTTTCGGCCGTTGCACCCTCCTGCCGTCTTCAGTTAATTGGAATTTCAAACCGAACCCTTTATTTCGGGGTAGACTGCTCCAGTTCATTTGCCATGCCTCTTCTTGATGTCTCAGTTATTTCCCTTTAACCAGCGGATAAAAACGTTGGTTATATCCAATGACTAGACCCAAAGAGTTTTGAGTTCAATACCAGGCCATAGCAGTGGTGAATCAAAACTTGGAGAGTTGAGTTAAAGGGTGGACGAAATAAAAGGTTCGGTTCGAAATTCCAATCACCTGAAGAAGGCCGGAGCGTACAACGGCCAAAACGTTGTGAATATGACAATGACGATGAAGAGAACAGTCCGAATCATGTAAATAATGCAAGTAATCATAATCATACGTAATCTCAGAGATATAAACAGTAATGTTTTCTTTTTCATTTGAATTTTTATGGAAGCATATCTTGATTCAACCAATATTTCATTGTCCCGTTCGACTGTTCGTAGAAATAGAAAAAAGACTTTTCTCGTCCTTCTTCCCTGTTTCCATCTCACTCGCAAGAAAAATCCTATTCAGTGGTTTCATCCAGATTAGAGTCGAATCAAATTCAGATTTTCAACGTAACGCAGACCTGATATAGGAGATGTTTTGAATCAATACTGACTAGAGGTAAAGAGGTAATTTGCTACAACTTAAACTCCATTTCAAGTCACTAGTTTGTATCGACATGATCAGTCAATGAATAATATTAAATTTACAGATTTTCATGATGTCAGCATCAAAATCTATTGTTTTAAAAACTCGTAAGGCCGATTATTTCCCTGATTTGTTGATTGTTTTTTTTCAACGGCATATCCATTTGTAGTTTTGCTAAAATCTAAATATTTTGTACAGTTTTATTTTGTTTTTGGAAATAATGATTTACTGACACAAGTCTTACTAATTAATCCATAGCTGGGGATATATGTGGATTAAACCTTTCCCAAAGTTATTTGAGCGTAAGTGAATATAACGAACCCAACTGGAACTGAAACTCAGCTCTCCGATTAACAATTCCGAGCTATTAGACATTACGCCACCCGCACATCCAAACTTAAAGCGCCAAGCGGTCATCAGTCTCGACGTTGCTTAACTTAGGTGATTGTACGGGATGTGGCCGCAAGCCTCGAATTTGTTAATGCCATGTCTGTTCAAAACGTAAGCGATCATAGCCCATTATAGATTCCTTTAATATGTGTAAATTGCCATAAGCTCTTGAGAAAGTGAAAGGTTTTTGCGTTGCATTCTCCACGGGTCTGTCGCACAGCGTTATTTTTCAAATCGACTAGTTGCTACTCGATGCTAGAGAACCGAGTTTACCTTGCTATTTAACCCACAGTGAGGAGAGGAAGATTCATGCTTTTCATAAGGGTATTAATGTGGGTGGTTGATTGGGTTTAGGGACATGGGTTATTTCATGCGGAAATTACATATTTTAAACACAGTGTTATGGTTTCGACTACAAATAAAATGTATTGTTGGTCATTTTACTATAATTTTGTTTAGCAGCATATCAACCTCTACTGATAATTTAATGCCGAAATTCATATATTTTGTACATAATTTTATGCTTTCAACTACAGATATTATATACATAATATTATAATTTTAGGGTAAAGGTATGTTTTTTTAGATAGTTTGTCGATCATAAAATGTATCGTTGGTAATTTTACTATAAAAATGTATCTTCATATTTTTTAGTGTTTTGGTTTAGTTTTTTTTTTTTTTTTTTTTACAGCATATCAACCTCAATAGGTTATTTAATGTCAACAAGACATTTTTTTCAAGAATATATTTTGCTGGCAATATTTTTTCTTCGAAAATGCATTGCTGGTATTAAAACATATTTTTAAACTTTCATAGTATCTTGACCCTAGTTTAGGGGTTAACCACCTACCCATACCTGGGACCCCAAAAAGTGCCACCACTCCAGGTCAGGGTGGACCCAGGAACACTAGCAATCAAGAGGTGACTCCATGCTCCTCAAAACCTCTTGATCAGAGACCTTACTGTTGGACGTAGTTTATTGTCTTACCAAAGACAGTTTTAGTGTTTTATTGCTATAAAAATCTATTGTTGATCATTTTATTATAAAGGTGTATTGTTGATTTTTGTTTGCGGGGTACTATTTGCCTATAGCAAAGACCCTAACAGGTGCTACCACCCCGGGTCAGGGTAGGCCTAGGAACAACAGCAATTAAGAGGTAGTTCCACGCTCCTCCGATCGGTGGCCTTGTAGTTCATCGCCATGCCCAGGGTGGGATATTAGTGTTAAAATGAATGTAACAAACTCGGATAGGACTTGAACTCGGCTCGCTTAATCCGCGCCGATAAGCATTGCGCTACCCGTACGTCCATTTCTTCGATATGTGAACTACGAACATGAGTTATCGGATATTTATCTATGACAGTATTTATATCTTCCATTCTTTTTTTTTTTCTTTCGTTTCTTTCTTTACTGATCCTTCTTTGTCAGAAGAAAAATAAAATGGCGTTTGTTGTTGCTAAATAGGGTCAACTGTGAAAAGCGTTTTCGTCGGCTCAAATTATCCATCGTCTACTTTTCACTTTTCGGTGGCTTCGATGTTCGTCTCGACAGACAAGTGGAATTTGTTGAGAGACTGATTAAATCTGGTTATCATCAACTCTTATTAAGCCGAGTCTGTAAACGAAACTTCAGCTGACACCGCAGTACAAGCGGACTGAATGCAGTAAATGACAAATACGACGGGCACTGGAGAGACTCATTGATATTCAGATTCATTGCCACACAATTAAAATATAAAGTTGTTTTGAAAACAATACTATTTGTCAAACTTCTTTTTTTTTTTGCGGTGAAAAATCGGTTATTTCTGTTTTCAGATTTAGAAAAGAACCAGACAACTCTTTCCGGTTAAGACAGCAGGAGACAGCAAGAACGAAAGCCACATTAGATATCTTTCTTCCTCTGGTGAAAACTTACCTTGATCTTCTGAAAAACGAAATTGAACTTCTTCACGTGAAATAAGCAACTTAAATTTAGGAACAGAACTGCAATTTAGTGTCCCGACGATTGAATGAATTTTGATGAAGATTTTGTTCTCTTACGACTACACCTATCATAAGATACAGACGGTAATGGGTATGTCTCGATTCACATAAATACAATATTAAATAGTGTATGCTCGTCTGCAATTGGAAATTCGTTTCCAGCTATGCTGATCAAGCTCTCTGCCTCTGGGCAGAGAAGATCGCCAGACGAGGCTATTTCGAAGGGCAGAGTCTCGTCTCGGGAAACAGCTACCCGACTCCGTTTTATACGGGGCCTACGGGGAATTTTTGGCCGAGCCTACGGGCTCGGATACTCCACATTAAATTCGGCCTTGTGCCACATCTGACCGCGTGGGGCGATTGATAGATATCTTACAGTTGGAGACTCATTGTGGAATTCACTTCACTCACTTCTAGCAGTTGATTACTACTGCTACGCGCCGCTGGTGAATCTTACATGTGTTGTTCTTGTCCTATGTATTATCGTCTATTGCCAACCTTCGTGTGATTATTCTTTTCAGTAACCTTCCCTAGGTTACAACAATAAATAAAAAAAAGAAAAATATTACATTTGAACATGAACACACTTTTCTCAACATGGTGAAAGAAAACTGCAGGAAGTCATAGAGGAAGAAAGAAAGGCGGAAAAAAACAGGACGAGTCATCAATTGTAAGAAGACAAAATTTATTGTCGTCAGTAAGAGGGACAAAAAATGCAGCAAAGATTTGAAGACATCAAAATCAAGCAAATGCAAAAACTTAACTCTCCGGGAAGTGTTACAACAAACGATTAAAATATGACACAGAAATCCGAAGCTACATTGGAATAGCGAAAGATGTTTTCCAAAGCGAAACACAGAATTAAGAAAAGGGAAAATTTCGTTAGAATCCAAAAAAGACTGCTCGCCTGATATGTAATATCAACCCCCTTATATGGCAGTGAACGCGCGATAATTATTTCACAGATGAAGAGGAGACTTGAGGTAACATAGATCTAGTTCTACAGAAAGATGCCAAGAATACCATGGATGAAACGTATGTAAAGAGGTCTTGGAGAATTAGACATTCACAAGATATACGGAAGTCAAAAAGGATAGAGGGGAAACTGCGTGTAACCTATTTAGTGAGCTTGTATCACAGAACATGGACTGGGAAGGATAGTTAGGAGACAAACATTGCTTATATACGAATGATAGAAAATTATGGCGAGCCATAATCTCCCATATCTCGAAGATACACAACAGAGAAAAGTGATTTGAATATGCACAACTAAATTGAAAGAATGAGAATGAATCTAAAGTCAGCGATTAAAGTAAATTCACTTTAATTGGATCGGACTACAGACACTTTATAAAAATGTTTGGACGGTGGAGTACCATAGCACGAAGAGTGTTCTTTTAAGGTGTCGAGGCTCTTGTGAGAATAACCATGCCAGTAAACGTTAATGCGTATCTGAACTTAGTGAACCTTTTTCCAACCAGGCAGTCATTTTATAGACAGAACAACGTCCCTGTTACACTGTGAAAGTCATAAGATGGCCTGCAGAAAGAACTTGTAAACGATAACAGGAGACAAGGTAAGAAATCGAAACCAAGGTTCTGAAACAAATTTATGAGAGAGAGGTGGGGGAGAGAGAGAAAATAATACCACCTGTTCTGTACAAGAGACTTGTCTGGTGCTATCATGGGGGTCGGTGTGCTGAATTCATGTAAGCAAAACCTTTCTATTACAAAGCATAAATGTATAAATATTGTTAAGGTTGATAACCAAGATGGCGTCTGCTTTACCTGGAAGATTAAAAATTCAAACAGAATAACCCCCGTACCCCAGCTACATATATTTATACAACATAAGATATCAGAATTTATTATGCAAGTCACTGTTTTCAAAGTAAAATACTTATTAACCAAGTTGATACAATAAAATTTTCAAAATATACAGTATGAGAAGTATGTGTTTTTCATTATAGAATATCTATCTTTACTGAAAAATACTGAGAGAAATTTGTTTTGAGTAGAATGTAAAATTTTATTATGCAAACAACTGTAACATAAATCGTTACTTATAAGGAATTATAAAAGATATAGGCCATAGAAATATATATTTAAAAAAAAAAAAGAAACAAAAACAATATGCCATATTCTTGAATATTTTACGTTAAGATGTGCCCTTTAATATTCTATAACTTGTAGTGATGCTAAATAAACACAGAGAACCGGATGTTAAAACGTTCATTAGAGATAAGGACATAAACGGGTTTGCGCGCATAAAATGAATAAATAAGAAATTCTAACAAATGAAAAGTCTGAGCTAGTCAAAAGCATTCCCGCCCAAATAAATGATTTCGGCTGAACCTTTTTGATCCCAAAACAAGTAAAATCAACCTCTTTTTAATCAAAACTCAAAGGAGAAAACAGACACCAAAGAAGACAGACCATATCAAAGTAGTAACTCCAGCGACTACTTCTCTCACCTCCTCACACATCAAAGGTCACTTAAATTCTTTTCACAAATTTTATATTATTTTAAACTTAATTCTTTTTACTCATCTCTTTAATTGGACATGATTTTGTCTACATATACATACATCCTTTAAAGAACATTTACCACTGACTTTAACAATTTGTATTTTGAACTCTATTTACATTATTCGGACTATTGTCCTCATCTTTGTTGCCATATTTATTACTACATTTCGGCCGTTGTACGCTCCGGTCTTCTTCAGGTGATTGGAATGTCGAACTGAACCCTTTATTTCGCTCACTGGGGTATAAAGTTTTAGTTCCACGTGTCATGTTTAATGGATGTCAGGGTTCAGTTCGACATTCCAACCACCTGAAGAACGCCGCGGCGTTGTTATAAATATGGCGACAAAGATGAGGACACTAGTCCGAATAATAGTGTACATAATAACTCATCTCAGAAATATAGACAGATACTGGAGGATTTCTTTTAAACATTCGATATGTCATATGGTCAGATTTCGAGAGAGAAGCCAAAGCTGACAACGTTTAAGTAACTCCTCGTAAAGAGGGAGTTGGGATGAATATAATATGAATATAATGTTTCACTTTCATTAAAGCTTTATCAGATACTATTTACATTTTTCGGACTATCATTCTCATCTTATGTTGCCATATTTATCACAACGTTTCGCTTCGGGTGGTTGGAATGTCGAACTGAACCCTTTATTTCGCTCACTGGGGGTAGACTGCTCTATTTCCACGTGCCATGTCTAACGGATGTCAGTTATTAATTATCTTCTGTTAATTCCCCTCTCTGTTCTCCACCGCCTTAACCAGGTATTGAACTTACACTCTTTGGGTCCTGCGACTTGGATCTAAACAACGCTTATTATCTACTGTGCCATGTGTCCTTGAAGACATCTGTGGATGAATTTCTGGTTTATTTTTATTACTCATTTTTGGCAAAATGATTTCTTAATCTTAAGAATATTCTACCAATGTTCGTCTTGTCACTTTTACTGTAGGCGTGGGGAGGACTTAATATGATATTTATATCTCTATTAGCTTTATTTTTTTTTTGTCTAAAAATGTTTATTGAAACGTAAGTTCCTCCCTGTGACCGCTGCTTTCCAAGTTTATTTGATACACTTTTTAGCCTTGTTAAATGTTTCTATACTCTGAGAATTGGTGGACAACCTGCTCGCTAACTATCTGTGTTTAGTTACTATTGGGCGTGCTCAGAACTGGTGTTAGTATAAAGGTTTATGTTCCTCGGTTTACTACGTATATGGTTTGAACTTTTTATCCAAGTACTTCACCGTTTTCAAGATGGTTCTTGTTTCTACTGATAATTCGTATCGCTTAAAGACGCCCCCCACCAAACAAAAAAAAATGCATTTGACTATGACACTTCTTTTGATTAGAATTAATTCATCATTCAGACACAAATTCTTGAAGATGTAAGTATGAACGATTCCACAATAAGAGTTGAATGTAAGTATGGCGTAGTGGATAGCGGTATAGAATGAGAAATCAGAGAGCTGAGTTCGAATTCTAGCAGAGTTCATTGCATTCACTTACACTCAAATACACTTTAAAAAAAAAGGTATGAATCCGTCTCTTCTCCACCCCAGACATGGGTTAAATAGTTTGACTTGTATCTAGAAAAATCATCATCTCCCCCTACCCCAAAAAATTCTGAATGCAATAATTCGCAAAAAAAAAAAAAAAAAAAAAATTGTTCTTATAATCCAAAATATGTTTCAGCTTCAAATAACGAAAGGGTTGATAAAACATAAAAAAACAACCCGCAACAGAATTGAAATGTCGTAGCTTCCAGTTTCTACATTAAATTCATCTTTTTTGTCCAAAACAAATTGAACTCCTTATCGCACTCCTTTTTCTTGTTATCTTGCCAATATTTTCAGCTTTTTTTTCTGCAATTTCCAGTGTGTGTCCTTGTCACTCAATATCTTTACAATATATTTTTTCTCTTCTGAGTTCTTACGACGCACATTTAACATATCTCCACAAAAGAAAAAAAAAACTTTTACTTAAATGTTTGCTTTTAGATTTCCTGTTTAATTTCATAATTGAAAAATTTTTAAGACACCAAGTAACGAAAAGTACTTAATGGTACAATAGAAGATCTGAAATTCAATAATAAAATTTATTAACTGAACATTATACAGAATTTCTAATCCGCAATAGACAATAGGAGAACGTTTGAAATTCAATAAAATAATTTATTCGATACAGTACAAGCAACATATGCAAAAGTAATATGCAGGGGAAAATGTTGCACAAGATCGGTTGGTTGATACCAATTTTATTGTGAAAACAGTGATTTGTCTAGTAAAATCTGGCAGAGTATAGTCACTACAATTTTAGGCTTTTCAAATCTAGGGTCAACCGTTACCTATCGTATATATCCTCATAACCTGCACCTACACACTCCTCTTGTGCCCTCATTTAGTAAGCCTTTACCTTGAGTGGCTCTTTGGCCTTTAATTTGGTTATTTAATCGAGAAATTTAATCGGGTGATGAATTTCCTACTCTACAACTCCGTTCCTACACACGAAACAACGCAAAACCCTCGCTGCTTTATCGTTGTTTCCATGGGAAGTGTTCAAACTATATACCTTAATTCCAGCAGTTCTAACTATCACGGATGAAAACCGCCATGTCACACATCTTCATTTCCTTTGCATTTCATTGGTGAAACCCAAGTTCCACTCGAGCAACTTCTTCTCACGAAGAGCTGCTTTGTGGAACAGACTCAAAAGGATGCTTCAGCGATCACTGCAAACTTAACCGGTTCAAGTCTAGGGCTAACCGTTATATTCTCATATCCCCATAAATTGTGCTTCTTACTCTGTAACCTTCTATCTCGAGTGTCTCTTGGGACTTGCACAAGGTGAACTTCATTATAAAAATATCTATAACAGTATGGGATTGAAATTTGTTTGGCTTTTATTAAAAATTAATAAATGTAACTCGTTTTTTCAAGATCCGCTATTAAGATTTTTTTTAATTATCCATAATCATTTTTTTTTCATTTATAATTTTGTGTAGAAATAGATACAAGATGGCCGCTGAATTACATCAACCTTGCAATACTAGTCTTATCATTCCTCGGCATCTTTTTTTCCCCTCTCCTCTTTATTCATTTTTAACCTCTGACTGCTTATTTTCCAACACATTCACTTGCATAAAGATTGATATCTGTTGTAAGTTAAGGGAACGCAGAGAAAAGCATGA
Organism: Acanthosepion lycidas; assembly: GCA_963932145.1. Classification (NCBI taxonomy): domain Eukaryota; kingdom Metazoa; phylum Mollusca; class Cephalopoda; order Sepiida; family Sepiidae; genus Acanthosepion; species Acanthosepion lycidas. The sequence continues at coordinate 116,711,474 of OZ010573.1, forward strand.
AAAAATTATATATATATATATATATATATATATATATATATATATATATATAACCTTTTTCTTTTACATAAGAATGAAATTGAATTCACTGATTTTTGCTATTTCGTATAATTTTGCGAAACCTCAAGATTTTAAATGATATTTCAGCCAAATAATTTATATTGGAAAAGCGCGCTGATTTTAAAATTGGTTTCTGTAATTACAGGAAGAAAATTCGATATTTTAACAACAACAAAAACTGGACGTGTATGTGAAACAATATCAAAAGAAAAATGTTTTAAAAGGAGAATGTAATATCTGAAGATAAATCTAAATTGTAAAAAACAAGGTCAGAGAATATAAGGTCAGAATAATCTAGGCAACATGATATTTGTTTATACATTCATACATTATGTTTTATTGTAGAACGGCATCTAACAAGTTAGCCTGGTAAAGCATTTCTATAGTCACGACTTTGATATCGATCACTCTGCTACCATGATCATGTGTCAAACCAAACAAAACTTCAAAACCAATGCTATTTCGTCCTGAGTAAGACGATAAACTACATCCGCGTCCTGGGTAAGACGATAAACTGCGTCCAACAGCAAGGCCTCTAATCCGGAGGTTTTTAGGAGCGTGGACCCACCCCTTAATTCCTGGTGTTCCCAGATCCAAGTTGATACAGGGTGGTAGCACCTGTTAGGGTCCCAGCTATGGGGCAAATAGTTAACACCCAAACTTATATAAAAATAGGTTTTAATACCAGAAATACTTTGTAATAAAAAAATTATTACCAGTAATAATTTTTGACGGAAAAATTATTATCAGTAATACTTAAAAAAAAAAAAAAAAATAAATACTAAAAGAACAAAACAAAAAATAACAGCAATACAGTTATAGTCTTTGAAAAAAATATGACCAGCTATAGATTTCTTCAAGGAGGAATATTCCCAGAAATAGATTTTTGAAGAAAAACATATTGCCAGCAATAAAAAAAAATTTCGGGATTAAATAACCCATTGAGGTTGATATTCCGTAAAACAAATCTAAAACCAATTGCGAGTTCAGTTTTCACATCTTCGCTTGACGATTACAGCTTCTCAGAGCTATGAGGTTGGTGCAAAAATAATGACGTTTTCTAACATATGTTACTATGTGAGAAAACGTCACTATTTTTGCACCAACCTAACAGTTAAGCTTAGTAAATTTACATTTAACTGACGAGTCCCAAAGGTACCTCCAAAGAAATGAAAAATATTTCTTGAAGCTTTTATTTTAGTTTTAATTTCAAGCTAACAGTTTAATTTCAAGTTTAACATTTACAATAAGATAATTTTTTTTTTAAATTTTTTTAAATCACTAAAAATCGCAAAAACGACGCTAAAATTTCCTATATTAATCTTTGCTCGCCCAGTTGACGCAAGAGCAGCAAAACTTTTGAACCAAATTTCGGACGTTCGAAAACGAATCAAAAACTATATTTTGATAATAGAAAAATCATTTGGTCTTCCTCGATTATAATAAAGATTTTGACGATAAAACTTTGTTTTTATCAAGTTTGGGGCATTTTTTCAGAACCATTACAACAATGTATCATTCTTGTATTATGATACATAAGCAAAGTAATATATTTTAAATTAATTTTCACTGGTATTATTCTTGTCCATCTCCCTTTGAGTCCGGTCGCACGTTCTCTACTCGTACTTTATATATATATATATATATATATATATATATATATATATATAGAGAGAGAGAGAGAGACTAATCGTCACCGTGAAATGTAGCCACTTTAATGACAAATGGAACGCCTTCTAGCGACTTTAATAGCTCTACTTTCAAGGACGATTACTCTTTGTCTGAGAATGTGTGCCAGGGGACAGAAAGTGTGAAACTGAGAACCAACGTCTTGGGATAGATAAAAGTGCAGAAAGGAGTACTGAAAAGTGTTATGTTAGTAACAAAGAAAAATGTACTAAAGAGTGATAGTTGTCCTCCTGTATGGCAGCGAATGCCGGACAATCTCCTCAAAGATGAAGAAGAGACTTGAAGCAACAGAAACGTGGTTCTACAGAAAGATGCTGAGGATACCATGAACCGAAAATGTGACCAACAGCGAGGTTTTAGAGAAAGTGGAAACAAAAGAAAGGAAACATATTTATCAGGAAGTGGCAGTTGAAATTTCTGGGGCACGTAATGAGGAAAGGAAGGCTTGGAAAACCTGATACTTACGGGACAGAGGAAAGTAGCGTGTAACTTGATGAGATTGAGCAAATGGATGGTAGGACACAGTTTGGGAGAAATAACAAAAGCACAAATCTTACTAAGAGCTACAAGCAACAAGAATATGTAGAGGGCCATGATCGCCTACGTCCTGAAGGGACACAGAACATAAAAGTACCACCTTGTTGATATATTGTCGTGACTTTGGAAATATCAATTCAATGAAGCTTAACAAATCTCAGTTGATATAATATTCTACGATTTCAGACTAAAATACACTATAGGACAAGTCTGGGACCACACTCTGAATTTCGAAGAATCAACTGGAATTGAAAGTTACGTACCTTTTCCAAAACTCATTTGCTAACTTTCCTCAGGCCAGAGAGAATTTCTTTTCCTGAAGGGTTTTATTATAAATTCATTAATAACGATAATAATAACAAGGCAATTAATCCATTACTACATAAAATTTCCTTCAAATTTAAGCTCTTACTGGTTAATTTTAGGAATGGCGGACTTAATATTTTATGTAACGCCATCCCGTGGAAAAAACATGATGTCATGCACTAATGGCTTAAATAGTTTTAGCATCCTAGCTTAATGTAAGTTAATTAAACCAAAGAAGATACGAAACTTATTAATTATTAAATCTAAAGATGTCGAAAATGTTTCGCCCATATTGTATGTTGTGAGTGAGAAATACTAACAATAACTCCCTTCACCCATTCCCTTTAAATTCGGATGACCGAGGAAGAAGAAAAAAAAAAGTCATTCGCGAGACTGAGAGATTTTCTTTGGACCAATGAAAACCTTGCCTTCACAGAAATTGACCCATCAGGCGAGAAGAAAAAGAAAACAAAATAGAGAGCCTATACGAAATTCTTTTTTGTATAAAATGTGGAGAACAATTACATTAATTAAAGAGTGTCCGAAGTCATCTGAAAGGTATCGTTTCAATTCTTCGTACCCAGCGTTGAAGTTCTTGCCAGTGTAAAATTACTCGCCAATTATCGGCCTCTTACCAACCACGTGGCACAAGAGTTTTCTCTCAACAACCCAAGTAAGCTAAGTATTAAAAAGTATATGTCTTCGTCTACTTTTGAGCGTATACAACTATATATCCCTTCTGTGAGCAACGAACTCTCTTACGTGTCTTAAACATTTTTGGATATTAGTTTGTTTCAGATCATTTAATGTTGTATGATCATTTCTTCTTTATGACAATACATTAACACTACGGACTTTAAGAATTCTGATTTATTTTCCTGAAACGAGTTACTGACACTACTACAAGCGTGTACATTTTTTTAATAGATTCCTTACTTTGTTTTATTAAAATTTTCCACGTATTTACTCATTTCATCTTTCTTGGTATGGGTAAATCAAAGTATAAAATCTGTGCGTTTTGTGAAAATGCTGCATTCAACGCATTGCAAGCCATAAGTGTGTCTGTGTGCGCGCACACACATATCTATAATATATATATTAGGTTGGTTCAAAAATAATGACGTAATAATGTCGTTTTTTGACGTTAAAAATACGTCAAAAAACGACATTATTACGTCATTATTTTTTGCACCAACCTAATATTACACAATTAAGATTACATTAGCTTAATGATCATTTTCACATTGCAAATTGAAATAAAATTTACAAGGTTTTTTCAAACCAATCAATGGATGATAAATTACTGAAAGAATTTGTCATCCACTGACTTGTTTGAAAAATTCAGGTAAATTTTTTTTAGAATGTGAAATTGGTCATTAATGTAATGTTAATTTCTATTGTAAAAAATATGTTGCTCTGTTAAATTAAAACATTGAGCTCTATGTGTGAATGAGTTTTAATATTTTATATTAACAAGATTCACTTGGAATATATATATATATATATGTGTGTTTTACACAGTGATATGTCCATTCATACGTAAAAGAAAGTGGAGATGATGAGACAAAGTGGAAATCCTTATAAACAACACGTTTCACCGAACGTTTGTTGGTCTCGGTTTCATCAAGTCAGAAATTATATATATATATTAGCTAAAATAATAATAAAAGTTACAACTTAAGCTGTTTTTTTAACATTGCTCATTATCAGGGGTTGAATCACTATAAGGTCAGAACTCTCTCACACACAAAATGTGTGTGTGTGTGTGTGTGTTAGCAACCCTTCGTTTAAACATGCTCATTCAAAAAGTGCAGATAGGGAATATCTGTTCCATCCTTTTGGTTAGGTTCTTCTAGCATGAAATAAGTTGTTTGAAAAAGTATTTGTCAAAAATATGGTAAATTATGACAGTGTAGAATCATGGGTTTCTTGAAATTGTAGGTTGCATTACATCTCTTCAAGGAAAATGCCATGCCATTTCATCATTAATAAAACCATCAAATTAAAATACAAATTAAAGGTCTACCATTGATAATGTTCTGCTTCTGCTTCACATTGGTATAACTTGCAGTGGAATAATGAAATAGAATGATTAAAAAACACGATATTTATTATATATAAAAATATTATATGATCTTTACTTGAATTCCTGATCAATGGCAATGCATTTTCTTAATTTTTTTACTTCATTTCTATAGTAAAATACTTCTACAAAATCATTATAAAATATATTATAACTCGGGAGTTACGGATCTTGGCGATGCCAAGTGAACGTGAGGTGGCGTTATTAAAAATCTATAAAAATGGGACACGCCTATTTTCTTTCTCTTTTCTTTCTAGCATGCCGTACAAGCGACCCCAGCAAGGGACCTGTCCGCAGTATGGGGGATATCTTTCCCCGGGGGACTGTATTTTTTTCACACACACAAAATATTCATAATTGACGATTTTTGATGCCTTCTTTCTCTTACATGCATACTAATGTATTTTCTCTCATTTGTTACTCAGTTAAATAAAAAGTTATGAAAATATCGCCTTTGTTGAAATTTATTCCATTTCTTTTAACCTCTACTGACAATGACGGCCTGCCATTTACATGTGTAATGTTTTTTATTCGTTTTTTACGGCTTATCAACCCATTGCAGGTTATTCGAAGTCAGAAAATATTTTTAGATTGTAAGAATTTTTCTTTTTTTGCAGATAATTGTTTAGTGATACAAGTCTCATACTGGAGTGGGGAGTGGACTAACATCTTTCCCAAGGGTACTTGCGCGCAATATAACGATCCCAACTGGAATTGGAAATCGGTTGTGCCGATTAACAATTCCGAACCATTTACATCACTCGTACATCCAAGCTTAAAGCACCAAGTATTCCTAAACGATCACCCATCTAGGTAGTGACAAGGCTCGACGTTGCTTAGCTTCGGTGATCGCGTATGGGGACCGATGTTTCAACGTGATGTGGCCATAAGTCCGTATTTTCGTTTGCCACTGCTTTTAATTAAACTGTGAGAAGTACCGCACTAAACCCTGTTCTATAAACTACCCTTCCCTTCATTCATGGCCACTAGCCAGGGCCGGTGCAAGGGTCTCGTACGCCACCGCCCCCGAATCTATGATACACTTTCACTCTTAATTTTTATAATATAGTATTCATATACTTAAAATACAATTTTTCTGGTAAGCTAATTATGTACAATAATGGACAAAATGCAATATGGGTGAACAATTCAAGGAGAAAAGTTGAAAATAAACACAATCTAAATACAAATTAGAGACATGACTTAATAAATCAACAGTGGTTTGCGGCAATTTTAAAATTAATTTTGTTTTTCTTGTTAAACGGCTGAATAATTTTAGCATATTCAACATTATGGATAAAAAAAGTAGTGAATTTTATATAGCATGAGCAAATTTGGTCAAAAATGACTCCAGAATGACGTCAAGTTAGGCGAAAAGGTTTTATGACTTAATAGTCAATTGTACTTTGTAAGGTATATAAATGTTGATAAGATGGCGAGGGTCACAAAGCACTGTCCCCAAACAGCCTTGCCATCCCCAACTAACCAGTCAAGGGTTTCGGAAGTATTACTCACAGGTCCTGTCACTGACTATACCTTTCAATTTAATTTCCCAAAATAAAGCGTACTGCATAATAGTATATAAAAATGTTAAATAAACTCTACTCGTGATATAACAGGCTACATTATCCAGTAAAAACATAGTGTTAAAATTCCAAAAGCATACTTTTGCGAAACTTAAAATTTTATTTCCACAATACATTATTTGAATTTGAACTTCGGACCAAAGTTTCCATGGAAAAACAGAACTTATCTCCCTTTGGTCGTCTGTCAATTTCGGGGAACGCACCTTTCAATATGTCGAGCGTAATGTTTTAACAAGACGACAACAACAGCTGGAAATCTCTCTGGAGAAATGAAAAAAAAAAAAAAAAAAAAAAAATGGAAATGAAGAAGAAATAAAGACGAATCAATTATCTAATCGATCTCCACCATTGGAGCTATTGTTAATATTTCTCTGTGTCAAATATCAAGTAAAATAAAATGATAAAAAACAGAAACACAATTGAAAAAAAAAAAATGAAATGAAAAGGAAAGTAAACTTCATGCGATTTATAAAACACTGTTTGAAACTTTTAAAACTGAAAAAACAAAAAGAATACCGAGAAACATCAGTAATCCCTGTAATAATACGACAACTGTGAACAATCCCCCAATACTTCAACGATGGGTTCGAGTTGAAAATAAAAAAATAAAAATCATGAAAAGTGGCTAGAATTTCAAAAAATTATAAATGTCGATGAAAGAGAAATTTGAAAGAGATTTTATGTCATTTGATTACCAATTTTCTTTTTAAGTCGTCGCCTTCTTTTATCTGCTGTGTAAGGTGCGCGGAGATGGCTCTCCACGTCTGCCTATCATTTATAACTCTTATCAAAGTTTGTTTTCTATCTTTCTTGCTGCCTGCTTGCTATCCATTTACACAAGTTTGTTAGATAATTTATTGGCTGTTTTTCTCTGTCCCCAACTCTACAACGTTATTTTTCGTGGATACCCGTATTTGAGTAGAACGTTCCCCAACCCCCTTTTTTTTAAAGTGTGTTCGTCTACTGGCCTGCACATACGAGAGAATATTGTCGGGTTACCTCCTCCTAATTTTCAAAACTGCTCCTAGGGGACGCTTTCAGGACTAAAATTACTCTGTGATAAAATTTTATCATTCTCTTCTTATCATATCCGTCAACATGTAATTCACTCACGGAGAAACGCGTTTTCTTTTTGGAAACGCATGAACAAGACACAAACGTACGTACGTACGCACATTCACTCACTTCACATACTTTGGACCAAAAAATTCCACATTCATTTCTTCCACATTATTTCTTTGTCACTTGTAACCCTTTGCTGTTAATACATTATCATTTGTTTGTACATATATATTGGTTCTTATCGTTTCTTTAATTTACGTGGACTCGCATTCCGAGTCTGCTATGTTTGTTGCGGGCATTTCAGGAGACACACGTGTTTGTTTATCAATGCATAAACCGGCTTGCAACAGCATGATGTTCTACTCAAATACGCATATCAACTAAAATGAAAATATATCGGTGTAAAAATAAAAATCTATGAATTCTTTAGAAATTGTCTCATTTACGTTTCAGATACAAAATTCAGCAGACATGGCGAATAGAACTTTGCTTGTCTATGAGGCGCTTCGTAGCTGAGTGGTCTGATGCATGCCAGATCGGGACTCATGTTCGAATCCTGTTGAAGAGCTTATTTTGTTTATTAAGTTTGCTCGTATACACAGGTCAAAAAACGGAATAAACTGTTTAAAAACTGAGACATTCTACTCAAATACGGGTATACACTAAAAATAACGTTTAAAGAAATAAATATTTTATATATAAAAATATATTATATTATTTATAAGCATTTCACTGCAAGCAAAGCGGGAATGCCAGTAGAATGCAAAGGGATATGGAAAGTGAAAAGAAAAGACTAGGGTATAGGGGTGGGGGTGTTGCGGAAAGGATAAAAAGAAGCAGCTTGATCAAAGCATCTGAAGTCGATTGGCATTACATTGAATTTTTGAAGATTATAGCTATCAGAGAGGCAAGTACGAGGAATAGATTTCCACTGCCAGGAAGTGGGAGAGAAGAAGCAGTTGGAGTAGAAGAGGCGGTTACATTTAACTGTTTCGTCAGTAAATAGGTGGGACCTAGATGCCAACCTAGTAGCACGCTGAAACTCATGCAGTCGGAGGACCAGTGAAAATAGTTTGACAGAGCAGATGCCATGAAAATATTTGTAAAAAAATTCAGCGTGAAGACACTTCACGACTGTGAGAAAGTGACTGGAGTCGAGATCCCAAGTCAGGACCAATCACACTGCATATTCATCTCTGGATTTTTTCGAGAACCTCAAGATGAACAGCGGGGTCAGGAGACCATACTTGACAACAATATTCCATGAATGGACGAATGGTAGATTTGTAGATGTGAAGGATGGACTCACATGAGAAAAACTTTCTGTCATGACACAGAGAACCAACTTTTCTTGGGGTTGATGCAGCAATTGATTCAATGTAGTTTTCCCACCTCAGTGAGAGCATGAAGACGCAGTGAGGTGCTCTCCTGAAGTTTAGCATCAACCATGCTGATAGGACGCAGGGAAGTTTCTCTATGATGAACAAATGAAATCAGTTTCGTTTTGGATGCATTAAAATTCACAAGCCATTTCCTGCCCCAGTCAACCACAGATTGGAGGTCCTTTTCGAGACCAACAACGAGGTTAACTTTGTCAGCAATGCCGGATTTACTATTGAGACACGAGTAAATGGTAGTGTCGTCTGCGTAGATGACTGCTTGAGAAGTGATACGAAAAAGAAGAATAATTCCTGGGTTTAATTATAATCGGGCCTGTAATTTATGCCGGTAGCAATTTTCCCATCATTTTTAGTCGTTTTGCACATATTTATGTATTTTGTCCTCTACTGAACTATGAAGAGTGAGGAATGATAACCGTTTAGAGCTTTTTTTTAACATATGTATTAATTCACAAAGACTGACCATTCTTTTTTTATCATTTACACGCAGACGATAGTCCTAAACTTTGTCATTGTCACATTTCGGCCGTTGCAATTTTCGGCCTTCATCAGGTGCTAGTCGATCCTGGCAAAATTAAGGAAATTTCTTGCTAAACCCTTTCCCTGAAGGTTAACCGAATCAAACATAAGAAAGGCCGGCGGGCGTAAACGCCGAAACGTTGTGACACACACACACACACACACGTATATATATATATATATATATATATATATTATACCCTTGTCCAAATTAATTGAAACAAAACGAATAATTCCTTTATTTACTTTTTTTTCGTATTATTCCAATGAAACATGACCAAGTGCACATGTTATTAATTCGCATGACCATTCCGCAAAATGTTTCCTTGCAGATTGACCACACATTCTCGATTGGATTTAAATCAGGAGAGTTTCGAAGCCAGCCGATAGTACTTTGATTTGCTCACTGGTAAGGCTTGCCAGTGTGTTCGTGTAGCGTTACAATTTTCCTACGCTTCCTTGGAGTAACGTCCACTGCAGACAATGGCCGTAGGACAACTAATCGAGAGTCAAGACAATAGTGTCTGAGCATGATAAAAATCTGATGCATTCACGGATGACGCAATATTTTTCAAGGCCAAACAAATTTCATTATACACCCCGAAAATAGATTTATATTATTACTGTTCACCACTGGAAATTATCAAATCTGAGGAAAAAATAGAAATTGATTACACCCTGTCACTCCAGTGGGTCTAAAACTGACAGTACGGCGAAAGAAAGGAAACTGAAGCGGTTGTTTCAATTAATTTGCACAAGGGTATGCATATATGCGTGTGTGTGTGTGTGTGTGTGTGTGTGTGTGTGTGTGTTTAGGTAGGAAGTGTTCTTTAAGCCAAATATGATTAAAGGTAACAGACATTTTGTGTCGATTCCTTTTACTGATCATCTTTTCCAAAATACGAATGGTCCTTCTCAGACAAGGAGGAAATTCCGTCAGAAAAGTTCATTTCGGAAGAAATATGGTACAATCTTTCGACTTCACTCACCATTTGTCTACCAATCCTGATGATGACTTAAGGAAATCGATCAATAAAATTAATCGACACAAAATGTCTGTTGTCTTTAATAATATTTGCATATATATATATATATATATATATATATATATATATATATATATATATATATATATATATGCAGAAAAAGTATGAACCGGTTCTAAATTTAAACCTTGTGACATTTGTAACGAAAGTCTGGCGTGTCAAAAATTTGAAATTTGAAATATGCAAGTTAGAATTACCGTTTGTTCGCTGAGAAAGAGTATAATCATGGGATTTGGTGATAAATTGAATAGATTTATTAACCAGCTGGCCCTGATGAGCACTTTTTAACAGTTCTCCTAACCTGAAGCAACACGTTCAATTTAATTTTCATCTATTTTCTCAGTGGTATTACTACATACATTACGAGGAAACAAAATGGACGCCCCCATAGAAATTCGATTTTTGTATTTTTAGTAAGGCAAGTGAGTCATAGAATTCGTTGAATATTGTCGAATTGATGCTAGTCCTCGATTCCCCTGATTTTGTACAAATTATCAACTCCTGGTATTGAGAATGCACCCCAAACGTTGATTTTTTTATCGTGTTTAACAGTTCCCTTGGTAGCCACTGATGTATTCGTTTCACCGGGCGTACACCAAACACGTATTCGTCCTTCATATCTAAGAGTAAAGGGGCTCTCGTCACTCCACCTCTTCCCAGTCAGATTTAGTCAAGTGTAAAGGAGATTTGCACCAAGCCAACCGTGCCCGTCGATTTTTTTTTCCTGATACGAAAGGTTTCTTTTTTTTATGTATTTGGAAACAATGCTTTTTGCTTTAAGCCTGCGTCTAACTGTTCTTGAAGAAACCACCAAACTAGCCGCTTTGGAAACATCATGTGCTGTTGCGAATCGATCTATTTTGCATTGACGAACCAAGTTTCTATCTTTCTTGTCGGTAGTTTTTAGCGGTTAGCCAGATCCGCTACGTCTATTATATGTCCCAGTTTGATTTCTCTTTTTGATTAACTTGCGGACACATAACTCACTTCGATTAATCTTATCAGCTATCGATCTATTTGACAGTCCCAAAAATCACGAAAAGCGGTGACTTGGCCCTTCTCGAAATCTGAACAATGCTTCGGCAGGTTAATAAATACAAATGTAATAAGCTTTATATTTTGTTCATCATCATTTCTATGAGTGCGTCCATCTTTTTGCTTCGTACTGTATATTAATCGATTTTACTCCAAGCAAGGTATGAAAGCCACTAAGATACAATGAGTTACATTATATGGAAAAATTGAGAATAGAAACATAATGAGCGGGAAGACTGGAAGGCATGGGGCCGGAAAGGAGTTCCACAAGAGAGAAGTGCGAGAAAAGAAACTATTAGCGTAGATCTTACGTCTACATCCACCTATCTCAACTGTACATTGATGAAATCTCAACGCCAGTCTATTACTACGCCTAAATTCAAAGTGAAGAGCTCATTCGAACAATTACCATATAGGAATTTATACAAAAAAATCAGGAAGGCAACCTTACGGCGGTGGGAAAGGTGATTAAAGCCGAGTCGCCAGATCAGGACTACTAATATTGCTGATTCTTCTTTGGATCTTATCAAAGAACTCAAGTTAAATAGCAAGAGCGCAGGACCATATGTGGCAGCAATACTCTAAGCATGGACGAATGGTAGACTTATAGATGTGTATGATAGATTCTAAATTTTATTCTTTCGGTAATTCTTGACAAATGAGAGTATCTTTCTTTCACACTGTCTATTGATTTCTATATAAAAATCATTTACGATAAATTATTCTAAAATTATCTTTAATGCTTTCTTATATTATTTTCAAAGAGAATTGTACAAAATGCTTGACTGTATTTTTTTTCACTTTCTCTTATGCTACTATAGTAACCATATTGATGGTCATTTGATAGTAACTAAGTAACGGTGATTATTCATTATTCTATGGTTTGTCAACCCTTTGCGGGTTATTTAACGCCAGCAAATATTTTTAGATTAAAAGATTTTTTTAGATAATAATGATTTAGTGATACAAGTTTTACCAATTAACCCATAGCTGGAGGGAGAAGAGGTGGATTCATATCTTTTCCCAGGCTATTTGTGCATAAGGGAATATAACCAACCCAATTGGAATTGGAACTCGGCTCTCCGATGAACAATTCAGAGTAAGTATCCTTAACATCATCCGCATATCCAACCTTACAGAATACCAGGTCACCTATTTAGATGCTAACCAGGCTTGACGTTGCTTAACTTCGGTGATCGTACAGGAACCGGTGTTTTAACGCGATATGGCCGTAAGCCTCCATTAAAAGAGATTTTAACGAAGGGAAAATTCACCTCGTCACCATGAATGACAAATAAAATCAAAATTAAACCAATAGGTTTGCGTTTCTCGCCTTTCAGAGTTCGATAAGAATGTTCTAAATAAATAAGAATAGGATTCCAAGATGTAATACACCAATATATGCATATACACCACGAGAATTTCCGATTAAGACCTAACAGCTGGTCCTGTTTACAAAAGGAACGCTATAGAGATTTAATGAAGATAATCCCAAAAAATAAATAAATAAATAAATAAATAAATTATTTGAAAGCGTGAATGTAACCGGTTTAAAGCTGAAAATATTAAAAATAATATTTTTCCATAATCATTAAATGAAGACAAGACATCTGTTGAACCCATAAACAGCGGGAACCATCAACTGATATTTCATTGAGATCAACGGATATCGACAGATAATTTAAAATTTTCCAAAGATACGGATATCATTGATTCATGATTCGATCTTAAATAGCAACTGGGAGTCATGAGGTTGCGTCATTCTCTGAAGTATTTTACTGCAAATAAAGCTGGAAGATATTAAGCGTAGCTTAGATGTGGTACAAGGCCGAAAGTATGGGACATCCAGTGAGGATCGAACTCACCACTCAATCGTAATTGTTCTAGCCAGACAAGCTTGGTAACCATTACATCACGTCGAGGTACTCATTTAAAATGATTTTTTCATCACAGCACAAGCCCGAAAATATGGAGCACCCAGGGAAGAAAAAAACTCACTACTCAGTTGTTACTGATTTAGTGAGACAAGCTTGTTAACCATTACATCGCGTCAAATTGCCCTCAAGACTATGCTATGTCTGCATCATATTTATCGAAGAGAAAAGGAGGCGAAGAATGGTCATCTTGTGCAACGAACCATTCCTTGGACAACTGAATTGTACATACTAGTTTGTCCATTGAATGCTTCAAAGAGTATCGTACTGCTAACATTAAATTTAGTATTCAAATAGTTTTCATTTCCTTGTTTTATTTTAAAGATTTAAAATATAATTTTCCGCGTTTTTGTAGATAAATGGAGTAAAAATAAACTTAAAACTATTGTTTTAAAAATTAATTATCTCTCGGTTTTACCAGTTTGGTGTCAACTTTATTGTAACTTTTCTCCGTCGTTTAATGGTTAATAAATCATGCACGGGTTTTTTTGTTAAAGATTATGTCTAACAATGATTTGGTAGCCAAAGATGACTTAGCGTTCAAAGTATGAACAATGGCGACGGTTGGAGACGTTATCCTTTTCACTTAGTGGGCAGGGAACAAACTTTGTCTAAAACTTTTGAGATTCGTATACACTTTGTTGTTCAGAGTGTTTTCGAATTGGAATTTGCGGTGAAAATACGAGCAAGAAGAATTAGTTAATACGGTTTGTAAAGCTGATAATAATTTATTTATTTTTTTTTCTTTTAACACCGTAATAATATTCTTGTCGTGATGATGTCACTCGCTGCTTCCCAAATTCTGACGTCGACAAAATCAATACGCTCTTATTAAAACGCAAATTATTGTAAATCAAGTAAGACTTATTTTTTCTTGTCATTCTTCATTTGAAACTTTCTGACAATTTAAAATAAAAATAATGTCCAATAAATCGATATGTCCTAAAGTGAACCGTTGACATGTTTATATTGTTTGCCTGTGTATTTAACTCCAGCCTCTTGAACCAACTGAATTTCTTTTTAATATAACTGATTAATTTGAACTTGTTGGTATAAACCAAAGGTTAGAGTCTAGGCTTATGAACCGAGAAGTCAATAGTTTTCTCCCAAATGCCAGGTAGATGATACCTGCTACTAATTTTTCTCCAGGAAACTAATAAAGCGTTGATTTAAAATAAAAGCAACAAACACAAGTCTTGCACTTGTAAAAACAGCAAAATATAAGCAAGTTTTAATGATGCTGAAAAGTACTCAGCTCGACAGTTAAGTTGAATGATTCATAGCAATAAAAAAACATTTCTTCCTCAATTATTGGTATGAGGAGTTATCAGGTTGGAATCAAATTTTTTGCAGGTTCTAAATAAATTTAATGTTCTGTAAACCGTGTGAATTTTCTTTACAATATTCCATTATTCTCATCTGTTATTATCATAACGTTTTGAACGTTCTTCCCTCTTCAGATGTCTGCCAATCAGTGTAACTTTCAAAGAATCTCGAAGAAGGTCGGAAGGTAGAATGAGAGAAATATTGTAGTGCTGCAGCATACCTACGGACGATAATGGGTATGTCCACTATTCACATAAATACAGTAGTAAATACTGTATGTTGGTCTACATTTGGAGATTCGTCTCCAGTTGTGCTGGTCAAAATCCCTGCCTCCGGGCAGATAGGATCCCCCAGACGATGCCGTGTCGAATGGCAGAAACTTGTCTCGGGAAACAGCTACCCAACCTCGTTGTATACGGGGTCTACGGGGAATTTTTGGCCGGGCCTACGGGCTCGGATACCCCACATTGAATTCGGCCTTGTACCACATCTGACCTCGTGGGGTGGTTGGGAGATATCCTGCAGTTGGCGATTCATTGTGGAATTGACTACCTCTCTACACGCCGCTGGCGAATCTTATATGTGTTGTTCTTGTCCTAAGTATTATCGTTCATTACCAACTTTCATTTGATTATTCTATTCAGTAACCTTCCCTAGGTTACAACAAATAGTAACAAAGATAAGGACTATAAACACTGTAAATAATAACTCATCCCAGAAATTTAAACAAAGACATTACAAGATACCTTTTCTTGATCATAACTGTTCTCGACAGAAAAAAAAATATTTACATTGTTTTTATGAAAAATGACCGAAGCTCAGCAGAGAAGTGTCAGTCCGGATAAATATCAGCACATTTTCGAAATGAACCCTTTTATTTAATCTGGAGCTGCCCATGGATAGGGATATCATCTCGTCTTGGTTAACTGTCATTTAGTAATCATCAGTTATTGATATACCAGGCCGGGCAATACAGATAAACTGTGAAAAGGAGACCAGCAGTAACTGAGCAATACCAAAATGACCATCAGCCAAGACAAGATATCCCTAGACATGACAAGCAGAATAAGAGTCTATTCGGCTCGACAGACATCTAAAAAAGGCCGATAATTGTGGGATAGTAACAATAAAGATTAGGACATGTGGAGCGAAGCCGGAAATAAATACCAAGACAGTCAAACAACAAATAACAAAATATGGTTTCTGAATCGCGCATCCTTCCGGTTAACAAATTATTCATTTAAAAATAAATATTTAACATTTTTCAACCAACGGGTCGCGCTCCCACCGACAATGAAAAAAAAAATATTTCGTGATCCATTTGAAGAGAATATAAACAAAGTATCTAGACCAGACGAGGTAATCAGGAGATAGGACGGCAACATACGACAACAATTAAAGACGGCCCAGCTTAAAAGAAATTTCTTTACTGATTTACCAATCTTACTCACCAAGCTACGTAACACTTACACTTGCTTTCTGATGTAATGGAATAACCAGTCACCCCCCCCCATGAATGATTACACTATAGGTAGTAAGTACCTATAAAGTCAACTGACTACGAGAGACTGGAGGAAGAGCGAGAGAGAGAGAAAACGCAAGCGCGTCCGACCTTCCAATTAGTGACACTCACTAATAGATTGACCTGTGTGTATAAGTGTACCGTATTTCATATTGTGCTGGTTGTGTACAATAAACCTTTCTTCTATTATCCACCCGGTGTTAAGTATTTATTCCCTTAGCACGGAATGTAACGCTTTCTCACTTCACCCCTTGCCTCTTTCTCACACATACACGAAAAGAAATCACTTTTCATCTTAACAACTAAAAACAGGTACTGTAAAAACTTTACTACTCATATATGTGACGAAAAATTTAGTTATTTTTATATTTAAACACCCTTCTCTTCGTTGTGGGTTGATTCAAATCCTCAACAGACATTAATCTGACTGTAAATAATACGTAATATTCTAATGATAATGAATCACTTCACGAATATTATTGCAACAATTAGATAAATATATACATTTCGAAGAGAGAGTTGAAACTTTTCTGTCCGACCATGACAGGATCTGAAATTATTCTGACGTTTGGTCATTTGACCAATTTTCCTCATCACTACATCATCTAAACGAGCTTAAATCTTAATTTTTAGATAAATAAAAGCGAAAATAAATATAAAGCGATCCTGACCTGGCAACTCAACATCAGTCACTTTCTCACCGACGTGAGGTGGCATCCCTCTGTTCTATTTCTACAAATATTTTTATGGCAACTGTTCTGGTGAGCATTTTCCCCCCTTGCGCCACGACCACGTGAATTTAGGCGTGCTAATAGATTGGCATCTAGGTCCCACTCTGGTGAAATAGTTGACTGTAACCGCCATTTCTTCAACAGTTCTTTTATCTCTCACTTCCCGTCTGTGAAACTCCTTCCCATTTACTTGATTTCCTGATCAAAACTATCTTCAAAAATTTAAATGCAATGTCAATCACCATCATCTGTCTTCTTGAATTCCGTTCATTTTTTTGCTTTCCTCAATCCCCGCTATACCCAGTCATTTATCTCACTTTCACTCCCTGTAACACCCTCCTATCCGCGTGCTAGTGGCATTTCCGCCTTGCTTGGAGTGAAATGATTAAAAAACAAAAAAACAAAAAAACATTTTTTTTTCTTTTAGCAGTTTGGTTTGCATCTTTCTGCAACATTTTCCCGCCGTTTAAGAGTTAATAAATTAATGGAGTAATGAATAGCTGCTGGGATTGATGAATTGGAGAGAGCAGAATTCGAATTCCCGTCGAATCCATTATATTCACTTATGTGCTAATACCCTTGGGAAAGGGTATGAATCTTCTCACCCCTGCTATGGGTAAATAGCAGGACAGACCGGGTTCTATAGCCTTAGATGGCAACTGGTCTACTGCGGGAAAAAATAGCAACCTACTGCGGGAAAAGATCTGCCTCATCAGGCACATAACTAACTGAATTCTACACGGGTCGTATTTAAAAAAAAAGTGCGCCCGACTTGGATTTGGCAACGGAAGATGAATAAACATTCCAATTAGTTACAATCGTGGCAGGTGCTGATTTTATCCTTTGCTTTGAGATCAGAAACTAGGGAACCAAGGCCGAGAACTTTTCAGCATTATTTCATATTAAGTGTAACCAGGAGCCATTAATGAGATTTTCACTATATAAAACAAACTTTTTGAAAAAGTGTGTTGATAAATAGAACAAATATGCAATTGCAGTTTTAAAACTCAGCTAATTGTACGATTATTTACACCCTTGTGTAAATTAATTAAAACCGCTGCTTTAGTTTCCTTTCTTTCATCATACGTCAGCTTTAAACCCACTGGAGTGACAGGGTGTAATCGATTTCTATTTTTTCTTCAGATTAGGTCATTTACAGTGGTCTGCAGTAATATGAATCTTTTTTCGGGGTGTATGATGAAATTTGTTTGGCTTTAATAAATATTACGTCATCTGTGATTACATCAGATTTTCATCACGCCCAGACACTATTGTCTCGACTGTCGATTAGTTATCCGAAACCCATTGTCTTCGATGAACATGGCTTCAGGGAAGCGTACAATAATTATAACGCTTCAAGAACACACTTAGCAAGCCTTACTAGTGAGCAAATCAAAGTACTACAGATTGGCGCGGAAAATCTCCTGATGTAAATTCAACCGAGAATGTGAGGTCAATCCGCAAGGAGCGACTTCGGGAAATGGACATACGAAGTATTAACATGTGCACTAGATCATGTTTCATTGGAAAGATACGAAGATGCGAAATATTATTTGTGTTTCAATTAATTTGCACAAGGGTGTAAGCTGTTTTTGAAGTAAAAGAAAGATTACGTATGGATCGGAAAGAAAGGTAATTAAATTCGAGTATTTTTTTCCTGAAATATATTTATTCGAGAAAATAAGCGAATTTGTCTGAGTCACATAATCTACAAGCGGTTAATTTTTTTGAATATTTTCAATTCAGGGCATGTATAGAGTGTCTATAAAAAAAGTTTGGAAATGACATTAAAATATGAAAATACAACGTAACAATTTATTCAGATAAGAAACAGCAAAATTTTAGGCAAAATGGTATTCCACATCAAATCGAGTCCCGTGTTTAAAAAATCGTTTTATGAATCCGATACCTAATTCCTGGACTAACTCTTTAACAGGCCATTTTGTACTTCTTGTCTGAGCTGATAGCGTATCTTGGTCACTTCGATCTGAGTCGAGTCAATTTCATGTTGATAAATTATTTACCCGCTGCCCCAACGCAACAAGATGTGACACAATGCTGAGTTTAAAGTGGAGTATCCGAGCCCTATAGACCACGTAAAAACCGAGTCAGTTTCCCGAGACGAGTGACTGCCCTTCGGTAGAGCTTCGTCTGACATAAGCCAGGTAAGGTAATAGCCAAATACACTCATACCCCGGTTGACGTCATATCGGTTTACGCCAAATTCGCCTTTACGTCACTTTTCTAATTTTCAATTCAACGAACGTCATTACTTTCGACGCTACGTAATTTGTCAATGTTACCAACGTCCAAATAAAAATTTTCTTAAAATATATATTTAAAATACATAAAGAATATATTCTGCAAATTTTTTAATGACAACGTTAAGTGTTATATTATTCCGTGTGTTTTTTACGCCATTTGTAAGCTGTCTGGCGTCATGCTTAAGTCATTTTAAGAGCAAATCACAAGATGAATAAGAATTTTATCGTGTTCATTATTCTTTGAAAATATGAGTAAAATGTGATTTTTGTGTTCTTTAAGGCTTGGCAGCAGTTATATTCTTTCGGGGTTGTTTCCATTTTACTCGTCATGTTTAGTGCATTATGTACAGTTTACACCAAAAGTTGGGTTACGTTGCGGCTTTTGGGAGCAATTTATGAGGCTGTCGGAGTTAACTCCTCCTTAACTTCCTAATTGTCCAAATTGTTCCTAGGGGGCGCTATCCTTCCTAAACTATAAATACTTGAGAACATTTCGTTCTCTCTCTTTTTCCACTTTTCAGCGGACACACTTGAAAAATGTGATCTCTCGTGCAGATTCGCGTTTTCCACTTGTGGGAAGACGCCATGAACATTGCGCACGCGCATACACACAGAGACAACGTACGGACGAACATACTTTGAAACACGAACTCTTTGCGTTCATGCACACACACGTTAAGGATTTTGTCTTTTGTAATACAGGTTTGTACATATATATCGGTCCCTTGTTTTATTTTACATTTCATTTGCGTGGACCCATCTTGAGTCCGCCATGTTTATAGAGGACTATTTCAGGAGACCACACGTGTTCATCACAACACGTAAAAACCCCACAGTCCGCAATCGACAGTCAGAGCAGTGTATTATACATCTCATTACGATAAATGTGGAAGGATATTACGTTAGTTTTACGGTGTTCGGCCACATTTTAAAGCATGTTTAAAGCATTACGTCAAGTTTAAGCAAGCGGTCACTATGGGGGCGACGGGAGATTTCCACGGCTACGAAGGGGCGCATCTATCAGGCTATTGTTCGGACTATCCTTCTCTATGGCTGCGAAACGTGGCCTTTTAGAGCGGTTGACGTACGAAGGCTTGAAATGTTCGACTACGATGCCGCCGAATCGATCGTGTGCCCACAGCCACTCTACGTCGACGCCTGAGTCTCCGTGCTGTTCCAGCGTCGTCTCCGATGGTTCGGGCACGCAGCTCGACGCCCAGAGGGAGAGCTCATCCGCGATGTACTTCTCCCTCCTTCTCTTACTGGCTGGCGAAAACGTGTCGGTGGGCAGCTGAGGACGTGGGTTAGCACAATCAAGGACGACCTAGCAGTACTATTGGGTCCACAAGTAGTTGGTCTTCGACGATGGAAATGCGATTGGCTCGCCATTTCGTGTGACTTGGCTCAGGATCGGCGTGCGTGGGCAGCGATGGTTCATGATGCTGTACTTGCTCGGGAGGAAGCCGGTTCAACCCGACCAGGGTGAAAGCCGATACAAGTAAAGTTTAATCCAAAAGCCGTGTTACATCGTAGGAATATTATTAGTATTATTAGTATTATTATAAATAAATAAATAATAAAAATTATAAATAAAATAAAACAATAACATAAAAAACGTTATATAAAATTAAATACAGATTAAAAATAATAAATTTGCTCACAGCATGCCGCAAAAACTATTCCTATCGAAAAGAAGACCAACCCACCAAAAGACGTTAAATTCAATCTCTTCCCCACGAACCTTGATATGGGCAAACACCTATCCCACTTCTCTCTGTGATATGGCTGGTAATACTACGGAGTAAATTTTCCCTTTTATCTTATGTATCATAAAACAATTTTAACCTAAAATATACACACAAAAATATAAATAAATTGTATGAAATTAACATACAATTTACCATGTTTTCCTGTTATTTGTGTACGTTTTATTTCCTGTCAAGTATGCTTTTATCTCCCTGAACACAATGCTAATTTCTGCTGCTATGATGTGAGTGAACCCCCACAAAATCAACACTTTTGGAAGCAATTTGTGAAGCAGTGCTGAGTATTATATGTTCAATTATGATACATGTGGACGGATATTATAACCACGTTATCAATTGTTACATTTCCAAAGTCCGTTAATGCAAATTCATTTCTTGTAGTCAGTTACATTGTACCCCAGTCAACAGAGTAACCGTCAAAGAATTTGAAACTGAAAACTTATTTAATTTACTGGTGTAGATTGTACCCATTTGCTGTCCGGATCTAAGGATATTTCGCCTTGGTTAATTGTTCATTTAGGATGGTCTAATACTCCTGCTATTTACCTTGAGCGCCTTGATAGAGTCTAAAGAAAAATCAGTAATATTATCGGTCCTGATCTGGTATCTCAGCTTCAGTAATTTTCCCACCGCCGTAAGGTTACCTCCCTGTGTCTTTTCTATAAATACATTCATGGTAATTGTTCGGATGTGCTTCTCGCTATGGTACCTAGACTTGCATTTAAGCGTAATACTAGACTGTCGTCGAGCTTTCATCAATGCTAGATGCAACCGTAAGTTCTATGCTAACAGTTTCTTTTCTCACACTTCTCATTTGTGGAAATTTCTTCCAGCTCCATGCTTTTCAGCCAACTCTAATCTCCAAAAATTTAAATACAATGTCAATCGCTATCTACTGTGCTTCTGATTACTCTTTTCTCTTCCCGCTCATTATTAATGTTTCTGTTCCTAATTCTTCCGTACCAGTAACCCATTGTGCTTTAGTGGCTTTACGGACTTGCTTGGGGTGAAACCGATTTAAAAAAAAAATTCTGCGCAGTTATTGAAAGTCTTGTTTCCACAATTAGATAAATGTACAAATTTACGAGAGAGTGCCTAAAAAGTTCCCGGTAT
Organism: Acanthosepion lycidas; assembly: GCA_963932145.1. Classification (NCBI taxonomy): domain Eukaryota; kingdom Metazoa; phylum Mollusca; class Cephalopoda; order Sepiida; family Sepiidae; genus Acanthosepion; species Acanthosepion lycidas. Next base: position 116,733,453 of record OZ010573.1, read on the forward strand.
GGCTAAAATCTACCTTGTTCCTTCAACCACCGCACGGCAATGGGTCAAAATTTTTCTCTGTGTAGATCGATCTTGGGCAATTAAAGTTAATATTTGTTGAAAGCAAAAGAGACAGAGGAAAACAACGTAGAAAAATACTTAATGAGATTGAGTAAACGGACGGTGGAACAGGGTTTAGGAGAAATAAGAGGAAAAACAAAATTTATTAAGAGCTGCAAGGGGAAGGAAGTTTTGGAGAGTCTTAGTCTCCAACGTCCTGAGAGGACACGGCACATAGAAAAGAAGCTATGTCTTTTTAGGACAAGTTCTTGATTTTTTGCAGCCTTGAGTTATCTAGTTTAGAGAAACTTCGGCTATCCTACAGTCAGGGATTTGTAGGATATCACCGGTGAACTGTATCCGTCTACCTGCCACCATTTCACTAAAGTTTGTAGACATTTCACGTTTTAGTACTTCTTCGTTATTGATGGACGGACAGAATTGAGAAGGAGGAAATGCTAAAACGTGAAAATTCTAGGATTTTTAGGGTTTTGCGAAGGCATCTAAAAGGGAACACATTGAGTAACTTACGGTTGGTTACCAACTTTCGCATGCATATAAGGCGGCTGAAAGGACAAAGTTATATAATTTGAACTTCACTCGGAGGTTAATCTTATTTGAAGAGAAGATCATATGGAGTCTTAAAAACACCGGCCAATAAAGTTTGTTTATTGTTATTTTTGTCTCCAAATTGGTATGCAACGAGTACGGTCGGCGGATCTTGGTCGCTGATATCAACATCACTTACTACATTTCATTCCAGACCTCAGGTGTAACTCATATATTCATCCAGCCTCGACATCGGGCAAAAGTATATATGCCGCCCTATAGGCTTGCTATTTACATGGCAAATGTTCGAGTTAATAGCGAGAAAATTCGAGACTGGTATCAGAAACGAGGTAAAAGAAATATGGATCTACAGAAGGATACTGAGAATTCTATGAACTGAACATGTGAGTAACAACGAAGTTTTAGTGAAAATGAAAACAAAAAACGACGCATAGTTGGAATCAGAATGAGTTGAAATTCCTTGGAGACATAATGAGGAAAGGGGGGCTTGAAATATTTAACATTCACAGAACAAATTAAAGGTAATAGGGACAGGCGAACGCATCGAATAAACTACCTAACGAGCTTATGTAAATGGTTGACAGAAAAGTGATAGCAAAAAAAAAAAAAAAAAAAAAAAACAACAACAAAAAAACAAACTTACTAAGAACTACAAAAGACAGGAAGTTCTGAATAAGACATGTCCTGAAGGCAATAGTAAAACAATTTCGTAAAGCGTATAGCTTCTATGGGAATTTGTTGGATGTGAAAAGGAGAGCTCTTCAGTATTTATGGATATTGGGACAATTCTTGGTAAAAGTAATAATAGGATGATGTCGGCGGTGGCAGTCATCATGGAGAAGTCATTTAAATATGCAACAATTATGAAGTTAGGTAAAACTTTAAATTTAAAAACTACAACTCTCTCTGAATATAACATCAATCAGCTAAATGACAAATTTTATTTTTTTAAATTTTTTTTACACTATTTACATTGTTCGGTCTGTTGTCCTTATCTTTGTTGCTATATTCACGACATTTCGGCCGTTGTACGCTCCGGCCTTCTTCAGGTGATTGGTATTTCGAACTGAACCTTTTATTTCATCCACCGGGGCAGAGTGTTCTAGTTCCACGTGCCTTGCCTCTTCTGGATGTCTCAGTATCAGTTATCTCCCTTTAACAGCTGTAGCAAGGTAATGAACTCAACTTTCTTTTCCACAGTCTGAACAATATAAATAGTGTAAATAATTACAATACCTCATCTCAGAAATATAGACAAATTATAATTATATATATATATAATGTGTGTGGATACCGAAGTCAACACCCATCAGCGACAGTATGTTTCATGCTTATACGCAATCGTCAAGCCATATGTAGTGTTTTTCCGCGACTATTTATATATACAAATCAGGGATGAATTGTGAGTAGTCTCTTGTATTGTTCTAACGGTATATATATATATATATATACATATATATATACATTACATCATAAAAATTATTTTCGAAATGTAAGAAATCTAACCTCCAACCAACTCTTGCAAAACTAAACTGTGATACAGAATAGATGAAGAGAGCAGGTTCTGGTCAAACTGGAAGCTATTAGTCTTGAATTGGCGACGAATTTACTCACCAACGTCTTCATCATGAAGAGTGAAAGGCCTACAGAACCACGTGTGGAAGAACTTCCCATACTAGCTCCATGGTCGCTTGCTGCGTCTGATTTGTAACTTGGACATTCGGCAAAATTTACCCATCTACTTTCTTACCCAGAAAAATTGCACATTTTAACATAGGTAAGAGCTTGCCCTGACTTCATAGAATACAAAGAAAATTGGTGAAGTCAAAAACATTTTCTCACAAGATTTGGTAAAGTGAAGATACCGAATCCTCTCCTGAATTATCTTCCTTTAGGATTCTCACAATCAACCCATTTTTAAAACAGTAATTATCTTATCTATTTTATCAAAACAGATAAAAAAAAAACAAAAAAAAAAAAACATTTGTTTACATAATAATTAATGTTTATTTCCGTAATTTCATTTGGAGTCCATTTATCTATATTTTGAAATTATGCTTAAGTTTTTTAAACGACGTAGAACGATTGAGTGATTCCCAACAATAAAGAGTTTCGTTATCTTTAAAGAGACTTCTAGGATTTTCCTCACATGATGACAAAAATAACGTTAAGATTTTTTGTATCTGTCCAATATTATGGATGAGTTTAGTTCCTTCTTTAGTTTTGATTATTGGTTAATGAAAAAGTCAAGATTCGGTGAAAAGAATTTGTCTATTTTTTCATCTTTCTTTAAATACAGATGAATGCTAGTTCGTATTCACAAAATCTAATTTGCTCCTTGGAGTGTATGTAATTATTATGCAAATCATTAACACCTATAAAAAACACGGATATCTACTGGAATTTTACTTATTTCATGGCGAGCAGAAATTTTGTCAAGAAAGTTCTCTTTTGAGAACTAAATTGATAATACTAATAGTCAACATATTAAAGTTCAATCGACTTATCTCTCAGCCGAATTTAAAATCTTGCGGACACAGCGTTCAGCAGTGTCAGATAAATTTACTGAATTATTACAAGATTTCATATTTAAACTTCACGCCAAAGACTATAAACAAATTTGAAATGCGTACTGTTTGTGTTCATTAAGAACTTGACAACATTTAAATAATCAGAATCAGTATATGAACTGATAAAAGTTAAAATATTCGGTGTTTTCTATTTATTTTCGTCGTTATAAAATGTATTTTTGTAAAAATCTTAAAAAATAAACTTACATTCGGAACATTAAACACACTTTATCGTAATATTTAAAATGATCGATTACTTACTTGTATGTTATTTTTAATTTTTTTGTAAATTTTTTTGTAAATTTATTTTATTTACAGATCGTGACAGCTATTTAGCGACATGTGATTAAATATACTTTAAATGCTTTAAAAACATTCAGTATTATTATTGTTTAGGTAATATAACATAACACAAAAATACGTATATTGCGGAAAAAAAAGAATTTTCGACAATATACGCATTTTTTACGTATTTATGGTTAATGGTTATTTTTTAAACTTTTATCAATAACGACATTCTTGTTCCTGTAGTTATAGGTAATAATATACATTAATTACTAATTTTTAAAATTAATAACTATTTGTGCTCAGTTGTTGACAGAAATAGCTATCTGATGATGTGTTAAAATTTTGGAATAATGCAATAATAAAAATTTAAATTTCATCTGATAGATGTCACGATCTGTTAATTATATTATGTAATTCGAGCAAATATCGAATCTATTTCATACTAAAATCATGACAATATTTAATTATCCTTTTTTCTTCTTTTTTTTAAAAAAAAAGATATGTAAATAAAATAAAAACCATTCTAAGCAATTCAAAAAGCTTTCCTGGAATCTTACATATTTTCACAAAAGTTCAGTGAAAAATAGGAGCAAAAAGAAAAAGAAAAAATCGTATGTTTTACGATGCACAGATATTTCCTTTTCAGTTTTCACAATTTCCTTACAATCATCAGCAATTAACATTTGTTACTATACAATTAATTTTCTATGCTCTGAATAATACCTGATAATATCAAAGTAAAATTAATTAGCATGCTTATAATGAATATTGTATTAATGGTAAAGATGACGATACAATGTTTGTGAATTTTCAGACAAACACATTTTTTAAAAATTTAGAGTTACCCAAAAAATTAAAATCAGTAATTCAAGGGAGATCACTTTTTACAAGAATTATCTCCCTTATATCAGTCGCTGTCAGAAATTTTGTCGAGGTTTTCTTGTAATCCAGTAATTGAAATAAGAAAGTGTACATCCTTAAATAATACGTAAAACCCTTTCCATTTTGGTGAAAGACATGTAAAAACAGGATTAAAAAATTAAGGTTTCATCGCTCAATTAGTAAATCGCTAAGGTGGTTGTTTTGAAATTGTTTAAACTTTAAAAACATTCCGATTGATAAAAGATGTAAAAAGAAAACAGAAAACTGGTTAAAGAACAAACTTCAGGATTTTTTTTAACTCATACGCTTCACTTGGGTGGGTATTTAATAGTAGGCAACATTTTTATAATATTATTTTCCACAGTAATAATCTTTATAGAATGTTTTATTATTCAACAGTCAAATTCCATATGAGTCCCGAAGGATAATTTCGGATTCAAATTCGAAAAGGTAATTGATGTAATGGAATAACCAGTCACCACCCTCCTCAATGAATGATTACACTAGGTAGTAAGTACCAATAAAGTCAACTGTCTACGACTAGAGAGAGAGAGAAGACGCAAGCACGTCCGACCTTCCAATTAGTGGCACTCACTAATTAGATTGACCTGTGTGTATAACTGTATCGTATTTCATATTCTACTGGTTGTGTACAATAAACCTTTCTTCTAGTATCAACCTGGTATTAAGTATTTATTCCCTTAGCAAGGAATATAACAATAAACAAAATATGCAATCCAATATATGTATCCCAAGTACTTAGAGATCAATGTCCCGTCGTAAGGCCATCGGTACTTAGGTTTTCGGTTTTACGTTCTACCCTTAAATTGCTAATGGTTGAGGAATAATTTTCAACCAGGTATATAGCATCTTCATCAACGTTACAATAATACTGTTAATTTTGACTAACATGTACTTTCATTTTAGGTTTTAGTTCCTTTTTTTTTTATTGCAACTTTCTCCAGGCCGTCGATCTACGATAGTTAGTAGACAGCCCAGATCGGACATAAAAAAATAAGTTCTTGACGAGATTCGTTGATTGACAATGATTTATTTTAAAAATACAATTAAACTAATACTGGTGTTAATGTATCGATAGTTTCTTTTATTAATTACATCAGTGAGGAAATCCGTTCGAAGCTTTAAAAAGGACCTATATTTAATCAAATACTTTGAAGAAAATTTACACCTTTCATTTGATTATATATATATATATATGTATGTATGGTGGGGTATAAGAATGAAGACAAAAGGAGAACATTTCCATTCCAACGCATTTCGTCCCCTGAGAGACTTTATCAAAGTAAATGTAAGAATTGTATTTTGCTACCTGCATTCATTAGTAAACAGAAGTTAGGTGGATGAAAGTATCGTTAAGTTTTTGAAATTCTAATTTTAGAACGTTCTAAAAATGTTCTTAATTTCATTTATTAGGCATTAAATTAGATCATATAGCATCCTCAATATTTAATCTTTACTAGGATCTTTATGAATATTTTACAGCGTTCTTAAATTAAAATTTTATAAACTTAATGTTTTTCCTTCACTTTACTTCTATCTATAAATAAATGTTGAAAAATAAAATCCTCCCGTTTACCGTGATGAAGTCCCACAGAGGACGAAACGCTTTTGTAAAGAAAAGTTTTCCTTTCGTCTTTCTTCTCATTGTCTATATATATATATATCGTCATCCACAGACAGATTGTTTCGCTGTATCACAACTCAGTGTGGCTAGACAACCCGATCGATTTGGTATCAGTCGGACATAGTAACCCCTTGGCTATCGACGCTCGAATTTTTGCCTATTTATTTTTTCATAAACACGTCATCAGCGACCTAGAGGACCCAATCCTTTGGGAGAGTCATATATATGTATATATCGATATATACATATATATATATATATATATATACACACACACATGCGCGCATAATATTATTTAACGAAATAGACACATAATTTAACGGCATTTTGGATAATGGACCTGGCGCCAAAGGTACAAAATAGGAATCTGTAAGGAAACTGGAAAGTAGATTGAGAAAACCTGACCAAAATCTCTCGGGCAAAATGTTCGTATGTCCTCTAATGTTTGCTACATTTAGTGTATGGAATGTATAGGCAAATCTAACAGTCATTATGGGACAGAGTATATAATCCTATGTAATTATTAGACTGATTAATCATCGACTTTGGGTGTCAAAGAAGTAAAAAACATTTTAGTCTAGAGATCGGTTTCCTTCTAACACTTCTCCTAGAGTTAGGATTAGAGATAAAACTTGATGTCTGCAAAGACAATTCGTAATTTTGTAGTTGGTAATGGGCGTGCTAGGAAAGAAAAAAAAAAGAATTATTCCAATTTTCAATTACCCATTATATGCATTAATAATATTAGTGATATACCATCACCTTAATACAATGAACCGAATAGAATAACTGAAAGAAAGCAATACCAAACATGCAGGCTTCTAAAAGAAATCTTATATATTGCTATTTCATACAAGAAATGATATATATATATATATATATATATATATATATATATACACTTGTCGATAGAAAGGGTCAGGAATGTACCCTGATAGCTGCGTCAAAATTATATCTATAGAACAAGTGTCAATATTGTACTTTTAATCTGTGCATATTGAAATAGAAAGGTTCTATGAGTTAGTATATCATTTTTACAGTTAAAACAGAAGTTAAATTGAAACTATAATTAAAAAACTAACAAAACATTATAAATACTTCTCCTTATTAAGAATATTTAAAGACAGATGGGAATTCGAAAAATGAAACTAAAATTGCATTAATGAATTCCATATTTTATGTTCCTTACACATTAATAGTGTCGTCAACCTTAAAATTGACTTCGCCATTGAAAAAATATAAAATAAAATAAATAAATAAATAAAATAAACAGTTTAAAAACAGACTAATAAATATATCGATCTGAAAAGGTAATTTATTTTATTTACTGCTTTATCTTCAAAATTTCCAACATATTTTCCTTACACTGTCTTTATTCCAACTTGGAGAAGCCGAACCTAACACACGCCGGCAAAACGCGTCGTTAAAAAAGTTTTTTTTTTTTTTTTTTACATTCTCTCTCTCGATATTATGTATTAATCGGCCTGAGTCATAAAAGAATGATTCTAAAAATATATGAAAGGACAAATAATCACTACATTCTATGCGTACGCACACGCGTGCACCTACACTATGGGGAAAAATAACTTGCACAGAGAAAAGTGCATATAAAAAAGAAAAATTGAGAAGTATAAGCAGTCAATTGCTGATAACCCCTGACGAGTGGACGGAGTAATTGGGAGGGATCGTCCACGAAACTCTGCTATCGTGATGCTAAAGGTAACAAATCAGCTAAATGACAAACATTTTAATTGTATTAATTATATATATATATATATATATATATATATATATAGTATGCACCATTTTTCCCCGATATCTCTCCACCAACGCTCTAAATATTTTGAATTGATACCCCGACATCATATAAGTTTATTTGAACTTTGAATTTGCATATAATTTAACGTTCCTCCCATGCGACCCAGTATTTAAATAAAAAACAAAATAAAACAAAATAAAACAAACTGTATTAAGTAATTTATTTACCATTTGTGCCTGACTAGTTGGGAAACAATGAAACTGAGTTGCACGATGGGCTTAGGTATATGCGTATTTATACTTCATAGATTTGTTTAACTACACCGAGCACTGTTTTATATACACCATAAATTAAATAAATACTTATTTGCTTACCTGTATATGCACGCTATCGCACGCATATACATTTGCTAATAGTAATATCTCATTATTTACTTTCTATCCACACTTTAGAGGGAGATAGACCGAACACACTCCTCAGATCAATGTAACGGAGAAAGCAACAGGAGGCGAAAAGTCAGATACAAAAAATAAAAGGAAAATTTTAAAAGAAATTCTTTTCGACAGTCATTTTGTCAATCAAAAAACTCAATGTTAGGTCAATGAAGGAAATATACAACAGGTTTTACGAGGGAGTGCTGAAGAGTTCTTGACCCAACCAAGAAGTCAAAACAAAACAAAAATGAGATAAAAAAAAAAGAAAAAGAAAAAATACTGTTTTGTTCATCTGGTCAAATTTTGCGTGGTCGTTTGGACTGAGAACCTTTCAGCGTCACCTCAACCCAGATTACATTTACACTTACAAGATGAAAACAGCGCATTTAAGTTCCAAATTTAATTACTTAAATTAAATAATAAATTAAAAAGTAAATTAGATTATATCATGACCGTGTAGCCTGAGTAATTTTAAAAAATAAAAGTTCAAACAAAAATGCATACGTTCACTGGGTGATCGATGAAAAGCAATAAAACAACTGAAAACATACAAGCAAAATAAGACTTATTGGGTTAAGTAGCCGACTCCTGAAATAATAATAATTTACATTTTTAATCACAAAAATACCCCCATACGCTAAAAATAAGAAAGAAATATATTTATTCTACCATATGTCAGTTATATAAAAAAAAAAAATCAATCTTTCCTTTTGGTGTGATATTTTAATTTTAGTTTTAGTTTTACTTTTAATCTGCTGGAGAGCGACTCTCAGAAAGTCTGTCTCGCAAACAAATTCATCTCATAGCTTTAAGTCAGAAAAACTAAATTCAATATACAGGGTGATTGAAAAGTAACTCCCTATTTAATGTATGATGGACTCTCCCGTCTAACTATATTTTTTAAAAAGCGGGAAAGTCCATCATACATAAAATAGGGAGTTACTTTTCAATCACCCTATATATCTCACAGTTATGTATCGCTGGTAAATCTCAATAAACAAAACGTCAAAGCTTTTATATTCGATCCATTGGTTATTGTGACATTAAATTTTGGCGCCAGTGTACAAATAAGAAGACAATCAGAGTATCCTGTTGAATGCATTTGAAATAGCGGTCTAGCTAGAAGCAAGCTTTTGGGTTTTATCGCTGTCTACTGATTTTATCATTACTCACACGCAGAATCAGTTTATGCACGAAATATTTCTATGAAAAAATTTATGATTTAACCTAATTTGCAAATTTTTTTTATCGCAAATATATCTGAGCATTCAGTATATATACCTTATACAGTGAATATCTGGCAAAAACAAATTATCAAGAATTCACAATAAAGGCAATTGTTACTGATAGAACGCGGAGGGGTATAAATCTTCCCGTCTCAATGGCTAAGTCTCGCTAACTAAAGGGGTTTAAACCCTCAGAAAATCTAAGAATTTTATGGCATTACACCAGACTCTGTAATTTAAACTAAGATGATGCTTACAGAATACTGATGAAATTTTGTGAAAATTGAGTGAGTTGTTTAACGTGTCTTTTTTTTAATGTTCATTAAAAATGTTATTTTTTTTTTTTTTTTTTTTAAATCTCTTCTGGTTGAGTGGTTAATCAGAACATGGGCGGAAGTTCTAAGCTGATGAACTTTGTTAACTTGTCAAGAAGAAAAGAAAATTAGGTATCATAGCAGCTGAGGAAAGCCGGCATTCACCATGAAGATGTTATAATTGTACCCCAAAATAGACAAATTATTGAAGACAGAATTGGAGAAGAAAATAAAGAGAGTGAGGCAGAGAAAAAGAAATGAATAGAATGGAAAAAAAGAAAAACAGACAAAAAAACGGAACAGAAAAACGAAGTAAAAAAAACACCAGAAAAGCAGAAAAAAACCCAAAATGCAGACCCCCCCCA
>OZ010573.1:116748544-116913544 GCA_963932145.1 Acanthosepion lycidas
TCAATTATTTGGGGTAAAAAGAAAAGATCTAAAAGGTAGAGAAAGTTATTCTTTAGTATCTTCAATTAAAAATGTGTATCTATTTTTTTTCTTTTTTTTTGCTTTGTGCGGGCAGCTTAACGGTTATTGTCACTGAGAGTGGAATCGGCGATTCGGGTTCAGATTCCAGCCGAGACAGTTGTGTTCACGCTCGGACAAATGCCCTTTAGAAACGCATGATTCCACTCACCCTGGTATTGGTTAAATAGCAAGAAAGAATGGGTGGCAGCCAGTCTAACAGAAGAATGTCTCTGATTTCACAATCGTGGAGAAGGCAACAGAAAACCACTTCACTATGTTTCCCAAAAAGGCATGGTAATTCAGAGATAATAAATAAAAGACATGTGAAAATAAATTATTGTTTGATGGCGTTGTCTTAATCTTTCTGCAAATTTATTATTACGATTGAGTGAAAAGTATCATACTAAATAAGTGACGCTGGGATACAAGTATATAAAAAACCAATACAATGAGCCTCCGCCTATTCGCGTTTCAGCATTCCCGACCTTTTCTTTAGAACATATGTACTTGTTATTCGCGTGTTTTACTGGAGAACATATGTACAAATTTTAATTATTCGCTGAAAACTCCCTCGATTTGTGTATTTTTCGATATGACATATTTAAAATATTCTTGTATTATTTTCCTGTTATTTAACTGATTTAAAAGAAAACGTATAACAGTCCGTTTTTATGGTAAAAATTGGTAGAATTGTACATCTTCATTGTAAAAAACAAACACAAAAACATGCGTGGTGTTTTTTGGGCTTCGTTCTTTGTTAGGGGCTGCGGCTGGGGTCTTAAAAATGACTTATGCTGAGTCTGGGGGCATCATCACAGTTCCTGTTTTTAGAAAATCTTTTAAACTTTATATTTTATACATTTTTTTTAATGGTTGTATGCGTAATTAAAAACGGTTTATTGTACGTTACGTATGAAAGAAAATTTACGTATGGTCACCAATACTATTTTTCAAAAATGTTTTTAAAAGGGTTTGAAATGTTTCTAAAGTGTTTATGATGAAAGTTGAATGCATGTGGGGTTTTAACAATCAAAATAGGTACTTACACTTTTTTTTGGGAGGGGGGTTACACGTATTCGCGGATTCTAACTATTCGCGGCTGCTTCTGGTCCCTAAGCCCCGCGAATACGGGGGACTCACCCATCGTCACACTGTGTGATAAGTCACAAGAAGTGTATACCAGACAGATGCGGCACAGTCAATATAATAACAATTATTATTACTACTTGATGAGCAGGTTCAATAGAAGAAATTTTTAAGACCTTGCTCAATTTAAAAAAAAAAAATATTATCGATCTTCAGTGTCACTTACTTTGCCACACGTGTTACCCGGTGATGATCTAACAGACGACAAGGTAAGCTCGTCAACCATTACCCTGTGGCGAGTTGACTTTCCGGTTTGTTTTATGTAAATATAAATATTTAACAACACAATATAAATAAAAACTTGCGTGAAAACTTGAGCTAATATTCAGAAAGTTTTTCTTATGAAAAACTTTTTACGGAAACTAAGAATGACAAAATTTAGAAAAAGTAAATAGCTTTATGTAAACATGTTAATAAAGATGGTTTAGTTCGATAAACACTAAGAAAATAGTTTATTCAGAATCCCCATGACACTGCGGTGCAATAGCAGTAAGCATACTACTATAAAGAGTTTCGATCTTCACTGGCTACCATCATTTTTGGAGCCTTGTGCCAGACTTAGCATGGTAGATGAACTGAGAGAATGATGCTACAGACAGATAAAAACGAAAGTAATGGATGCTTTTTAAAAGATCAATGAAAAAAAAAAATTGACGGAAAGAGTATTTTCAACGGGGAGTAGAAAATTTCTCGGCCCGACCCACTTCGCTTCGGGGGGGAAGGGAGGTCTTTTGGCCAGGCCGAGAACTTTTCAGCGCACCTCGTACACAAGAACGTATGTGTATTATTCGCATCACACGCACAATATAGATATAGTTCTGAGGAAGCTCGTTTCGCAAAACGTTACACGAATGAATTTTATCCTCACTGGGGGAGGGGGTTAGGGCTTCAAACATATAGCACCTGCGCGTCGCTTTGATACAGTGGTTAGCAGGCTAATCTCCAAAACGAATTTATTATGAGTTCGATCCTCAGTGACAGTCTCTTACTTGTGCCCTTGGGAAAGGTGGAGATTAAGTTCTTTGTAATGTCCAGGTAGCATAAAAAAGGAGACACGATAGTAAGGAGGTTGCCCAACAATGGAATGGAACTGAATTTTATTGAAACGTTACCGCGATAAAAATTAAATTAAGAGATTTATTGGAATCTAGTACAAGAAAAAAATTATCTGGACTTGTTTCATTTATTTATTAACTAAAGTGATTATTATAAAGGAATGATTTACATAGTGAGGAAAGAGGGCTTATAGAATTTAACACTCACGGGTTATACTGAAAACAAAGGGAAACAGCGAGTAACCTGTTTGAGTGAAAAAATATTAATAAAGGGGAAAGCATTACTGAGAGAGGAAAAGAATTTGCGGAGAGCCGTGATCGCCCAAAGATATGATATATAAAAAAAGAAAGTAAATATGAAATTAGTTCGCCCAAATATGTTACACACACACATATATATATATATATATATATATATATATAGTGTAACCCGGATATAAGAGAGTTGTCGGGACCGGAGGAGGAGTCTCTTATATCCGGGTTTGGTCTATTTTATATACATTAACACAAGCTCTAATTTGGGACCAGGGAAAATCTCTCTTATATCTGGGTTTCTCTTATATCCGGGTTACACTGTGTGTGTGTGTGTGTGTGTGTGTATATATATATATATCATAGTAGAGTTTATTCGTGTTTGGTTCTGACTTACTCCGAGATTGTTTTTTTTTCCGAAGTGTACGAAAAGAGATCGAACAGCAGGTGAAAGAGCCACGAGGTCGGTCGCACGCTAAAGGTCCATAAAAAAATTCTGATAAAATTAATATACTGTAACCCGGATATAAGAGAGTTGTCGGGACCGAAAAAGAAGTCTTTTATATCCGGGTTTCTCTTATTTCCGGGTTTGGTCTATTTTATATACATTAACACAGGCTCTAATTTGGGACCAGAGAAAATCTCTCTTATATCCGGGTTACATTGTATATCAGGCGACCTGTCACCCTAAACCGTATTGAGGCATCTCAAATCATGGAACTTCTTCTGACATATTATACGGGAAAACTAGTACGCGTTGTGTCCGTTCACAAACTAGCCGATCATGGTTCTCCACAACTTCCCGTCTTGCGTAGCTCTTAGCAATATTTGTGCTTTCTGACTATCCTTCCAACGCGCTGATTTGCCATCCATTTACACGGGTTTGCTATGTAGGTTACTCGCCGTTTTCCTGTCATTCTTGCCTTCGATATATCTTGTGAGTGTCAAATTCTCCAAGTCCTCTTTTCTCGTTATGTTACCTTAATATTTCAATTGTCTCTCTGTTTCCATTTTCCTTAGAATTTCTACGTTGTTCCATCCATGGTATTCTCAGCATCCTAACCGAAAGTTGCGTAAGTGAGATTGTTCCTCTTTGTAAATTTCTTACAAATATTTCGGTTGGAGTGTTATTGTCTTAAAATAACATGAACCAATGGATCCTGTACCAAAATATTTGAGCTTCTGAATTATTTCCATTTTACGGAAAGATTTAAAAGGTGGAATTTCGAAGGCTGTTTAAATAGAAAGGAAAATAGACGGGTCATTACATAATAAAAAAAATACCGTCCACCTATCTCTAGCGTATTGTTCCTTCTGAAAACCAAGCTGTGTGTGTGTGTGTATATATATATATATATATATAATAGCTAGTAAGATTATTTCCATAATAATTACTGTAATTCTACATGTATAATACGCCTCCATCCATAATACGCACGCCTAAAATTGTGCTGAAAGTATGGGAAATTCTACTCACGCATAATACGCACCCCTTGTTTGGTAATCAAATCCTATTAATTGTACCTCCCCAGTTTCATTACTGCCAGTGTTTCCTACTCTTATTTTAAAAAAAATGTTTTTAAACAGTATAATATTTATTCTAATTAAGATTTATCATAGTTTCTATTCTATTTTACGGCAATTTTATAAAGATTTTTTGTAGCTGTGCATAAAGCACACCCCTAATTTTGCTTATTATTTTTTAAGAAAAGAATGCGTATTTTACATGGATAATTACGCTAAGGGCACTAAGTCAAAGTGTAATATATTAGAAATTGAAGATGTACACAAAAATCAACATAGAGGAGATGGGCGCCTACCAATGTTGAAAAAGCATTCTATTTAACAAACATTGTTGAATCATTCTGAGTACCGTTCACGGAATGATAATTTATTATTAATATTATTACTAAAAAAAAATGTTACTATAAAGGCAGAAATATATTTTTATCTGTCAGATATTATAAGCCAACGAAATTTTGCTTTAATATTCGTTTAAATGGTAATTTAGATGTTCATTTACTAACAATGCCTATGTACAAGGGGGTACTGAAAATTATTTTGCTCTATTCACTTCCTAAAATCTACTTATATGACAGTTACGTTCTTTGTCCTTGGTCAGAATGAGAGCATTCCAACACAGTCATATATAATATACACACACACACATACATACATACATACATATATATATAACACACACACATTATATTTATATATATCATATATTGTTAAATGTAACAGACAATGAATATCCAGGTCTTATTGTTTAATAATATTAGGTTGGTGCAAAAATAATATCGTTTTTTGTCGTATTTTTTAACGTCAAAAAACGATATTATTTTTGCACCAACCTAATATTATTAAACAATTTTTGCACCAACCTAATAAAATGTTTAAATAATGATCTGCTGCCCCAATACACTAAATATCGTATACACACACACACACACACACTCGTGTGTGTGTGTGTGTGTGTGTGTGTGTGTGTGTGTGTGTGAAAACAAAAGGAAAACTTTTTTTAACACGTGTTTCTGCCACTGCATTACTTTTTTTATCGTGGTAAAGTTTTTTTTTATTTATATCTGAATTTTACACAGACACATACATGCTCTCTCTCTCTCACATATATATGAGAGAGTAAGGAGAGAAGGAGAGATACACGTGTGCGTGTCAGCGAAAAAAAATACAAAACAATATTAACTTTTATTTCAAAAGGTTTAGCGTATACACTACACAGTTTTAATTTATTAAATCTGATGATAATTAAAAAAAAAAAAAAAGTGTTATTTTTTTTAATTTTATTTTTATTTTTGAGAGGTGTCACTTTACATTTTTCATGGTGGCTTACAGATACTAAACTCTCATCCTAATCAGAAAAATGCTGCGCGACACTTGAATTGTAGAACGAGTACACGATACTACCATTCTGGTACGAAGCAGAAATAGACACACGTAAATAATCTTGTTATTTTTATGGATATGACACGAGAGGAGGTGATGAAAACTTCTCGGCTCAAAGGATTAAAAATAAATAATATTGTTTGGTTCGATTTGGGAAAATAGGCCGGACCGTGAAATTTTCAATACCACCTTGAATAATAATCACCCAAATATTACGATATTTTGTTAATCACCCAGGTGTGTTATCCGTTAAACCCTCGAATAGACAATTTATTTACTAATTACACAAATAAAATCTGTCTCTATTTCCGACATGAGGTATTGTAATTATTTACATTGTTCAGACTATTGTTCCCATCTTTATTGCCATATTCACGTCGTTTCGATCGTTCTATGCTCTGGCCTTCCTCAGATGATTAGAATTTAGAGCTGAACCTTTTCATTCAGCGAGTAGACTATTCTAATTCCACGTGTCATGCCTCTTTTAGATGTCTCAGTTTTCTCCGTTTAACTCAATTTTCCAAGATTTTTTTTTTAAACCACTGGTATTGAGTTACTGGACCACTTCACTCTGTCTTTTATACAAATATTTTCATGACATCTATTCTGATGAGCTTTTTTTCCCTCTCCTAATGCCTCGATTACAAGAATTTGAGCGTGCTACTGGATTGGCAACTAGGTCTCACCATTTTATAGTTGAACAAGCTAGATACAACCGTAAGTCCTATTATAACAGTTTCTTTTCTCGCACTTCTCACCCGTGGAACTCCCGATTTCTATCTTTCTGGATCCTGTTCATTTATTGTCCTTTTTTCATTTCTTCTCACTAAAGTCTTCCCATTCTCTTTCACTGCCTGTAATCCCCTACGCCCAAGCTGCATTGTTGCCTTGCTTGGGACTGAAATTATTAAAAAAAAAAAAAAAATTCACTGATGCATATGTGATTACTTCTGAACTTGGTGGCTACAAAAGTTTAGTATTTTCCATCGCTTGAGGTTCGAGTTTTCATAATGCAGGCAAGCTTTCTCCACTTTCTAAACAGTGCTGCGCCAATCCATCTACCCCCACTCAACTTTGGCTAATTGACTTTTTGACCTATTAAGCGAAGTGTATTGAATCACGATGATACTATAGAAACTATTATTAGTGATGAATAGTCCTCATACTAAACCGTCAAGTTTTCAGAATCAAATTCCTTTTTCTCATTATTCCAGTTGGCATTATTCAATATGAATTGCCCCAAGGCATGAGAAACTGAAAAATAGACGCGATTCAGTTGAACTCCCAATTAAAAGACGGCGACAACAACAATAATAATCTATATTATAAAAGGATATTCCATGATACACTGCGTGCGACTTTGCATGTGCGTATGTTCTTATTGATCGATTCGTTTTCTATGGTTTCTCGGCTCTTTTTAGGTTATTTAAAGCCAGAATATATATATTTAGACTAAGAATTTTCTGACATAATTGTATGGCGGCAAGAAGAGGTGGATTTATACCTTTCCAAAGAGTATTTGGGCCTAAGTGAATATAACGAACACAAGTGGAATTGGATCCCGGCTCTGCAATTAACAATTTCGAGCAGTTATCCATTACACCACTCGCACATCCAAGCTTATAGTACCTGCTATTTCCAAGCGGTCACCCATCTAGATACTGACCAGACCCGTTGCTCAACTTCGGTGATCGTACGGGAACCGGTGTTTCAACGCTATATGGCCATAAGCCATGTGCGTATGTAATTTATATGTGTATGTCTGTGTTGTGTGTGAGTAACTGACGTGTGCTTGTGCTATGTAATGTACACGTAAGCACACATTTACAGGCAATTTGACTCCGTTTGAAATCACACATTGGAATAATACCTTTCCCTTCAATTCAGTCTGAACAGCCCCTACCCTGGACTGACAATAAAATCATACAGTTGGTGATAAGAAAAATGATGTTTTTAAGGATTAAAAGAAAAAAAATACGAGATAATTATAAAATTTTATTGAACTTTTCGGAAATTATTCGGTGATATATAAAACATTTTTTTTTAAGATTTTAATTTTTTTTTCAATGTTGTAGAAATATCTTTGGACTTTCATTGGATTAAGAAGATATATGTACACACACGCAAACGTACATAGACGCACTATTTGAATGAAAATGAAAGGGACATCTGCGTCGCGACAGTTAATTTCCCTGTCTAGCAACAACTCCTGGGTAACAGCATTTCAAACAAAGATATTTTATTTGATTGTGAATTTCTGGAATGCGAAGTTATTATTTAAATTACGAGGAAATGTCTTAGTGAGCTGAAGCGTTGGCTCGTGAGTTTGGTGGCATAGTAACTGTGAGTTCAATCCCTAGGTTGGGAGTATCGATTCAGACTATACTTCCAACGTCTACGCCTGAAACTCTAAACTTCTATTTACTATTAAATTACTTTTTCTTTTCACAATAGCGGTAAATAGGTTCGCATCGCCCGGTTGATACTCCTCCCCGGTCTTTCGAACAGGAGTAGAGGTTTAGTGCCCCGTTTAGGATTGGGGTTCTGGTTCTTTCTAAACTCTTTTCCTTATCCAATCCTATACCCTCGAGTGGCTTTTGGATCTTTTACAGGCTGAACATTGCAAAATAAATAAAATGCGTGCACCAACTGAATAGTACTAAAAAGAAAAAGTTATCCCTAGACATAGAAGAACACGAAAATTCAAAATTCCATGAGAGTTATCTGGATAGACACATACCTGAAGGAGACCGTAGAGCACAACGGCTGAAATTTGGGAATTTCATAGGTTCACATATCTCCTCAGTCTTTTGAACAGGAGTAAAAGTTTATCCCTTGTGTTCTGTTTAGGACTGGGTTTCCGTTTCATTCTCAAGTCTGATTCAGCTATATATACATAACGATTGTCCTTTCCTACGTTAATATAAGTCCACACAGTAGCCCTCTGCCTTGAGTGGCTCTTGGGCCTTGTATTGGGTGAACATTAGTGAAACAAAAAGTTACAAAAATAATTGCAACAAAGATGAAGACATTAGTCCTAATATAAATAATCGTTCATATTTAGGAAACCGATTAACTTGTAAGAAAGTAATTAGAAATTGTAATGAAATCATTGTAATTTTGGCGGAAACTATAGGGTATATCACATGAAATATAAGTGGCTACCGTTACCGCTATGTGCTGACCGCCGCAATGTTCACTGTTATTTACATACGCTCTATCCCTGATATTGAGCACCTATCTATAAATATAGCATACCTTAAAAAGATAAACGGTAGACTCAAGTAAAAAAACCGTCAAAAATAAAATCTGTAATAAGATCAAAATTTAGCGGACATCGTAAAAGCATATCACAAAGTATGAAAGGACAATTTTCAACCAATAGTTGCTGATTTGTTAAAATCTTATAGCTAGTATCTCCTGTAAACTAATAAACAACAGTTTGAAACAGGTCGTTGGCAGTTAAAAAAAAAAAGGTTAACGATTTAATTTAGTTGACCATATCAATTCAGGAGTGAATTTGGTGTCAAAAGTAAGTTAAGCTTAATAAATAACAACTGAGAATGCCTACTCGTCTAGAAAAATCTACTCCCCTTCACCCAAGCAAATGTGCGAGGCGACAAGAGATCCCAATTGTCAGCGACTAATAAAAATGCATACCAGCAACTTTAAGTTAGTATGCTTGTAGTTTCGTTTCTCCTGTAAACTATGACTAATGACTTTTATGCATGTACTTTTTTTACACCAAACCATTTTTAAGAAATGTGCGCAGAAAAAACAAAAAAAAACAAAAAAAACAAAACAAAAAAAACAAAAAAAACCAACTTACTAATATGCAAAAAAATTCGTTGTAAAAATCTGGGTATGACGATAAGCTACATCCAGCAGCAAGGCCTTTGATCAGGAGACTGGAGATTTTGATGAGCGTGGAAACACCTCTTAAATGCTACCGTTCCCAGGCTCACTCTGACCCGGGTGGTACGATCTGTTAGGGTCCCAGCTATGGGCAAATTGTGACTCCCCCACCAAACAAAAATCGACAGTACATTTTTATAGCAAAATGACAATCAATAAAAAAAAGCATATAAAAATACATTTTTATCGTAAAATTAACATTTTTAATTGACCACCCCCCTCAAAAAAAAAAAAAAAAAAAAAAAATACAACAATACATTTTATAGTGAAATTACCGGAAAAAAATGCTAACAATACATTTTATGATCCACAAATGTCTAACAAACATGTTTTCTTTGAAAGCATAAAATTACTTTACAACATATTTAGATTTCGGCATTAAATGACCCATAGACATATTGATATGCCGCTAAACAAAATCAGCCTGAGTTGTAAAAATGTAAATAAATTACATTGTTAAATTCTACCACAGTTCCCCCATGAGTATTTATAATTTTGACTCTAGTTAATTAGTAACACCAGCGCCTTGTCTGCTGGGGCTGTAGAATACACCGACTGCATCTCTGGGGAGGGGTAAGACGGGTGGGCGTCCTGAGTAAGACGATAAACTACATCTGACAGGAAGGCCTTTGATCAGACGGTTTTGAGAAGCACCACTTGTGAATTGCTGGTTTTGCCAGGTCCATCCTGACCCAGGGTGGTAGAACGTGTCAGGGACCCAGCTATGGGCAAATAGCCCACCCCTCCCAAAAGTGGTCAAAACACCATGAAAGTATAAAAATAGGTTTTAATACCAGCAATACTTTTTTCAAATTTTTTTTACCAAACAATACATTTTTGAGAAATAAAAATTACCAGCAATACATTTTTAAAAAAAAATATTAGCAGCAATAAAAATCTTGTCGGCATTAAATAACCCTTTGAGGTTGATATACCGTAAAAACAAAATAAACCAAACCAAACTAAACTAACGCCGCTACAGTCTAACTCCATAAATACATGAATGTGAGGGCCTCATATGCCTTCCAACATAGTATCATCTTTCAAAATGTATCGTAACATTTCAAGATAACCGTCAAACCTAATCTTTTTGCGAGAGAGGTGACTGCTTGGGAATACGAATTGCTGTAATCTTGGATGTGCGGGTGGTGTAATGGATAATGGCTCAGAATTGTTAATCAGAGAACAGAGTTCTAATTTCCGTTGGGGTCGTTACATTCACTTATGCTCAAACATCCTTGAGAAAGATATGAATCCACTTCTCCTCTCCATCTACGGTTAATTAGTAAGGCTTGAATCACTAAACCATTATTATTTTTTTTATTTTAAAAAAAGATATAAACAAAAAAATTTTACGATGTTAACATATTTCCTAGTTTTAAATAACCTGTAAAAGTGTGATAAACCGTAGAAAACAAATCAAGCAATGAAATAATTTTTTCGGATACAACTACGTTAGAATGAAAGAGTTATAGAAAGGTGATGAGAATCAAGCTGTTGCTCGAGAGCTATAAAAATTCTAAGAGATAAAAAGTGTTGCGCCTATAATAATTGGAGCACTGAAAATGACACCAAAGTACCTTAAATGTGATGATCATCGCAATAGTAATTTGATAGGACTTGTTGTCACTTGATCTAGCAATAGCCACGACGTTCTATTTATGGGAAAATAAAAATAAGGCTACAAATAGGTTGGTTATATATTAGCGATGAAAATTATAAACAAACAATTAATTCGAAAAAAAAATAGACATGTAAAAAAAATCTTACTATTGATCGAGTTCAAAAAAGGCAGATTTGAATTGCAACTAAATTTTTTGTGTGGTACGAAAAAAAAAAAAAAATTGTGAGGCACGAAAAGAAATCTACGATGGTACAAAAATAAATTAATAATTTTGCTAATAGCGACGTAAAGACATATTTAGAGTCCGTTTAAGGCGGCTAGGTTAAATATTCCTGACGGCAAGAGATGTGTGTGAAGTAAAGTAATTCCATTTATATGCGTCGCACTAAAATGTGGGACGAGATTTAAATAACTTCTGATAAATTTGTATATCAAAGTTATAAAAAGAAAGAAATTAGGTTGCTTACATATATTTAATTGCTTTGAAAACGTTAAAATAAAAATGGGAGAGAGAGAAGTGAGAGAGAGAGAGAGAAGTAACCGAGACAGAGAGAGAGAGAAGTAACCGAGAGAGAGAGAGAGAGAGAAGTAACAGAGAGAGAGAGAGAAGTAACAGAGAGAGAGAGAGAAGTAACAGAGAGAGAGAGAGAGAAGTAACAGAGAGAGAGAGAGAGAGAAGTAACAGAGAGAGAGAGAGAGAGAAGTAACCGAGAGAGAGAGAGAGAGAGAAGTAACCGAGAGAGAGAGAGAGAAGTAACCGAGAGAGAGAGAGAGAAGTAACCGAGAGAGAGAGAGAGAGAAGTAACCGAGAGAGAGAGAGAGAGAGAAGTAACCGAGAGAGAGAAGTAACCGAGAGAGAGAGAGAGAGAGAAGTAACCGAGAGAGAGAGAGAGAGAGAAGTAACCGAGAGAGAGAGAGAGAGAGAAGTAACCGAGAGAGAGAGAGAGAGAGAAGTAACCGAGAGAGAGAGAGAGAGAGAGAGAAGTAACCGAGAGAGAGAGAGAGAGAGAAGTAACCGAGAGAGAGAGAGAGAAGTAACAGAGAAATAACAGAAAGAGAGAAATAACAGAGAAATAACAGAAAGAGAGAAATAACAGAGAAATAACAGAAAGAGAGAAATAACAGAGAAATAACAGAAAGAGAGAAATAACAGAGAAATAACAGAAAGAGAGAAATAAAACAGAAAGAGAGAAATAAAACAGAAAGAGAGAAATAACAGAGAGAGAGAAAACAGAGAGAGAGAAAACAGAGAGAGAGAAAACAGAGAGAGAGAAAACAGAGAGAGAGAAGTAACAGAAATAACAAAGAGAGAGATAAATAACAGAGAGACAGAGAGAGAGAGAGAAATATTAGGTTGGTGCAAAAATAATGTCGTTTTCTCACAAAGTTGAACGTCAAAACGACATTATTTTTGCACCAACCTAACAAAGAGAGAGAGAGAGAGAGAGAGAGAAATAACTGAGAGAGAATGAGGAAAAGATAAAGGGAATAAACAGAGAGAGAGAAAAAAGTGAAAACCGAAAAGAATAAATAATAAAAAAAAGAACAATAACAAAAGATAGACGAATCTGGTTTGTTCTTTAATTGGACGGTTAAATTTCCTTTATCCCAACTTTCTGACACTTTTTAACGGAAGCACGGCAATTTAAAAAGAGGGGCTCAATTATTAGTGCTACTTTTGTTACTACTACTACTAATGATAATAAGCATTATTATAACACCACCACCACTACTCAGTCTTGTATCAAAAGATAACAAATACACACACTGAAGGACTTTGAAAAAAAAAAAAAAAAAGAAAGAAAATTAAATTGAAAATAAAGCTGTCATCAATGTTCGTCCTGAGACAAATAAATGCCGAACATAATTTAAAGCGGTCTTGTCAGCTTAACTAACAAGACTAACTTTTTTCACAAGAGAACAAAACAGTACCTTTATCGAATTTTGATTAAGACTGTATATATTCTTTTTAAAACCCACTATCAGTGTAATATTAAAACAAGCCCCACGGGCAAACGTTATTTTCTCCCTCAGTTCCTAACTAAAATAACACAGAAAATAATTCTGACTCTAGCGCGCAATTTTCATCATAAAATTCACATTAACATCAGCAACTTGGACTATGTTGGCATCAGAAGCTGCTGAACAGATAAAATAATAAAAAAAAAAATCTCAAATAACTGATGCAGTCACTGAAAAGTAGATTAAAATAGATTAAAATAAATAAATAACAAAACCGACTTAAACTCTTCCGAAGTTAAGAATAGGAGTACTCAACGAGGAGAAACGATTCAGACTACTATTATTGAGTCGAGTTAAGTTCTTATTAACTTAATTGTTTAAAACTCGTGGCAGACTAACTTAAAAACTGAGTAAATATCAATAAGGTTTATCTGTGATTTTATTTCGTTAATACTTTTTGAAACCGTTTTCTTCCAAGTTATGATGAGAATTTTTTCGATTGCTAGGAATTACTCTATATCTGAATTTAAAAAAAAGTTTGAATTGTTTATTTATTATCATTAAAAATGATCAATTTCTTTTTTTTTTTAAAAAAAACAAAAAACATTTAACTTATCAATAAAGAAGTAAGCTGTCCTAATACCGTATTACTTGATTTTGGTAGAATATTTTAAGGCATTAGAGACATATCTCGGTCTATATTCTATCACTGGTCCAGTCATAGTTGCATTAATTCCCGACAACTAGCAAGCTCATCTTTCTCTGTGCAAATGTGTGTGTGTGAATTTCGATGCACAGCAGCAGAATTAGTGTCGAAATTTGCTCAAACGATTTATAAAAAACTTTAAAAATTCAGAGCTTAATATTTCCCCTTCAGACAAAGCTACTTTGTTAAGCAGGAAAAGATAAAGATAATCTGAAGAGTAGTGGTAAAGTCAGTGGGTCCATAAGTAATATGAAATGCCAAAACACTGTCTTCCGATTCCGGCCCCTCAAATGCACTCACCGTGGTAACAACGCAATCATGATTAATTACATTTTTCTAAAACTCCTACCGATAGAATTTTCTACGTTATATATTTTTTCTCATCGTTGTTGATGACGTATGAGGGTCCAGCTGGTCATTTCTTAAAACCGAATACTCAACCTATCTGCACAACTAGTTCGATTAGTGGTGAAGGTTTGCGCAGAACCAACCACACTTTTCGGGCGGGAAAAAAAAACGAATACAGTGAATTGGTACAAAGTATCCAGCTTTTGAATTCAGTATATGGATATGGATTTTTATTAATCCGATAAATTTGTATCAGTTTAAAGGTTATTTTTAATGGGTACTCGTATTTGAGCCGACGCTCCGTTTACTTATTAAACAGTCTAAACGGTTACCCCCGCTTAACTGATGGATGCAGGTCCGATTCCTGCCGAAGGGCTCAAATCTTTCTTTAATAAGATTTCTCCATTATTCAGGCCAGTAGACAAAAATAAATATACTGTTTAGTTTAATAAATAAACTAAAGGGAGCGCCTATCCAAATACGAGTATCCACTAAAAAACATAACATTTAAAGTGATAAAAAATACATACACACACACACACATACAGTCATTAGGGTGAATGAAAGTTTAAATACATTGCTTGAATAAATCCCGCCCTTGATGATGAAGATTTTCAAACAGCTCATAAATAAAAATAAAACACAGTCCACGTTTGAGGTTTAATTACTTTGTATATAATGGTACACATGTTTAACTGCATAAAATTGCTTCACTTCATCTACATTTACTATTACAGTCTGTCTTCAAATATTTGATAAAGTACAATTACTTTTTTTAGTCTACGGCATCTGCGTAAGTATTAGCCTACTAGAACTAGATTCTTCCATTTCGCATATAAGACCCGGGAGATATTTTGTAGCTGTTCTTTTTCTTCTTAAAAAAAAAATAAATAAAAAAATGGCTGGTGACATTTATAGTCCAGGAAATGTAGTGATTAATTTATTTGACTGTCGAATAACATTTTTTTTATTTTGTTTTAGTTTGTAAATGAAAGAAAAATATAACAAAATTACTTTTACGATAAAGATAATACGACAGAAAATGTCCTCAAAATCATAACTTCTCAACGCACAATACTTCAATGGTAAGGATTTCGCTGGACAATAACAACAAAGGGATTTCTGGTTAACCCTGTTCATGGCGGGGAAAAAGAAAAAAGAAAAACTTATTTCATATCAGTTTTTGAAGAAATTAACTTACATTTTTCATAATCATTTCTTTATTAACAATAAATATATAAAATATTATTCATTTTAAGAACACCTGTAAGTAAATCTTCTTGTATTTAGAGAGAGGAGCTGGGCGTTAGACTTTTGTGACTTTTCCTTAGAAAAACCGTTTCGGAAATAATATTTACGAAAGAATTGTAACGCATTGATAAGAAAATATATATATATCAATCAAACCGTGTTGTAAATTTTCCCAAGTCAAAATATGACGAAGTAAATCACTACTACATTCAAAATTGTTTCACCACGAGAAATTTTCTCAGCTTTTTAGTTTTATATCTAACGTAAGACTAGAAGTGTAAATAAATGTTAGTTTTTTTTTTTCGGATTTTATTAAAAACGAGACAATCGGTAATAAAACCGATTGTCAGACGCTTAAAAACGATGTTGTTGCTTTTGCCGCTCGTATTCCTCTTTTAGGGATAAACACACAACTTTGGCGGGAAGGTAGACTCAAATAAAAGTTAATTTTATTTTCATTATCATTGTACCAGAAGAAAGAAGCTTTTTTATCAAATAACTTTTCACTGTATTTTGATAAAAAAAAAAATCTGCATGTTATTGTTAAAATAGGAGATGGATTAAAAATCAGATCGATGTTCATTTATTTTTTTGGTGAATGTTATTTTTTATGGATGTTCATATTCGAGTAGAAGCTCTATAGACAATATTTATTATCCAACTTCACCTACCAGTCTGAATATTCGAGAAATCTGCGTACAAGATTTCTCGAATATTCAGACCGGTAGACGCAGTTGAATAATAAATTTAAATTATAAATACAGTTTGATAACAGAGCTTCTAGTCGAATATGAGTATCTATTGAAAATAACGTGTATATATATATATAACGATATATAATTTTGTATAATTTTATATCAACAAACAGTATATTTAGAAACATATGACAGACTATATAATTTACATACGCGTATATATATATATATATATATATATATTTTAAACGGATTACGCATTTTTGTTTTCTCATCGGAAAGGAAAATATTTTAATAAAGTACTGCAAAAATTTCTAAAATGATGAAAAGAAAAAAAAATGACGATTAAAAATTGAAAAAAGGAAAATTATTTAATAACTGATGAATTGAGTTTGAATAAAAAAAAATAAAAAAATTGAGTAAAATTATTTTTAAACAGTACATCAGTTACACAAGGTCAAAATTATAAAATAAATAAAAATACTGTAAGAAACATTTTTCTATTAAAAAAAAACAAAAAAACTACCGTTATTTCTCCACAGGTAATTTTATCGCGTCTAATTCAGATTCGTTTAATCTCCCAAACACCGTTCACCTGTGTGTAATAATGTTTCGAAAACAAAATATGTATTTAAAAATAACATTATTTATTCTTCAGATAGAAATTAATTTTTACTTCTGTACAAAAGTAAAAGTAAAATAACATATTAATCAAGTGTATATATGACAAAATTTCAGATCTAACTAAAATATATATCTTTAAAAAGAAGAATATTAAAAACAAAAGGGAAAATTGTCTTAGCCGACGCATGGACTTATTTCAAGGCAAATGAACGGATTAAAAACCACTGTAAGGATTACAAAAAAATCAACAAGATCATTTACTCACTTTTTGTTTATTAGACACTGAAATACGCCAATTAACATTCCCAATAATTTAACTAGACTTTTCAGTTCATATTTGTGAGCGTTTCAAAAATTAAACAATTTTGAAAAAAAAAAAAACAAAAAAAACAAAAAAAAAAACAGGATTTTTCTTTTCGTTTATAAAAACTTTCCAAAATAAAATCCTTACATTTGCCTTGATAAAATGCAGCAGAGGATGAAACGCCTTGTCTAAGATAGGTTTTCATTTTTTCTTCTTATATATTTTTTTTTTTGAATTTGTAGGTCTTATGAATTGGATCGTAATTACGATTCCAATGGAATAAAAATTATGACCACGGAATATTAGTGTTTGAGCCTTTTTATTATATTCTTACTCGACATTGAGTTCTACCTGGATTCTATCCTCTTGGAAATATATATATATATATATATATATATATATATATATATATGTGTGTGTGTGTGTGTGTATTAACTTAACCACTAATATTATATATATATATATTGATAAGATACCAGAAGTGTTGAAACAAAATGGCTATTTTTGTAGTGATTTTATAACATATTTATGTTATAATTTTCGAATATATATATATCACTTGATAAGACACCAGAATTGTTGAAACAAAATGGCTATTTTTGCAGTGATTTTAATAACATATTTGTTATAATTTTCGAATATATATATATATATGTGTGTGTGTGTGTGTGTGTGTGATAGTGATGTATACATTTTTATATACCAAGACCAGTTTCTAAAGAAAAGATGTATGACAAATTAGTAAAAAAAAAAGGTTTTGTGACGCGTGTCATCCGTTAGGACTTCAACTGATATAGATACATAGAGAAAAGGGAAGGGAAGGGATGGATGATATAAAACATACAACAAGTCAGTGTTAATATATTTTCTGTCGTTTGTCTATGTTCGTTGTACTTTTTACAGATTGTGAATGACATTCTTCCTAATACATACAGAATAGGCGCACACAGGTTAATGAGTCCATGACTACAAATATACAAGCCTTATACAAACACCCGCAGACTGTCATCCTAATAATAAATGATATAAGATGATAGTCAAATATTTGGGGTATTTGATATTGTAAAAGAAAAAAAAATCTTCAAATTAAGTAAATACTCGTTGTTTCTACCATCTCCTTCGTATTTATCTCTTACTGTTCTTGCTCAAAATAATGTCTTCCTTATATTATTTCACTTAGTAACCTCCTTGTGTCTTAGTGGCTTTATTGCCTTGCTTGGGGTGAAATGATTAAACTATATAGATAGATAGATAGATAGATAGATAGATAGACAGTGATCCTAGATGTTTTCCTAAATTTTATCTAAAATCTGTACTATATTCAATTCATGCTCATTGTTCGAATTTCCGAACTTTTTAATAGTCCCGCGTCTGCGTACTCAGCATATAGTTTTGGACTCTTACAACCTGCTGTATGAAGTTCGATTATCACTGGATTCTCAATACTGTGACCTTGTGCTAGGTTAGGGTTTTGTTTCTCTAAGATGAAATTAGTCAAATTTAGCCCCAAACTAACACCGCAAGCAAGAAATAAAAAAAAAAAAAAAGGAAAAAAGCAGCTCAATCATTTTCTTTCTTTTTTCGGCTTCTGTACGATAAAATAATGGACGTTAGCTTTTGGCAGGGACTGTGGTAGTTCGAAGTGCTAAAATCTGACCTTGTAAAATATTCAATTCATCAACAAAGAAAAAGAAAGGAAAATCAGAAAGCAGATAAGTGTAAATCCAAATTTCTGATACTTCAGAAAAAGTTGAGGTTATATATATTTCAGTAGTTTTTTCTTTTTCTTTTCGTACGACAGGAAATAAACTAGAGACACAGAAAGACTTCTTACTGACTATTTTAGTACTTCGACTGCTACTCAGACCATCACGCGGATCGACTCCACGCTGACTGAATACTTGATCCGTAGTCATTTTATTTATACCTGGCACACGGACGGGTTTTTAGACACAAAATGCGCTCGAATATTTCACAGAAAAATGCTCGACTCTATTTGCATGTATGTGACTTATAGTGTATCAAATTTCTATTAGTAACTCAACTCCAAGTTCGTTTTCTTTTTTTTTGGGATTACTCAACTAGCACATTTATCCTCTGGGCCACGTGTCCAAAAAAGTGACATGACCCAAAAAGTCGTGAATTCAATACCTGGCTACAGCAGAGGGAACAATACTTGGAGAGTTGATTTACTGAAGGGAATTACCTGAAACGGAGATATCCCCCCCGCAAAAAAAGGCATGGAATTAAAACAATCTACCCCCGTGGACTAAATAAATGGCTCGGTTCGAAATTCCAAAGAAATATTACCTGAAGAAGATCGGAGCGTACAACGGCCGAAACGTCGTGAATATGGCAATAAAGATGAGGACAGAAGTCCGAACGATGAAAATAGTTACAATACCTCATCTCAGAAATATAAACTGATATGGGATAGAATATATTCGAATGGTATATCCGCTATAATTAAATATGTCTAATTTGTTTTACCATATCTTAGTTTATATGGATTTTTAAAAGATTATTTTTTTCACAAACGCTCTAGGAGAAATTAAACGACTGTTAAAAACCTTGTCAGGTAATAAGGATATGATTAACGTTTCGGAGTATATTCTCATCATCAGTGTGCAGATGATTCGTGATCTCCATGGATCACTAGCAACATTTTTAATATAATCTGTTTACTAATTTACAGTGATTACATCAGGTATAAGAAAGCAGATCGATTTGTAGTAGACAGAGTGATATTAATCGAATGGGCGGGAAAAGGGGTAGGGGTTAACTTTCCTTTATGAACAGAAAACTGGAGAAAAAAATGTCTCACCCCCTTATCATGTCAGACATCTTTATCCTCGGTTCGTTTTCTGTTAAATGAATCAAAAGAAAATCTTTTATAAAAAGTAACAATCAATCCTTTGGATTATTTTTAAATATGAAACATTTAATAAACTTTCTCTCACATAAACATTATGTTATCTAAGAAACAGTTTGTGACTTAATGCCACTTACTTCGTGTTGCATAATATTAAATAATTAAATATTTATATTTTTGAATATTTTAGTTTAGATTTATTATTAAGTATTTGTTTCCATACGATCACCGAAGTTAAGCAACGGTGAGCTTGATGTTTGTCTGGATGGGTGACCGCTTGTGCATACCAGGTTCTATGAGCTTGGATGTGCAGGTGGTGTAATAGATAATGGCTCGGAACTTTTAAATCGGATTTCGCTTGGGTTCGTTATATTAATTTACGCGCAAATACACCTGGGAAACGGATGAACACACCTCTTATTCCCCATCCCCAGCCCAGGAAAGATTAGTAAGACTTTTGTCATTAAAAGATTATAATCGCAAACGAAAAAGGAAAAAAAAAAAGAGAAAGAGAAAATAGGGGAAAAAAAAGAAAGAGAAAATGGGAAAAAAGAGAAAATGGGAAAAAAGAGAAAATGGGAAAAAAGAGAAAATGGGAAAAAAGAGAAAATGGGAAAAAAGAGAAAATGGGAAAAAAGAGAAAATGGGAAAAAAGAGAAAATGGGAAAAAAGAGAAAATGGGAAAAAAGAGAAAATGGGAAAAAGGAGAAAAAAGGAGAAAAAAGGAGAAAGAGAAAATGGGAAAAAAGATAAAGAGAAAATGGGAAAAAAGATAAAGAGAAAATGGGAAAAAAAATAAAGAGAAAATGGGAAAAAAGATAAAGAGAAAATGGGAAAAAAAGAAAGAGAAAATGCAAAAAAACAACAACGAAAAAACAAAACGAAAAGAGAGACAAAGGAAAAAAAGAAGGAAAAAGGGCAAGAGAAAAAAAAAGAGAGAAAAAAGGAACAATTTTTACAATCTAAAAATATTTTCTGGCTTTAAATAATCAGCAGAGGGTTGATAAACCGTAGAAAACGAATCAATCAATCGCACTTCTCTCCTGTAGAAGTCTGTTCTAATGTTTTACTTCCCTGTCACCTACGTTATTCAAAGATTTAACTGCAACGCCAGTCGGTCAGCTTCTGTTCTTCCTGAATCCCGTTCTTTTATCATTGTTTCTCTTTACTAAAGTCTTCTCGTTCTCTTTCACTCCCAGTAACACCCGCCTTACGTCCTAGGGGCTTTATCGCCTTGGTTGGGGTGAAACGATTACAAAAACAATAAGTTAAAAAAAAAAAAATACAGCAAACAAGTCTCATAAAAAGAAAATTATTGAAATGGTGTGTTATCTTATACCAGAATTCTTCAATTTATATGTAGTTTTAAATTTCGAACGTAACACAATGTACAGTGTAATCCGGATATAAGAGAGTTGTCGGGACCGGGGAAGTCTCTTATATCCGGGTTTGGTCTATTTTGTTTAGGTAAGTATGGCTCTAATTTGGGACCAGAGAAAATCTCTCTTATATCCGGGTTACACTGTACTTAGATCCACTTCTGATCTGTTACTCAAGTATCTATGCCAGTCAGACGATCTGCAATGAAAGGAAAAGAATATTCCCACTTATAACTTGCGTGAGGAGAGAGAGAGAGGCCATCGAGAAAGACACTAGAAAGCGAATAATTACAATATAATAAAATGACAGTCAAACAATATAACTCTCGGTCAATCGACTTGTAAATCTATTGCTTGATTCGATAAGAAAAAAAAAATGAAAAAGATATTTGTTAATACAAGAGGAAAGGCGGTAAAGGATTGCGAATGATAAGAGCAATGAGGTCAGAGACGCACATAGTTGTTTTACGCACACACAGACATACATACGCGGACGCACACATTTCTCGGTCAATCTCTTACGTGCACAGGACTTGTCAAAAAAGGGGGGAAAAAAGGGGGATTTTTTTTGACGCATGGATCAAAATATCCATGCAGTCTGCCGAAGATCAAAGTCTTGATCCCCAGATCTCTGCTGAAGATCAATGTTCTATCTGGGAAATTTGCTAAGTACATTGCATTCTGTTGTACAAGACGCGGAACGCTGGTGAAGCGGATAAGTCACATGTCTGCTTACCTGCAGTTTAGACGTTCGAGTCAGGGCAGGTTCACTTCATAAATATCATTTATTGTAGTGAAACAGAAAATTATAACCAGACAAAACTAATAGAATGCATGCATATATATATATATATATATATATATATATATATATATATTTCATGCTCTTTCTCTGTGCGTGTGTGTGTGTATATATATCTCAGTGGCGACTCAAGGTCATAAATGTTTGCCAGACTCATTAGAATCTTTAAAAAAATATGCTATTCGTATAGCTTAGGTGCTAAAATGATTCCTTTACTCAAACATATACAATAATTAAAAATCTCTGTGCATGAAACTAAAAAAAAAACAAGAAAAAAAAACAGTTTAATATTAATTGTAATAATTCTATAAAAATAAACATGTCTATCTATCTTGAGTGTGTGTTTGTATTTATGTCTGGGTGTTAGTATGTTTATCTATCTCTGAATTTTTCGGTTAATTTATTGTACGTTTATGATCAGTACTACTGACTGATATCATATCGCCATAACTCTCCAGTCGACGAGTTAAGGCTGCCATTTTCTTAGATTTTCGCTGACTTTAGGTCGGGCTAAATTTAATTTGCCCTGTTTCAATTAATACATCCCGCTAAAATCCTTATACTATACGAAATAAATTATTTAAAATGGACATTTGAAAACATTAAGTTGAAATAAAATGTATTCTGTGAAAAACAGGACATAAAAGTCATTGGAAATTTTAAAAAGATTATTTATAAAATTTAAGCAAAAAATGCATTGCCTATTAAAAGTATGTTCCCGGCTTGATGTATACAGATCGACTAGCCACGTTAATTTTATTTCATTCTTTTTTTTTAGTTACTTTCTTTGTTTATTTTTTTTATGAACAATATCAATGAAATGTATTTCGGTTAATATTTTGCGGCACGGAGTTAAAACCATTAACCATTAATATATATATATATATATATATATATATATATATATCTATATCTCCACCTATCGTCTTGAATATTCGCTTCGGCAAAAGAGCGCATATTTTTCTAAGAAGATTTTTTTCATATATTCAAGGCCGGTAGATGGAAATATTTAAATAAAAACAGAGCATCTACTCAAATATGGGTATCCATTAAAAGTAACGCCAAACCAATAAATTAAAATATGTCAGATTAAGAAAGGAAAAATCCATTCCGACAGATTTTCTTAAACGCTTTTTTTTTTAGTGGATACTCGTATTTGAATAGATACCCTGTTTATTTATTAAACAGTATCTTTCTTTATTTTCGTCTACCGTCTTGAATATTCAAGCAATCTTATTAAAGACAAATATTCGCTCTCCGGCAGAATTCGAATTTGCGTCCTTCTAGATCATATCCGATGTGCTTTAGACCTCTCGCCGATGGTCACCCAAGTTGAATAGTGTAGATTCTTTAATAAGATTTCTTGAATATTCAAGGCTGGTAGATAAAAACAAATAAAGATACTGTTTAATAAATAAACAGATCGTCGACTCAAATACGTGTATCCACTAAAATAGTTTTAATAATAATAATGATAATTATATATATATATATATATATATATATATATATAATGTGTGTGTGTGAGTGAGTGACGCTTAACATTAGCTGTATTTAGAGGGGAAGAATGCTCGATATCGGAGATAGAACGTTTATTAGAAAAAGATAGGAAGAAATACCAAACGGAGACTAAGTTTCACGTTTCAATACAATCCTCACGACAAAAGTCACGATCGCATCGAGGTGTGAAACTGAATGTTAGCATGCAGTGTTGATTTTTCTGTCCATACTGTCTTCCTCGCTCTCGTTTTCTCTCTCCCTCTCTCTGGGGGTGTGGGGGTGCCAGTGTGAGAGAGACCATCAAGTAATAGCAAGCTCATCCATCAGATCATTGACAGTGTGTAGTAAATCTGATCCTCGTTGAATATCCCAAACCAGTGGCCTTGCGCCAAAAGGAAATTGTGTTTTTGAGAGGGAGACTTTCTTACTGGTCATATCTCTTTATCACAATGACATCTTCCTTCGATATAAAAACAGTAGACATAACTAGATACTAAAGTGCGAACAAGCTTCATATTAAAAAGTAGGGGATATCAGGCTGCTGATATGAGTAATGATAATCAAATTTATTTATTACATGCAACAATAAAGCTAATGGTATAGACAAAAATACGAGATTCATACAGAATATATAACCGAAACTACAATTACTGAAATATTTTCATATTGAAATTTCTTGACGATGCCTGGCTAGTGAGAATTTTTTTTTACTCTTTTGATGATAGCTATCTCAAGATCAGATTCTTTCACTGCTGTATGAGACTTCAGTTGAAGTATTAATGATTTAATGTATTTGACTACAAATGCATAAGGCTTGAGTCATCGAACTCCACAAATCGCCCAAAATTCGATTTTGAAATTACAGGAAAATTAGAGATCTTTTCCTTACTAAGTTTCTGCTAGAAGTTTAACGGTGAAATAATTTTAGCAAGTTTATTTTTTTTATCATTTTTTTCTGAATGTAAATATTAGAGACCTCGCAGCAAGAATACAGCATGAAAATGCCAATTGAGCAACATTGACGCACCCCACCCACCTCGAAAAAACTGATACTCGCGATCCTGAGTTATATCAGGGTTCGAACATTGATCTTTAGCAATAATCAACTCTCTAACTCTTGTAAGCTATGGAAGGTGACTGAATAGAATCATCAAACGAAGGTTGGTAATGAACGATAATACTTAGGACAAGAACAACACAAATGATTCGCCAGCGGCCCGTAGAAAAAGTAGTCAACTGCTACAAGTGAGTCAAGTGAATTCCACAATGAATCTCCAACTGCAGGATATCTACCAACCGCCCCAACGCGGTCAAATGTGGCACAAGTTCGAATTTAATATGGGGCATCAGCGCCCGTAGATTCGGCCGAAAATTCCCTGTAGACTCCGTATAAAATGGAGCCGGGTAGCTGTTTCCCCAAGATGAGAGACTGCCCTTCGACTTAGCTTCGTCTGGGGGGCAGAGAGTTTGACCAGCACAGCTGGAGACGAATCTCCGACTGCAGACCAACATACAGTATTTACTACTGTATTCATGTGAATGGGGACATACCCATTATCGTCCGTAGGTATGCTACAATACTAAGCTATTAAAGAAGAGATACAAAGCAAACCAACAAAAATAAAAAATTTATTGTGTAGAGTTTCTCAATCTTTGTTCAACACCTCTCTCCTTTTCAGTTATTTTTAAGCCACCGTCGTCGCAAAATTCTTCAAACTAAAATGACATTTTACTTTTATTGTATACTCAATGCGACCCTTGCGTTTGATTCTCAATATTTAGATATTTCTGTGTTTTCGTCGCATTTCTCCAAGAATACACATATCAATACTACTTCTGTCCTTTGTCAATATTTTATTGATTGCTTTAAAGCAAGCTAAATACGAAGTCGGAAAACGTAACATTACTTTAATAATTTCAGACCACATGTTCGGAGAGAGATTTTTTGTTGTATTTGACAGCTACAATCCAGTAATTCCATCTCTGTCAAATATGCTATTGCGTCCCTATCATCATTACATTTTAATTTAGTAGAAACAAAGGAAAGAAGTCTAAACTGCTATTTAATGTCAGTTTTTCTCTATAGCAGTGAATTTTAGACACTCTCCTCACAGATGAAAAGACGAAGCAAAAGAAATATAGTTGAACAAAAGAATGCCGAGAGTACCATAGAATGAACATGTGGATAACGATGAAGTTTTAAGGAAAATGGAAACAAAAAGTTAACAGAATCAGATAGAAGCAACTGAAATTTCTAGGACACATAAGACGACAAGAAGTCTTGGAGAATTTTACATTTACGAAGATTATTGAAAACAAGATGGACAGAGAAAAACAGCACGTAATTTGCGTCTGTAAATAGATTTCAGAATAGTGATTTAGGAAAGATAATGAAAAGACAAAACTTACTAAGAGATACAAATGATAGGAACTTTCATGATATTCACATGAATACAGTAGTAAATACTGTATGTTGGTTTGCAGTCGGAGATTCGTCTCCAGCTATGACCGTCTACAAGACAAATTCTTTGAGAATTTCACCGAGTGATTCTATATTAGAGTCAAACGGATTAAGCAAACATATCTTGAGTTCAAAAGAAAGTTTGCAATACATACTCCTGGAAACTGTTTTTTTTTTTTTTTTAATATCTCATTTATTTATTTATTTAGTAAAATATTCCAGAACACATTATCTTCATCATTTCACCCCAAGCAGGGCAGTAAAACCCACAATGGCAGACCGGGTTACTGAGCGTAAAAGAATAAGAAAAAATAGAAATATTATTAAGGAGTGAAAACAAATTAAAGAAAATGAATCAAGAAAACAGATTTTTACCAATGCAGCACTGCACTTAAATTAATGAAGTCTAGGTACCATCGCGAAGGGTTCCTCAAAACAATTACCATTAGAGTATTTATAGAAAAAGCACAGGGAATCGACATGTCGACGGTGGGAAGGTGACTGAAACCGAGGTGCCAGGTCAAGACCAATTATATTGCAGATTCTTCTTT
This sequence comes from Acanthosepion lycidas, assembly GCA_963932145.1. NCBI lineage: Eukaryota > Metazoa > Mollusca > Cephalopoda > Sepiida > Sepiidae > Acanthosepion > Acanthosepion lycidas. Next base: position 116,774,956 of record OZ010573.1, read on the forward strand.
GGATTTTACCAAGAATTTCTAAATATATAGAAGGGGCACCGGGCCATATTTTGCAACAATATTCAAAGCATGTACGAATGGTGAACTTGGAAATACGGAAAATAGATTCTGGATTGAAAAATTGTCTAGCATGACACAGTGAAGTGAGTTGCTTATAAGCAGTCCTAACAATTCATTTAATATAATCCCTTCACTTCTTGTCAACAGGGAATTTTAATCCGAAAAGAGGGAACGAGTCACTATGCTGGAGGTTAGCAACAGCCGTGATAATAAAAGGCAAAAAGTTGTCTGAAATAGAACTTCATTGAGCTTCCGAAAAAAAAGAAAAAAAAAAAATCTCAAAGAGTAGATTTCATATTTGTAACTTTTTTTTTTTTTATTCAAGAACTTCCGACTGAAATGAAAGATCAACTTTTTGCGCGCATTGACGATCACTATATTTCTGTACCCCCGGCAATCTTGGACATTAACAGCAGAATTACAAGGAAGAATAAAAAAAGAGACGCTACAGAACCGTCCCCGGCTTCTCTTACGTAATGGAATTACCTTCACCTTTTGTCTGACTTGTTTGAGAGAATTAACAACTGCATGAAGTATGTATAAGACCTTGATCTGTCAAAACATACTATTGCAGCTGTGAATGCAAATAATTAAAAGAAAAATCAACTAGAGTTTAACGAACATTCAAAGAATATCACAATGACACATCTCAAACCCACGCGTGGCACAAAGAAATGGCAAAAAAAAAGTCTAAATTAGTCAAAATACAAAAGAGATGAATATATTTATACATTAATAAAATTATACATAAGACGTGTGTATAGCACAAATGACTGACCGCTAAACTCTTCTACAATTAAGTCATAAAAAACTTACTCTTAAAATTTAATACTAAATACTAAATACATTAGGAGTAAAGAAATGAAATTTTGAAAAAACTAAGTTTTCACTTTACCAGAAAGGATAGTGTTAAAAATAGTAAATTTACAATTTTGTAAAAAAAAAAAAAAAAAAAAAAAAAAAAAAAAAATTGTTTAAACTGAGAGGATGTATTATTTACCTCGTTCTGAAGTAGGCGGAAAGCAAATGAAGAGGAATAGGGTATAAAAAAAAAAAAAGAAAAATACCGACAGAGGTATATTCTTCAGTATCAACTGTCACTGGCTCTAACTAACGCTTTTATCAACTGTACCATGAGTCCTCAAGGACACATGGCACAGTGGATAAAAGCGTTAGTTAGAGCCAGTGACAGGACCCAAACAGTGAGAGTTCAATACCGGTTAAGAGGAGAATTAACAGGAGATAACTGATATCCATTAAAACATGAAATGCGGAATTAGAACAGTCTACCCCAGTGAGCGAAATAAAGGGTTCAGTTCGACATTCCAACCACCTGAAGAAGGCCGGAGCGTACAACGGCCGAAACGTTGTAATAAATATGGCGTCAAAGAGGAGGACAATAGTCGAATAATGTAAATAGGTATCTTCTTATGTTTGACTCCAAGAGACTAAACGGGTCTCCTGACCAGAGACTCACTAAAAAGGCTGGGTTAAGATTTGAATTGCTGCTTTTTAAGGGCGCGTGGTAATAATAGTAGACACGAAGCCCAACAACTCAATAAATTTAGGGTCATTCTATCAAGCTAAAAAAAAAAAAAAAAAAAAAAAAAAATTCTGCTATCAAACATACCAATCTATAAACTAGTATTCTGTTTATAAGAAAAAGAAAAAAAAGCTTCTTGGTTTTGATGTTAGAGTCCTCTTTTTTTATTAGCGAGTGACTATTTTAGAGAGTGAACTAGACTGAGCGTCACTACAGGAATTTGGAAAGGTACTGAAAGGCACCTGTTTATTTATCTAAAACAAAATAACTGGCGACAGTCACACGTAGAAGGCATCACAAATGATACAGTTTGAAACGCAATCAAGCATGAAACAGACTCATCGGAAGACCGCTAAGAAGAGGAAGATAAAGAATCCAACAATCTTTCCAACCTAAAAAGAAGTGGGTGGGGTACTGCTTTAAGTAAAAGAAGAAGAAGCAGAAGTAGGAATGGGTTGACAACCATGACATATGGATGGAGCTGATTCTTTATATCGTCAACGGTTTCTAAGAAACTCTTGTATCAATTAGTCAGTTTCCTTTTGAAAGCCACTGAACAATATAAGTATAATACGCCGCTCTCTGTTATCAATTCCAAAGAATCAGTTATAATGTTAAAAGTTAATTACTTAAACAGTTAAGAGTGACAGAACTAATTTCAATTCGATTTAAATTCAAAGTTAGCAATTTCCTAAACAAAATGCAATGAATTGGTTTTAATTTTTTAATTTAGCATTAAAAATCCTTAGTAGATAAGATAATTCATCTTTTCTACAACTCTCATTCTGGTATTTTTTTTATATACTTTTATTCATTTAAATCTGATTTAATAAAAATGCAATATTCTTTGAAGCAAGTACGGTAGATTGCTTAGCTGCTTTTTCTGTAAAAACTCGTACAAAACAAGCCATTACTGATCAAAATTTAAGAAAATCGATTAATTAAATTTTAATTTCATTTGAAAACTTCATATGTATTAAAATTCTGAGTTGAAATTAATTACTTTATGAAGAATTGGACTATTTTATTTGGAAATTTAATGATGTCGATGCATGACACAATCGAAAACGTGATAATCAAGAGATATACATTTTTTTCTCAAGTGGACAATAAATCCCTGATATTTTCCCGCCATGAATGGAGTGCCGTCAGCTGTGCAAGGGACAGCTGATGGCACAAGATACTGTTGTAAATAGTATTGTTTTTAATCAAACTAAAATCTCATTACCTCAAAAATGGACAATCTAGTTGTGTCAATTGTGAAAGACTTTAAGAAAATATATTCCCATTGAGGTTTTTAAGCGTAAAACCAACTTATAAGAATATCTTGACTAACAGTAATCTTTGAGTCATCAATTTGAATTGAGGATTCTTTTTTCATTTTTTCAACGACATCAGAAAAAAAATTATCAATTCTTCTCCAAATGAAATCATTTCTCAATGCTAATTCTGTTATTGCCATCTTGACGCAAAACGGTTTTCACGAGAAATTCAAACGCAGGTTGTATAATATTTTCAGTGACCTATACACACTTCCGGTTATTGTAGTCCTTTGTACAATTTCATAATACGCACTCGGTTAGCTTATGTCTATATTTCCGAGGTGAGATATTGTAACTATTTACACTATTTACATTGTTCGGACTGTTGTCCGCATCTTTATTGCCATATTTACAACGTTTCTTCAATGGCACAAGGCTCAGTTGATAAAAGCGTTGGTTGAAGTAATCCAGTGACTTGGTTCAAAGAGTTGTGAGTTCAATACCTGGCCACAGCAGAGGTGAACAAAAACTTGTAGAGTTGAGTTACTAAACTGAAAACTAAAATATCCAGAAAATGCATGGCAAGTGGAACCAGGACAATCTACCCCAGTGAACCAGAGGCGCACAACGGCCGAAACGTCGTGAATATGACAATGAAGATGAGAACAGTCCGAACAATGTAAATACGCAATCGTTTTATTTGCATTTGTTTGCGTATTTGCTTAAGAATAAACACTTTAAAATGTCTAAAATTACTTTAAAAAATTTTTTTCTGTAATCAATCTGTTTTTAAATTATTTTAGAATGTTTTAATTTTAAATTCTTTTTGTTAGCTTAATTTGAAAATGAGTTTGCAAAGCACACAGGCTGTTTTCAATATTATGGGATTTCAACAAATCTTTTAGAAAAGCACACCTCTAGGTACTATCTACATTTTTCATCAAGCATTATTAATTATGGAAAGGGCATGAAAATATAATAAACAAGTAAATTTTTTATCACTTATAACGGAGATTATAATCATTAAAAAAAAAAGTTTTAATGTCCATTTCCATGTTATTTCAATAATTGTTTATAGCAGACAATTAGAGGGTTATGAAAAACCAACACGTATTTACGTAATAACATGAAAGCAGAAAACAAAATTTTAAGCATTTTTAATATATATTTTATAATTCACCAAGTGGAAAGGACTTCCTCTTATCTCTCGTCTTTAGTTTTATCGATGTAAAGTTTGTGTCTCTTTTTTCAAGAAAAATCCACTGAAATGTGGTTATCTAACGCCATCTTCTCCCACATGCAGTCGATATTAACACTAGTAAGAATTACTGGTTTATGGAAAACTATTACTCAGGCGGAGTATCTTTTCTGATTAAAAAAAAAAAAAAGGTGGCGGCTATCTTTTTTTATTTAATTCATAGAAAATTTAAAAATACTTCAGTTCCTTAATTATACATTAACTTAAATCAACTGTAGATAAAATAAAACAGCAGAGATAATAATAAAAATCTTTAAAATCGTCTCGGCAAAATATCTACAATCCTTAAAGGAGGCAATCACTTTCAGCCGATTTAAATGAAAATTTTAATTGTTGAATCAAAATGCAAAGACCTAGCGCGTTTGAGGAAAATTAGATTCACCGAAAGTATTTAGTTTGTTATCGTCAAATTTTACTAGCCGCCCTTCCCAACTGAAACATTCTCTACGAAACACTTCCGAGCAGAAAAAAAAAAAAAAAACAAGAAAAAAAAAACAAAACAAGAAAAAAAAAAAACAAGAAGAAAAAAAAACAAAAGAAGAAAAAAAAAACAAAAGAAGAAAAAAAAAACAAAAGAAAAAAAAAAACAAAAGAAAAAAAAAACAAAAGAAAAAAAAAACAAAAGAAAAAAAAACAAAAGAAAAAAACAAAACAAGAAAAAAAAAAAAAAAACAAGAAAAAAAAAACAAAACAAGAAAAAAAAACAAAACAAGAAAAAAAAAACAAGAAAAAAAAAACAACAAGAAAAAAAAAACAAGAAAAAAAAAAAAAAAAAAACTATTTTGTCTTCATAAAACGCCGTGGATACTTCAAGGGCTGCTCCGTTACGCTTATTTCAAAATTAAATTCACAGAGATCAATTTTCAGGATTTTATTTTGAACTAGTGCAAATATACACTTATTTTAGAAAGGTATTTTTTTTATAGTGTGGGCCACCCATTACACGACCTGGGGGCCACCCGAGATAGAAAGTTACGTTAGTACGTCATTTGTGTGTATAGGTGAACGAGATAGCCTGTTCGATTCAACAAGGCAGTGGTTTGTGGGAAGAAGCTGCTTGAGGGGAACTTACTTTGAATATGGTGGGAATGTGGGTGGTTTGCTATTATGTAAGTATCATGGCGTGTTCTTGCCATGATGGTTTGCCTAGGGGGGACCAAAGAATGTACTTCGTCCGATCACTTTCCATGGAAGCAGCGGTAGATCAGCGAGAGACTTGCCACATCCCGTCTGTGGGAGAAAGGTTGAAGCGTGGAGAATAATGCGTCACCCACAAGGGTTAGGAGACGCTTTTGAAATCTATCAACGCTAGGGAGGGAGGTATGTTTGAGCAAATGAAGTGTTGCGGTTTGATGTTGATGAAAATGTTTACGGACGGTTTAGCTTTGGTGGAATTAAGAAATTTAAACGCCAAGAAAGTTTTGGGGTACATGATGATATTATCATTTTTTATGTTCTGGGGTGCCGGCGCAGAAAGTAAAATCGGCGAGTCAAGTTCAAATTCTGGACTAGTCCGTGTGCTCACTTTCGCATAAATAACGTTGTGAAACACATGAATCCGTTTCTTCTCCCTCCAGCTACCGGTGAAATAGCAATGTAGATGCGGATCTCTAGCCTTTGGTGGCAACTAATCTAAAAACGCAAGGCGAAACGATTATCTTTCCCAAGAATGTATGATAATTCACAGATGACGAAAAATAATCATTTGAGAGTCGTGATCGCTTACACCCTGAAGGAACATGACATTTAAAAAATGTTTTCATCGAGAAATTTCTTTCCTACTTGCTTACGACCATATCGCGTTGAAGCGCCGATTTCCGTACGATCACCTAAGTTAAACAACGTCTATTGTGGTCAGTACCTAGATGGGTGACCGCATGGAAATACCAGGTGCTGTAAGCTTGGTTGTGCGGGTGGCGTAATGGATAATAGCTCGGAATTGTTAATCGGAGAGCTGAGTTCCAATTCCCGTTGGGCTTGTTATATCCACTTACGCGCAAATTCCCTTGGGATAGATATGAATCCACCTCTTCTCAACTCCCCCCCCCCGCAATTATGGGTCAATAAATAAGACTTGTAGCACTAAAGCATTTATCTCCCCAAAATTGTTACAATCTAATAAAAATATTTCTTGGCTTTAAATAACCTGCAAAGGGATGATAAGCCGTAAAAAATGACTGCACGAATCAATTTTATTAATATTGTTTTTTAAAAAAATCAACCGACTTGTGTTACTGAAACATTACCATCTAAAAAAAAAAAAAAAAAAAAAAAAAAAAAATCAATCTAAAAATATTTTCTGACTTTAAATAACCTATAAATGGTTAATAAGACGTAAAAAATGAACGAATAAATCAATCAATCAATTTTACTCATATATTAAAAATAATCAAGCTATGGGTTAATTAGTATAACTTGTATTATCAAACCATTATTGTTAAAAAAAATAAAATAATCTAAATGTATTTCCTGGCATTGAATAATCTGCAAAGGGTTGATAAACCGTAAAAAACGAATCAACCAATCAAGTCTTTCCTACGTCTGTATTTATCCGTGTACATTTTAAAAATTCATTTTCTTTTTGTAATTTATACTGCCAGAAGCATAATTCAATTTTTTTTTTATACGAGTGGTATCTTCTAGACGAGAGAGTAAACAATAATTATCATATTTCAATGGATTTCTTAAAGAAAATGTCAATTTTTCGTTTTTTTTTTTTTTTTTTTTGTGAGTAAATACAATAAATAAGAGGAAGTTATTTCCACTTGATGAATTCCAAAATAGAGATTAAAATGAATTAAAAATTTTAAAATACGTATTAAATGTTTTAAATATTAATTTCCATTTCCGTTCTGCGTTATTTATCATGCAAACACGCGTTGGCTGTCCTGAAGCTAGTTATTTACTATAAACAATTTATTATTGAATTTTTGAATCGATTCGTTTTCTACTGCTTATCAACACATAGCATGTTATTTTAAAAACAGAAAACATTTTTAGATTGTACGAATTTTTATTTAGCGATACAAGTCTTACTAATTAACTCATAGCTAGGGGGAGAACAGGCGGATTCATACCTTTCCCAATTGTTTGCGCGTAAGTGAATATAACGAACCCAAAGAGAATTCACTCCCGGCTCTCCGATTAACAATTTCGATCTGTTATCCATTACTCCACTCGCACATCCAAGCTTATAGCACCTGGTATTCCCAAGCATTCACCCATCTATGTACAGACCAAGCTCGACGTTGCTTAACTTATGTGATCGTACGGGAAACGGTTTTCGATATAACCGTAAGCCAATTTATTATTGAAGTAACCTAGAAATGGACATTAATAATTAAAACATTTTTAAATACATGTTTGTTTATAATGATTGAATAAACTTATTTATCAGTTTAACAAAACATTATCTGTTTACTATATTTTTCTATAGATAACTTAGACTAGCATTCTCTGTCTTTTCATTGACTTTTATCGCAACCTTCTCAGTCATGAAAGTAAACAGTACGAAATCGGTAAAAAGCCCGAGTTGACGAACTTATATCTCTTGCCTCTAGTGGGGTCACTTTTCATAGATGTCACCGTAAACATATCAGCAAAGAAAAATGTCAGCGATCATTATTATACACCCTAATTTTTCCTTTTATTTTGTTGACAACCTTCAGTGGTCAGCTTGAATAAGTTTTCATCTTAAACGAAATCCAGAGTAAAGCTTTTACACCAGAGTTATCTCGTCACCTATCAAAATGATGACTTTCCACATTATCTTAAACAAAAATTTAGGAAGGAAAGCCCGTCTGCATAAAAAAAAAAACAGGGTTAACACATAGTGGACTTGGATAAACGTATTTTCATGGAAAACTGTTTTAAGACAAAGATATAATTTTCAACCAAGAGTAACAAGAACTTTTCGGTCAATGAATGGGGAATGTTTCCTGTATGGAAATGGATAATCTTACTATTACCATTTAATAATATCTTCTGAGGACGGGGGGGGGGTAAATAATAGCAAATCTTGACAATAAAATACAACTTTTAATAATATTCAAATTTCAATAATGCTTTTATGTCAACAGTATCAATACTTCATCGGATTTAACATTCTTACAATGTTGATGACAAATTAAAAAAAAAACCCTGATGGACGGAGAAAAAATAGATAGAGGCTAGATAGATGGAGGATGGATGGATAGATAGATAGATGAAGAACAGATGGATGACTGATGGATGGATAGCGAATAGATAGATTTTGGCGAGGTGAACGAGTCCATACAGTTGAGGTTTCGCGCGCTGCCAACACCCAAGGAAATTTAGAATTTCGAGGCTATATGAAATGAGTATAAAGAGCATATTCTAAAGTCAACATTAGCTACTTCAACCCACTGGCTTACGATTCCACCGCTAAAATAGCCATATTTTAATAATATGCACGCATCTGTTTCGTTGACAAATTCACTCAATAAAAAAAAAAAAATTGCTTCCGGAACTCCTCTGAGACTAGAGGCCTTGAAGCTTAAACTTCATTAGTTTCGTAGCAGATCCGTCACTGCAAAGGAGTCGTGAAAGCAAGAATAAAGGACTGACCACGAATTGTATGAAAACGGAACGTACTGCGTTATGCAAAAGAGCAGGCCGAGGTATGGATTTGATATGTCAAAGTAAACAAATACAGAATCCAACTACCTGAGTAGAAATTCCAAAGCAGATAGAAATAGTGAAAGATAATTTTAAGAAATTGACGAAAGTATTAATGGATCGAAGAATAATATTAGAAACAAAGAAAGCAGTGCTTGTTTATTTTAAAATTTTTAATCATTTCACCCTCACCAAGGCAATAAAGCCTCGAAGACACAAGGGGTTACCGAGTGTAAAAGAATATGAGAAAAATAAAAACGTCATTAATGAGAGAGAACAAAAAAAAATAAAATAAAATAAAATAAAACAGGAATTACGATAAAAGATAACGATCGACATTGCATTTAAATTTTTGAAGATCAAGTTGCCTAGAAAGCAAGAATCCGGAAGAGAATTTCACAAGAGAGAAGTGCGAGAGAGGAAACTGTTAGCATAGAACTTACGGTTACATCTAGCAATATAAACTCTAAAAGGATAAAACGTAGTTATTAGGTTGGTGCAAAAATAATGACGTAATAATGTCGTTTTTTGACGTTACGTCAAAAAGCGACATTATTACGTCATTATTTTTGCACCAACCTAATATCAATCTAGTATTACGCTTAAATTCGTCAAGTTTAGTTAGAGGAAAGTCTATCGGAACAGTTACCTTTAAAGTAATGGCAGCAACGATACCAGGAAGCCACCTTACAGCGGTGGTAAAGTGAGTGAAGCCCAGATAATGTCATTTATTTATGTAATACATCATTTTTCGAAACGACCTATCATCTTATAAATAAATTCATTCATTATCGTTCAGAAATATGAATTTGTTCAGGTTGAATTTTTGTTTTTGTTTCGAAATAAAAATGTTATTCAATCAGAAAAAAAAAATCAGTCCAAATATAACATTAATCTAATTTTAGACTATAGCAAACAAAGCTATTATTTTGTCAACTGACAAAACTGCAAATGTTAGAGAACGGAAACGAAATGTATTAATACGTTATTAAAATGTACAATGAAACTATATACAGAAACAAAAATAACTGTATTTCCCATACAGTATGTTACATCAGTATTAATTTTACCCAAGAAAAAAAAAACTTCCGGTTTCAGGCATTTCGGATAAAGGATAATCAACCTGTATAATTTTTCGAGCTTATCACTTAGAATACGTTCAATATGCTTTTTTTTTCTTCTGAAATGTTGATTTTTCGATCGGTATTCTAGTTGTACTCATGTTGAATTTTTTTTCTCTCTTGTTACGCAACTACTCGGCCACATACATATATACAGGGGAAGCAAGCAAAAAAAAAAAAGAAACTTACAGACAAAAAAACAAAAAACAAACAAACTTGGATGCAACACTCAGGATTAAGAGCACTTCCCACATTCATTGATGTTGCTTTAATGTATTCATGGCAAACTTCGATAATGTCTTCTTTGAAAAATAACTCGATAGAAATCAAAACAGGAATCCCAGCTTTTTTTCTGGAGCATTATTGTAAAGTATAAAAGCAAGCTGAAGTGGGACAATCGACGTATCGGGCTACCTTAGTTGGTTCGATAGTTAGATAACTGAGACGAGATACAAAGCAGATAGATAGATAGATAGATAAGTGAGATGGAGGGGGAGACAGCATAAGGATGTTAATGCAAAAGACAGGCAGTATTGAAAAAGAACGAGTAAAAGCAAGCTAAGATGGAGGAATAATTCTAGAAATTATATATATATATATATATATATATATATATATATATATATACACACACACTATGGAACTAATAGATAATAGATATATGAAACAGATATAGATCTGTGACTATGTAAATGGGTACGTTTGCTTTAATTTAGTTGACTGTTCGGTAGCGTGAGAGACAGTGATTAGAAAACACGTAATATCTTAGAAGAGAAAATCAGTTGCCAGAAACCGATCTTCGATGAACAAATGTACAGCCTGTTATACAGGTATGTGTGTAATGCACAGACAGCGATGGATTATACAGAGACTGAGATAGACATTATTCAGACGGATATGAAATATTTTGCATGTTTTTACGACGGTATATTCATAAGGTTGCTACTATAAAGAAAATCAGAATCGTTTGTTGTGATAGAGAGATTGGTTCTCAGTACTTCGCTATATTTGATTTGGGCCATACCTGGCTTGGTTTGGTTGGTTGATATCTTTAATGACATATCAACTCATTTTGGGTCATTTAATGACGAGTCTTCTTGGGAGCTTTGAAGTAATAAAAGTATATGTTATTCTGCTTTCACAATTGATTACATGGTAGATAATACTCAGCATTTGTGCATATAGTGCATATACATGTTTGTGTTGACATGATTACAAGAGGCGGTGATATGTGCATTTTATGCTGTAGTTTTAAGATATTTTGGAATACAATTTAAGAAGTTATAGGATATGTGTTGCAAGCGGGAACTGAGGCAAACAGAAGCATCGTTTCAGACATTATTCAGGCACAGAAGTATCGTGTCGGCCATATTGCTATGTGTGAATAAAAAGCAGGAGTATCACTTCTGCCTGAAAAGAAGTAAACAGACTAAACTGTGTTGTCATTATTATTACGGACCCCCTTACCAAGTTGTGACAATATGGATTAATGTCATGAAAGAGTTCATTAATGTTGGCTTTTTGATTTTATTTATCTGCATATCAACGACAATAGGTTATTGAATACCGAATTCTAAATTATTTCAACAATTTTATCTCTTCAACTGTTATAGTGAAACACCCCTATTCTATAGTTAATAGACTGTCCCACCTATAATAAGTAGAAGTAGTAAGAGTAATGTGTCACTCAGTGGGTCGGTCGGTCGGTCGGTCGATGCCGGACGACCGTTAGTCGGATACTAAAGTATCAGCGACCGCAACTAGATTACTCTGCGTCATTACCTATTATATCAAGTTCCTCACGTTTTGTACGTCGAACCTATTTTAGGACCGACTTAATACAAATACAAATACAAGCCTCCACCGTGAAACCACTCCATAACATTAACTAAATATATTTTGAACGCGATTGTATGCCTTCAACTCCAGATAAAATGTATTGGTAAAATGTACTGTTGTTTTTTTTTATATAAAAATGTATTGTTACTATTACAATGTATTTTTATACTTTGATAGTTTTTGTTTGTGAGTTTCTGATATATCCCGGAAAGGGATATATTTGATCGAAATAGCTAAGTGGTTTTGGCTACTGTAGCCAAGTAGTACACGGTAGGAGTAATCGACTGGTAGTCGCAGGTAATATGCTTAGGCAATTAGTGTAGACCAATAGGATAGCCAATGGCGTAGTCCAATGGGCGTTGTCAGTCCTCTTCTCACTTGGTCTCTCCGTCAGTCTGTATTTATGGCTGACATTAGCCAGTCATATTCCAGTGATGGGGAACCCAGGTGTATGCATATTACATGATATCAGTTTCACTATTTTCTCGTAGCTGGTACTCTAACAAGTGGTTACCATCATGCGATCAGACGCAAGTATGGACCTGGGAACAGCAGCAATTAAGAGGTTTCAAAATCCTCCGATCAGAGGCCTTGCTGCCGGATGCAGTTTAATAAACATACCTAAGACTTCTGCCTAGTTTTAGTAAACCTTTTCAAGTATTTATTATTTATTAAGTTTATCTGAATGCGACAGAAAATTATATAACAGAGAAAAGCAACTGGCGGAGAAAAAAAATATTAACGCAATACTACAAGGAAAGCTGGTTTACTGCCAGATCATTTTTTTTCTCGTCAGAATCCATCTTGTACATCTATAAATCTACCATTCGTCCGCGTATTGAATATTGTTGCCATATCTGGTAAGGTGCTCCTGCTGTACATCGCGCGATTCCTGACAAAATCGAAAGAATAGTCCATCATATAATCGATGACTTCAGTCACTTTCTCACCGAAGTGACGTCGCTTAATTCTGTCTTTCCAATAATATTTTCATTGCAACTGCTCCCATGATTGGCAACTAAGTTTTACTATTTAACTCGCTAGATGCAACCGTAAGTTCTACTCAGTCTCTTTTCACGCAATTCCCAGCTATAGATCTCCGATATCTCGGTCAGTCAGTTATGTGCCATTCGTGATACACGCTTGGGCGATCATGTATCTTTCGATACCTGACTGACGAGGCAGACTTTTTCCCGCAGTAGGTTGCCATTTCTTTCTGCGGTTGGCCAGTTGCCATCCAAGGCTATAAAACATGGTCTGTCCTGCTATTTACCCATAGCTGGGGGAAGAAGATCCATATCTTTCCCAAGGGTATTAGCACGTAAGTAAATGTAATGGATTCCACTGGAATTCGAACTCGGCTCTCCAATTCTTCAGTCCGAGCCGTTTCTTCAAAAATTTAAATACAACGTCAATCATCATCATCATCATCTGTCCTCTTGAACCCCCGTTCCTTTTTTTGTCCTTTCATGAATCTGCCCCATTCTCAGGCTTATTCTTTCATTTTCACTCCTTTTCATAACCCCCTGCGTCTTAGTGGTAGTATCGCCTTGCTTGAGGTGAAATGATTAAAAGAAAAAAATAAAAAGAAGAAAAAAAGAGTAAAATTGTTTGAAATCCTGTTATTTTCCTGGACTAAAAAAAAAAAAAGAACAAAAAAAGCAGAAAAAGAAAACTAATTTCTGGTAGCAATGTGAGTCATCATAACAATATTAGATTCGATGTAACTCAGTTTTAGTCCGATTAATTTAATATAGTAAAACGTGTTTCGGGATCAGTTAGGATCGAACTCACCATCGTCGCAATAGCCTGAACTTACGAACAAAGACGCCCAAATATCTACAAATATTTATTTGTAATCTTTCATAAAAGATCTCTATCTTTCTATAAGCAATTAAGTCCGTTTGCGTGAAAGCAAATAGGTTTTAACGCGCAAACACGTTTTCTGTATAATCTTTTGGTGGGTTTTGAGAAACGCAATCCCTCATAAAGGAAGTGAAAGAGGAGGCTATTTTCCTATGCATGCGCATATGTAATAAAGGGTGAAGTTATTTTACTCTGCAAACCAACCTGTCGTGTATACGCAAATGTGATACGTTGCGCGCGCATTCAGCGCGCAATCTCCGAAGGTCGCTTTGGCTGCCTTCAGAGAACGGGCATTCGTACACGCAGTTTGCAGATGTGTAGGGAGCGTACGTGAAAGTCAGTATACGTCGGCTGAAAAAAAAAAAAAAAAGAAAAAAAAAAAAAGAAGGTAAATAAAAGAAAAATAGCTTTCAACAGAGATATATCAAAGGAGGTAAAACGCGAATAAGATAATTGATGTGCTAATAGACTCCTTACTGCATGTGTTGAGATAAAAACAGTTTACATTCCCAGACATTATATATATATATATATATATATATATAATAAACTTTTTTTTTCCTTTTTCTTTTGGTCAGTGGCTCCATCCAGTTGGAAATGTTTGAACACATACCTTACTTTTTTTTTCCTAGATTTGTTTGTTGTAAAGTTTGTATGATTAAGAAAAATTCTTTGTATTCATTTCCGCCATTTGTTTCGTTTTGATGAACATAATATTTTTTTCACAAATTCTTTTGGATACCGTTTTCTTTTTGTTCATCATATTACGCGACAGTTTTAATATATATATATATATATATATATATATATATAAAGTATACTTAAATTATATATCTAGCAAAACAATAAAATTTATCGACACACTCATATAGAGGATTAAGAAAGGAAGCTTCATAGACAAAAATAAACATGCATACATCGATAGATGTAGGGGCACTTCGATGTAGTGAAAAGGTTAGCAAGCTTGTCTCGCTTGGTGAATTACGATCGAATAGCGAGTTAGGGCACCTCCACGTGGCGTAATGGTTAGCAAGCTTGCCTCGCTAGAACAGATACGACTGAGTAGTGAGTTCGATCCTCACTGAGTGTCCCATATTTTCCTTGTGCCACATCACAGCTACGCATAGAAAATCAGCATAAATCTATATATGTGGAGAGAAAAAGTATACATCGATATAAGGACGAAGATAATGGTTTCGGGAGATTTTATATCATAATTATAGAGAAGTGAATTCAATCTTTGTTGAATGTCTATACTAGATCACTGTGCCAAACTAAACTTCATCAATAATTATACACAACAGACTAGTTAAGTAATCATTACTGTTTGGCTTTATGCTATACTGAGTAAATGAGATGGCATCACGCTTAGCGAGTTAATCTAGTTGACCATTACTACTGGAGAGGAAGTTCGATCCTGACGAGGTAGTCCATAATTTTTACTTTGTATGAAACTTAGTAAAATAGCAAGTATATACAGAGTGGTTGAAAAGCAACTCCCTATTTTATGATGGACTCTCACGTCTTGTAAAAATTATAGTTAGACGGGTGTGTCCATCGTATATAAAATCAATCAACCTGTATAGGTGTTAATATATGATGTACACATTTATACATCCTTGCACAGATTTTGAAAAGAGTGAAATTATATATATATATATATATATATATATATGGAGAGAGAGGAAAAAGAAATGGATGTATACACACACACAAAAGAACGCGTGATGAAACGTACAGACGCGTGAAGGCGTGTTATTAGAAAACAACCAAAGAAAATAATACAGACACATACACTTTGTTAATGTCTAAGGAAATTCGAAAGCGATCATAAGATATTCAATAATTCATGTTGAAAATTTCTCCGAAAACCAGAAAATAGTTCGGAAAAAAAATCATTTGTCTTCACTCTGACCTACAGAAATTAAAATTACTATATATATATATATATATATATATATATGCAGTAATTTTAACAAACTAAACAGCACAGATAGAATTAATATATAACCCCATAGTTCACCCCCATATTTCTCTCTCCCACACTATAATCTTTGCATAGTTGAATCTACTCTACTGTTACTACACAGAAAAGGACATCAATGATGAAGGCTCCAAGCTGACTCCCCTAACCCCTCTGACCCTCATCCACACTAGACAGACATGCTTGCAGAGGTGATGAGGTCTCCCACATACACACATACTCATAAATAAATAAATAAAAAATAAGGTAACCTATACATAACACAGACACACCTTTCCGACCGACAAATAAAGCTGTCAAAATGACTAAGGAGGTAAATCTAAAACTCCTGGGTCTCCCAATCTCTCCTTAAAAAGAACTGACCAAAAATTAACGATAAAAAAAAAAAGACAAAACAAAGGAAAACTACAGACAATGTTTACTGCTACTAACAAGTAGGGACTTTTCTGATGATGACCGAAGCTAGGCGAGGAGCCTAATTAAAAAGAAATATATTACTATACAACCCTGTGTTTGAAATTATAATTTTTATTTGTTTATTGTTCAAGAAACAAACACACACACACATTATATATATATATATATATATATATATATATATTAGTCCAAGAAAAATTTCATTGAATCTTCAAGTTTCAAGCTAGGAAGGGATCTTCTGAACTATCTGAGGATTGCTTCATCGCGTGAAACTTACAGTCGCTGTGTGTGTGTGTCTCATGGGACGTTTACCAACTCTGTCCTGTCATTTTTTAACTTGAAATGTATACAGTAGATTACTGATAAAATTTTAGGTTGTTCGGTTTCGATTTTAATGTTTTTTTTTTCTTTCTGGCATCTTAGGACCGTTTCTTGGTTTAGTGGTTTCATTGATTCCTATATATATATGTGTGTGTGTGTATGTGTGTGTGTGTGTATCAATTAGCGCTCTTATCTCAATAAAAATCCATTAATTTTTACTTGTTTACCTCGACTTTTTTTATTCTCAAGCCACTGATTTGATGTTATCATCTATCAGTTCATTTATCATCACCTTTTCATCTGTCAATTCAGATATATTTATGTCAATCCATTTTACCTACCCCACACCCAGTTTCTATTTCTTTGTGTGTGTGTGTTCATCTCTTTTCATAAAACACCCCATTCTCTCTCTCTCTTTCCATAACACTCATTTTCCACCTCACTCCACCTGCCCAACACACTGTTTTTCCCCCATCAATCTATCCTTCTGATTCTGTATCTGTTGATCAATCTTACCGTATTTTTCATATATCGTTCACGTCGCCCGGCGAACTCTCCTGTGAAAAGACCAACTGGTCCTTCATTCGCTGGAAGTGAATCTCACGGAAATTCCATCCGCTTCAAAGGATAAACACGTTATGTCGAAAGAAAGCGCATAAAAAAGCGGTAGACAGAAGCCTTTGGAAGGAAAATATTAACTATTTCATTCATCCATTCATTTCTTCTTACGTTTACTACTTTGTAATATTTTTTAATCTTTTTTTTTCTCGAAACCTACATCGAACATTTTTCTTCACTTGACTGGTCGCTATCCTCCAACCATCTCTCATCTAAACGGTCACAAAATAATGGCGGCTTCACCTTCGTCTCTGAAGTGGGGCAAAAATATACGTACGTGTGTGCAAACAAATATATATATATATATATATTTGGTTCATTATTTACTTACATTTCTTAATACATGGCCATTAAAGGAAAATAGAAAAAAAAAAAGACTAGATTTCGGCAAGAGAGGATAGTGATAAAATGTTGCGAAATTTTTTTTTCTACGGATGCCGATTTTAAAACTATTTTTTGGCTTGTTTTCTTAGAGTTATTTTCAAGTAGAAATCAGAATCGACAAAGGCTTTGGCTTGATGGAAGGAAGTATGCTTTCATTCATTCGTCAAACCAGTTGAAAAGGCTTATACGCAAAGAAAAAAACAAACTCCACTTAAAGTAGAGAAAAAGGACAGCGCTGTCGAGGTGGACTGCGATGTCTATGGTCGGGTCGGTGAGAGAAAATCTGGATGATCACACATCCAGGTGAGATGTAAAGTTTAAGAGGAAAGAAAGACAAGCAATCAGAACAAATCTCAGACATCAAATTCATCCACACTCGGAAAAAAATTTCAAGTGATTCATCTGTATGTCAACATTGCTGTAATAAAAAAAATACTGATATACACACTATTTACACTGTTCGGACTGTTACCATCATCTTTACTGTCACATTCACGACGTTTCGTTTGTTGTACGCTCCGGCTTTCTTCAGGTGATATTTTTTAGAAGGTGTCTAATCCCTGGCCTCAGCGGCGAGAACAACACTTGGTGAGTTATCAAAAGACTTGTGGCAATCGAAAAAATCTACCCCAGCGGATTAAATGCAAGATTCGGTTCGAAATTCCAAACAAATATCACCTGAAGAATACCGGGGCGTACAACGGCCGAAACGTCGTGAACGTGACAGTAAGGACGTGGACAACACTCCGGACAATGCCAATAGTGTAAATAATTACAATATCTCAAGTCAGAAATACAGATAAATTATATACTGACGCACACAATAAGTAAACGGCGATAGACTGATAGACAAATTAATCACACCGTCAAGTAAAATCTCAGGCTGCTAAATTTTAAGAATGCTGCAAAAACAAATTTGGGAAAAATCACAAGCAAAAAATTCTTTGAAGCTGGTATTGTAAACAGCAAAAAAAAAAAAAAAAAAATAATACTAATGTTCCACGGGAAAGTAACCAAATTGATGGCACAGTCATCGTCAGTTCAATTCCTGGGCGGTGCAGTGCGTACTTAGAGTTCAAATATAGTGGTCGAGCAATACTGAGTAGTACTACATAAAGAGGAGACGATATATCCAGAGACAAGGTCAACAGAACAAGAACAATCTCTAAATAAAGGGTTCAGTTCTAAATGACTTGATGAAGGCCACAGAGTACAGCGATTGAAACGTTGGTATAATAGCAAAGATGGGGACAATAGTCCGCGTATAAATAATGTAACATTGTTGGTAATATTTTTTTCCTTCAAAAAATTATTGCTGGTAATAATTTTTCTACAAAAACATTGTTGGTAATATTTTTTTCCTTCAAAAAATTATTGCTGCTAATAATTTTTTTTACAAAGTATTTTTGATATTAAAATCTATTTTTACACTTTCATAGAGTTTTTACCCGTATTTCGGGATTAACTATTTGCCCATAGCTGAGACCCTAACAGTTGCTACCACTCCGGGTCAGAGTGGACCTGGGAACACCAGCAAATAAGAGGTGATTCCACGCTCATCAAAACCTCCTGATCAGTGGCGTTGCTGTTGGACGTAGTTTATAGTCTTACCCAGGACGGTTTTTGTCATCAGGAGAAAGATTTTTTTTGTAGTGTTAAGTAGCACAACACGTACGGTTTGCCGTGATTGCTTTTATTTTCTTTCGGATGGAAATTTTACCGACGACTTATTAGTGAAGGAGAAAGAAGAAGTGTGTAAAAAGAGACTTCTAATCCATTTAGTTGTTACTAACTGGCAGTTTCGGGCTGCAGGTGTTCGCTAATAGATAAAATTTATCACTGAAAAATTTTGAAGGGGGAGAAACTTCCTTTCTATAAGGAAATATCACCTTCTCCGTAATTCGTTAATTCACGGACGAATGAAAAGGCACACAATCCGGCAACATCCCCACAACTGCTTCCATTTTTCTAATCCCCGCCAACTGAATCTATCAAATATATCATATTTTAAAAATACAATATATTTCTAGCAACATGTGTGACTTTATTAGATAGATCATTTTTATTATTATTATTATTATTTCTCTACTTGTTAAACTTGTTCGCATCTACTTCAAACACAGTGTTAAATTAAGAACAACAGCTGAAAACGTTAGAATAACCAAATAGCTAATATTAAGTAAACATTGCACAAAGAATAGAGGCACGGTGGTGTAATGAGGGTTCGGATGGAGGAATCGGAGATCCTTGGATGGCAACTGGTCTACCGCAGAAAGAAAGAAATCTGTCTCGTCAGTCTTGTATCGAAAGATACATGATCAGCTAAGCATGTATCACGTATGACACATGAGTGATTACACAAAGAAAAACTTACATTTATTGGGACTATTGTCCTCATTTTTTGTCGCCATATTTATTACAACGTTTCGGTCGTTGTACGTTCCGGCCTTCTTCAGGTGATTGGAATGTCGAACTGAACCGTTTATTTCGTTTTCTATGGTTCATCAACGCCTTTTTTTTGAGATAATAATGGTTTAGTAATACAAGTCTTACTAATTAACCTATTGCTGGGGTAGAGAAGAGTTGGATTCATGCTCAAGGTTATTTGCGCGTAAGTAAATGTATAACTAACCTAATAGCAACTGGAACTCCGAGTCTCTTGTCTAGGGCCAGGCTCAACATTGTTTAATTTCGGTGATTGTATGAGAACCGGTGTTTCAACGAGATATAGCCGTAAGCCGAAAGTTGGGTTAAGAAGTACATGAAAACTGATAGCTTAAATATACCGTATTTGACGGTATATAAGGCGCATTTTTTTTTTAATTTTTTTTTTTTACTGAAAATATCTCTTAAAATTCCCCTGCGTCTTATATGCCATACGTAGGTTTAAAATTCGCGATAATCGGTCGAAATTAGCTACCTGGAAACTCCTATTAGCTTAGACTTAAAAGTAACTTTCATATACCTGTTGTCATTATTTAAAAGGCTATTATGCTATTGAAAGTGTTATCATTGATAATATTCATTATATTAATATTTGTACTTTGTTTCAATAAAATTATATGAAATAAATTCAAATTATATATTTATAAAATATATTTGTTTCATTAATATTTTTATTGTGATAACTTCCGGTTGCATTGGTATAAATACAATCAGAATTTTTATATCCTAATTATTCCAATAAGTCATTTACAAGACGCAGGTTGTACAGATCATATAAAGGATATAATAAAATTTTTATAGGCTCGTGTACTTTTTTTCCTATTATTTTTGGTTTAATTGTAATCACAGCTTGTTTAACCAAAATAATACCTCATAAATATAGCCTAAGCTGTACCATTTACTAATAATTTTAATAATTTTTTTTTGATTTGCACTGCCGAAATTGGGGTGCGTCTTATATGCCGTCAAATACGGTAATTTTTAGTAATGTATTTAAGATTATAGTCCACGTCTTTTATTGGAATAGTTAAGCAACACGAAGTAAGACAAGAGAAAGATGGAAGGTGCTGTAGCTATAAAAAGGGTTGAACATTTGTCAAAATAAAAAGGGTAAAACATTTTGGTATCCGTCTATATTTCTGAGATGAGGTATTATGTACACTATTTACATTATTCGGACTGTTGTATTACAACATTTCGGCCGTTGTACGCTCCGGCCTTCTTCAGGTGGCTGGAATGTCGAACTGAACCCTTTATTTCGCTCACTGAGGTAGACTGTTCTAGTTCCACGTGCCATGCTTAATGGATGTCAGTTGTCTCCTGTTAATTCCCCTGTCCAGGTTCTCCACTGCCTTAACTGGGTATTGAACTCACACTCTTTGGGTCCTGTCACTGGATCATACTAATGCCTTTATCCACTGTGCCATGTGTCCTTGATATCCATTAAACATGGCACGTGAAACTAGAACAGTCTACCTCAGTGAGCGAAATAAAGCGTTCAGTTCGACATTCCAACCACCTGAAGAAGGCCGGAGCGTACAACGGCCGAACCGTTGTAAGAAATATAGCGAGCAATAGTCCGAAAAATGTAAATAGTGAACATTTTTGTAGAATACGTTTTTAGTGTGGTCCAGATAAGAAGCAAGAAGCTTGAAGCTAAAGAGTAAATTCATGTAAGGCAGAGCTATTTTGTATGATGCCAAACAGTCGATTGCCCAGATTGATATCTTTCAGAATTGTCCGGCAAATTAACAGGAATGGCACCAGCCTCTCCAGACGATAATAAAAAGAACTGTGTTAAATCATTAAATGAGAAGTAAATGAAAACGGAAAGTAATAATAACTGCTGCAAAGAATGTTAGCAGGAAAAACGTTTATGGATGAAGGTCATAAAATGACAAAGAGGCCATATAAAAATATGTCCTATATCTTTCAGATTTATTTAGAAAATAAAAACTCTTGCACCTGTTGGGATAATAAAACTTGACATACCAAATAAATTATCATCAGTATTTTTAATAAGATATTCTAAACTCAAACTCCTGGGACATATTAATATAAATGTACGTATATGAGGAAATGATTCCACTCGAATCCATTACATTCACTTACGTGCTAATACCCTTGGGAAAGTTATGAATCCTCTTCTTCTCCCCCCAGCTATGGGTAAATAGCAGGACAGACCGGATTCTATAGCCTTGAATGGCAACTGGTCTAACGCAGAAAGAAATGGGAACCTACCGCAGGAAAAAATCTGCCTCGTCAGTCATATATCGAAAGATATATGATCACCTAAGCGTGTATCACGCATGGTACATAACTGATTATGAAGAAAAAAAAAACTTTTAACTGTCTGTTACTTAATACAAATATAATAGGGAAAACATTAATGTGTATCATAAACTCTATTCCTTTGGAGTTCGTTGATACGACCGAGAGTGGGGTATGTATCTGGGCGGCGCACGTTCTCCATATTTCATCACTCACGCCTGCGGTCTAGAGAGATCATTCCAGTCGTAATGAGAGTGGAATGATCTCAAATAAAGGATTGTATTTTAACCAAACAGGGCGTTACCATAATCTCATGAGATAAAATGATACCTACTATAATCATCGTGTACATATGAATTTAAATTTAAATTTAGAAGTCTCATGTTGTCACAATAATACCACCCCCACAAATTATGCACATGTAGTACGATGCTAGAATAGACATTGAAGGCATTCAAAGAAGTCGGGTGCATCAGAGGACTAACCTGGGGTTACTAAGAGCCGCCGAATACCAGCATTCAGTTTGCAGGCGTGATTTTTTGATACACGCAGTTTTATAGAAACAACCGTTCCAGAAAGGACTGAGCCAGTCTCTGATACACTGCAGTGGGGAATGTAAGGTCCACTTACCGGACCTGGGCCCTCTTTACACCCACACGAGCCGAGAGTAACGGACAAAATCCGGAGTTGAGTAAAATTTAATGTTAACTAATGATTCAAGTTTTGCGTTATTTTACTGGCACACCCATTTCATTACACGGATATTAAAAATAAATCAAAATGAAAATAGTAAATAAATTGAAAAATAATAATAAAAAAAAAAAAAAAATCTGCAGCGCTTTTCGAACAGGAAATGTTCGTGATCTTCAATTCATTATTCTGTTATTTTATGTCGACCAGCCAAAATTATCTCCACGGATAAGAAAATAAAATTACAATACCGTGAAGGACAATTTTGATTTTGACCCAAGTAAAATATTAACAGGCTCAGGTGGAATAAATATTCTGATAAAATTCTCCGAATCTCTGCACCCTCTAGATCTGAGCTTTAAATAGAGATACATGATACGATACGGTTCAATACAATGAAAGAGTCATGCGCAAAGCAGATGTCATATCACAGTGACTTCTGTTGAGAACGGTCAGATTGGAGGCCTTCGAAAGGCTGGGTGGATATTTCGAATAATTGCTGGACATGATGCGTGTGTAGTGCATCAATGTTATCAACACACTGGGCTCGCAAACAGATATTTAGCAGATTTTGGGAACATTTCCAAAGTGATATCATATAGTTAGTCTGCAAGTAGATTGTCTCAGGATTTCAGAACTAGTCTAACGTTGTCTTAAGTAATTTTCAAGTTAAGATTGTTTGAATTTAATCAAAACTTGAATAAAAATTTTATTTAGTTTTAGGTGATCACTTCTGGAGAATTACTTTTTTTTACGAGGAAAGTCATTGCTATCTTGTTGAAAATGTTATGACAGGTTTAACTCGGAACTTTTTTTTTTAAATGATCTATAGGAAATGCATTTTGAGATCTCCACAAAAAAAAAAAAAAAAAAAAAGAAAAAAGATTTTGCCAAATTAACACATTTTTGCCTGCTTTTTGTCTCACCTAACATTTGCTTCAGACGATCTCCTTTTTAGTGAAAGTCCCCAAGTAGTAAAACAGTTTAAATCTGAATAAAGTAAGAAAATTTTTCTTGATAAGATATTTAAAAAATACTCAGTTCCCATAATGCGTTAAATTGATTCTTACCTGTTTTTGGCACCATATACCAGGTACTAAATATCAATTTTTTGACTAAACTTTCCTTGTATTTATTAAATAAAAATCATAATATAGACACTGATTTCTGGGTTTTCTTTTATCGTGAGCTGAATCCATTTCTAGCTTTGAAAATACTGCAAAAATCATTTAAATAAGTTAAATGCAAAATTTAAGCTTTTTCCAAGCATTTTAGCCCTTTACTGCAGACGGGTTTTTTTTTTTCAGACCTAAATTTTTATTTTTTATTAGAATTCTGAAAGTTTTGTTTTATTCTTCCTCTTAAGTACAAATAAATAACATTGACAGAATTCCACAATTGAGCTGAAAATCATTCAAAAGGCTAAAAACCAAAATATTCATTTGTGTAAACCTGCTAACGAACAGGCATGAGACCACCAAAATCAATGCATTCTATGTTTGGTAACGTTAGACAGTATAGCATCGAAATCAGAACAAATGTAGCCCCAGGAGTTTCCTCATGGGCTGTTAGGAATCGCTTACTTGCAACAGGGTGACATGAAGTTTTTTACGCCATAATAGCAACATACATGTCCTATAAATCCATAAAAAAATCTATAAATGCACAACAAGCGTTCAAAAACAGTTTACACAAAACCGCTTATAAAGAATAACTTTTCCTAATTCGCCCAAACCAAACTTAAAATCCCGTTCGTTTTTTTTAATCTTTCCTATCGCCGCTAAATATTCACTGGAAACGGTTTCAAAAAACATTCTGTTATGCATTGGTTTTATTTCATAACTACCAGCCATTCCCAGCTGGCCGATCAGAAAAAGCGTTCAATTAGAATGGAGCAAAAACAGCATCATGTTTACATGTAACAGAGTCTGTTTTCTTCAATTACTTTAAAGTACTTTCATTAAAAACACTTTGAATTAATGAATCTCGAGTATTGAATAGAGATCCAAAATATCCAGACGTTAGAGCAGGTTCCGCCTCCATACAACTGATACTCTTTTGGTATGTATGACATAGAACTGTGGAGTAACAGCTTCAAGGGTGTATTTTACCACAGCATATGAACTCAACTTGTGGCATTAGGTTGCGCTGTGCTGTCATTTACAATAGGTTCTCGTTTGTGGGGGAAATGTTAAATAGTGCACTTCATGTCAAGAATATTGTTCAACACATTCTATAGCAGGAAGACTGTGTTGTTCCAGCAGGGTTATGTCCGCCTACTTGCTATTCAACATCCCCTGCAAAATGTTTCCACAACTTTGTTTTGCCCACACGATCAAACCGTATCTACATCGAACATGTATGGAAAGACAGCTAACTCATGCTTTCCAACACCTTACGCTTGCGCGCAAAGAGTATAACGTATTGAGGAACGCCATTCGTCATCTGTACGACCGTATGCATATCACCGAACGTTATTCATAGATGCCTTATTGTTTTTTTATTACAAGTAACGTATATACTCGCTTATCATGAGACCTTTGAAGACCTAATTTTGAAGGTAATTTGATTACAGTAAATGTATATATAGTTTGCTCAACGGCGTAGCCAGGGCCAGTAGTATATACGCTACATTTATATCACGTGTATGATGCAACCCCCTTATAATTAGCTTCAAAAGTAGCTCTTCAAAAGTCGCATATTTAATATTGAGTAAATTGATACATGTTAAGGATGCAGAAATCTCGAACGTTCTCACTTTTGTAGGCTAAAGACTGAATCCACAGTATAAAACTCATTTTATCGTCTTTGTATTATAAAAAACAAACAAACGATTGAATATTTTTTTCACATACCTAAAAGACAAATTTGCATCACAACTAAACAATGCATGATTTTAATTCTGCAAGCCTCTGTATTTCCAGTGTTAGGTAAACTAGCTAGGCTGTCTAAATTCTTTCGATTTGATTGACAACCACTCAAGGAGACGGATTACTCTTAATTCAAGTCCAGGAGTGGAAATCACCTTTTTCTCAGCTACGAGTAAAAAAACAACAACAGCAAAAAAACAAAAAAAAAAAAAACAACAAAAAAAAAAAAAAAATGCAGCCGGTGAAATTATCAATCTAATCTGGCAAAAATCTGCCAGATAAAATATGACTGGTGAGCAAAAAGACACGGTCAAGTGGATCCAGTATTTATTTGTGCATATCAATGTAATTGACTAACTTGTTATGTAGGGGAACCTTTTCTATTGCAAATACTATGTTAGGTTACGATCCTTGCTGGGTGGGTGGGTAAGCAGCCACCCACACAACAATGGTAACCGAAAATAGAAACGCAAGTCAAAAAAAGTAAAATAACAAAAGATAAAAAGATTTTTACATCCATATGGTAGCAGGATGTACAATGTAATACAGGTTCACCGAAATCTATTTCTCTATACTTTTTATGAATTATATCTAACCGTTATAACAAAACTTTTTCTCTTTTACTTAATTGTTAACATTGTTATTATTAAACTGAATTCAATTTTGCTCGACGATGCTGCTTTATTCTTCATTTGGAGCATGCGAAGGACCGTTTGGCCTTTCGTTCTCTTGGTTGCTTCTGGTCGAAAAAGCACCTTGCTTATTCCCTAAAAGTAGATACTTTCATTCGACCGTCAAAACAAGGCCTGAAACAATCAGTAGTAGCTCCGTATATATATATATATATATATATATATATATATATATAGAGAGAGAGAGAGAGAGAGAGAGAGATGTATGCGCGCGCGATAATGCATCACCTTCCAAAATGATATCGTCATACTGTATTAAAAAAAATCTCATGTCGATATCATTTTTCTAAGATGGTATTCTTGAGTAACACATGGTACGCCTTATTAATCCCATAGCAGAAAATGGTAATTTGTAACAAGCGAAATACGCCACATATATGTTGCGAAACTGACTTTTGCGCTACGGGGATGAGTCCACTCTTTGAATCGCCTGTTACGACTTATAAGTTAGGAAGGTTTAAGCGGCTATCATGCAAGTAATAACAGGAAAGTCTTTTTTCGGGTAGACTTTGATCCCGACAAATATATAAATGTCAATTTTAATGTCACTATCACGTTCTTAAACCATTTATTAAACAATAATGCATTTTCACCACTATTCACAGTTGCCCTTAACCTAGACACTTATTTTTCCTGAATATAGATGCTGCAATTTTTGTCGATACGCCGGCGTTTCTTTCTTTGAGAGAGCTACTTATGCCGTAAAATTGCATGAGTAAAATTTTCGCTATTAATGCAGTTTTCTAGGATAAATCTTACAATAATAGTTTCTAAAAATATCTTCCAGGAGACATTGTAGACTAGCGAAAAAAATTACCAAGATCTTTGCCAAATAACAAATGCTGTAATACTCGAATGTTTCCAACAGAAACTACAACAAAAATAGGAAGGAGGTGGATCTAAATGAAAAAATAAATGATATAAGTTGTTAATCAAAACAGAAAGCTTGAAAAGGGAACTCATCAATAATAGAAAGAGCTATAACATTTAGTGGACTTGAGAAGTCTAATATCTTGAAAAACGGAACTGACATTAACACTAAGCGTTTAGTAAATAAATACAGAATATTTCCTGGATGAAAACTTAATTTCCCCCTATTACCATGGCGATTATTTTATATACGGCATGTTATAATATCAGTTTATAAATTTTTTTAAATTTTCAAAACATATTATTAAAAATGTCAATGTTACTGACTTAAATTTCTTTTAACCACCGATTACTTCCCTTTACTGTCAAACTATAAAATACGAAGATGGTGATCATTTTCAGGGCAGAAAATGACCGAGTAATAAAAAGCCATCGACAAAATAATTGCTTATTAATAAAGATCACAAAAAGCAAATTTGAATTGAGTGCCCAAATACTTTTAAACAATTGATTTTATCAACTGAATATGCAAATAAGTTCTCCTATAACTAAGAACCACTTAGTTGAGCAACGAGACATACACTGGTAAATAGATGGTTTTACAATTATTAATGTGCTAGCTTTTAGGAGGTAATCTTTGACAGAGTCTGTAGTTCTTAGTGAGAGCAATCCTTCTTCGAAACTTGTCGATTGTCACTGGAGAATCACTTACTGTAACAACTATAATGAATAACACATGCAAGTTGACGAGAAAATAATGGCATAATCAAAATGTTGACATTCTACACTATTTGAAACAAACTATTTTGAAATACTGAAAAGTGCAATAACGGTAGACTTGAGAAACCTTTCTTGAAAATTCTGACAATAAAAAGGTTTTATAAATTTCAATTGGAAGTATCATTGGCTGCTCGGTCAATGAATATTACCATCTGCTAAGATAGCGTGAGTGTTATTGCCTAGACACCGAGGTGCTCCCAAAATGGAAAATGCTAAGGGAGACTTATGCAGTTTTTACCTCTTGTCCAATGTACACGTGGAGCTCTCACTTTAAACTACTTTGTACCTTTTTTTTCCATTCGATAAAATAAGATTATTTGTTGAATCCAGAGTTATCCTTCTCCAAGACCGCTAGAGGTCCAAGTCTGCCCTGCTATTTAACCCCTAGCTGGGAGGAGAATAGATGGATTCATAACTTTCCCGAGAGTATTTCCGTGAAAATAAATGTAATGAAACTCGACTGGAATTTGAATTCGGCTCGCAGAGTTATTGTTCTGAACCGCTAACAACTCTTGTACATCCATGATTTTTATATAATAGATATAGATAATTATAAAAAAATCCTTTAAGGTAAAAAAACGCCCAAAAATATTTAATTAACACAGAGAATCAAATATGATTAGTGAGCAAATTCCAAGTGCTTTTCTTTTCTTTTGAAAACGAGAAAGTAAATTCACAGTTCAGAACTGTGTTTTTTCTTTTTTGGTTGGTAACGATTCAACACACCCAATATGTAGATAAATATTCTACATACACATCTCTGGACATGTACTGAATTTTTTCAACTTCGAAGTTTAACAAGTTACGATAAAAAAATAATATTTTTATTGAAAGGATTAAAAAAAACGCAAAGTACAATAAGTTGGGAAGATCGACGAACATATGAAAAAGATAATAAAACCAGCAAATATATTCGTTCAAAAATTTAGGTAATCTATATATTTAAAACATATTTCTTTCTCTCATATATATATTTCGATCCTAACTAGAGGCAACCGGATGTCTAGCCACACTGATGAGCTGTGATACAGCAAAACAGTCTGTCTGGGGATGACAATATATATGCTCCTAAAAAAATTTATTTCGGTTGAGCTGTCTGGGGAGAAAGAGTGAGTTTGTAAACAGTGACTATTACTGCTAATAATGCAAGACACTTCGGTAAAGCCAATAGAGTTCTCTAAGTCACTGTGTGTTTATCTAAAAATAAATACGTTTGAATTCACCTTCATCCCTGCCGTGTGCCAAAGGCTTAAGAAGAGAATCTGCAACTGATGCTAATTCATTTGGATTTCGATCCTAGCTAGAAGCAGCCGGACGTCTATCCACACTGATGAGCTGTGATACAGTGAAACAAACTGTCTTCTGTGGATGACAATATTATATATATATATATATATATATATATATATATATATGTGTGTGTGTGTGTGTTAGAGCCGAGTCCGTTGGATTTTAAAATCCGAGTACATTTTTTTTCTTTACTAGCTTATAAATTCTGTTGTGCTATTGTTACTTTTACGTTGATTGGTGATATTTGTGAGATTAGCACACTTTCAATGCCTTTTCTTCTTAGTGAATCCTTTTTAATCCTGATCAAATTGACGCTTGTGTGTGTGTGTGTGTGTATATATGTATATATATATATATATTATACTACTAGTAATACTCGGTTGGAATATATTATATATTAGTATAAAAAATTAGGAGATCAGCCGATTCCGCTATAGAGAGGGAGACAGAGAATAATAGTTTTTCACGGAGCGCACCGATACTGCGCTTTAATTCTCAATAAAAGTGCCAATCCATAACTAAATCATTTTCACAGATATTTTCGTATTAATCTGAACATTGGTATAGAACAAAAAAAAAAGATTAAAAAAGCGATTGATAGAAGGAAACAAAGAAAAAGTGGAAAAAAAAGAAAAAGGAAAAAAAAAGAAAAAGAAAAAAAAAGAAAAAGAGGAAAAAAAAAGAAAAAGAGGAAAGAAAAAGAAAAAGAGGAAAGAAAAAGAAAAAGAGGAAAGAAAAAAAATAAAAACAATGAAAAAAAATAAAAACAATGAAAAAATAAAGACAATAAAAAAAACAAAGACAATGAAAAAAAATAAAGACAAATAAAAATTAAAACCAAGGATAAAAAAATTAAAAACAAGGATAAAAACAAGGAAAAAAATGAAAAACAAAGAAAAAAATGAAAAACAAAGAAAAAGTTAAAAACAAAGAAAAAGTTAAAAACAAAGAAAAAGTTAAAAACAAAGAAAAAGTTAAAAACAAAGAAAAAGTTAAAAACAAAGAAAAAGTTAAAAACAAAGAAAAAAAATTAAAAACAAAGAAAAAAAATTAAAAACAAAGAAAAAAATTAAAAACAGAAAAAATTGAATTAAAAAAATAAATTAACGAAAGGAAAAATTAATGAAAAGGAAAAATGTGAAGAATAAATAAGTTAAAAAAATTCAACATCAACTAATCTGATAAGAATATATTATTAAGAATATATAATACGTTAATTATTAGAAAATAAATAACCAATATTTCGAATTTGATTATTTTCAGAATTTCAAGAAGAAATTACTGAATAAAAGTTTGACGAACTGTTTTTGACAAACTGGTGTGTTGTGAAAGAATTAAGTATCAAACAATAATCACAGACAGACACACAAAACAGGAAAGAATTAAATCTATCTCAGTTGATTGTAAATATTAATTAGGATAGGCATCACGTCATAGATTAATCAGAGTAAATTACTTTTGAAGTGAGGTTAATCTTTACGATTAGTATCACGCTTCTGGTCTTGTACCAGACTCAGCTTTCTGGACAATCCGGGATTCGAAATCATAACCTTTTACTTGGATTCCAACACCCGCTGTCAGCCATTTGTTTAGCAATTAGCTAAGCCAGCATTTAAGTATTTATATCTCGCATTTGCGTAATTGAGAAAGAAAATTATCTAACACTGACTATAAATAGAATTATTTTGTTGTAATTAATTTAGAAGATTTTCTCAAATTACACTTTTCGGAAGACATTCGAGTAGAACTGACAGCAAATTCGTTTCCTTCTGCATCTTGAAAAGAGGGGAAAGACTTATCCAAATATTTTTTCTTTTCATATTTCATTGCTGTTATCATACAAATCAAGGTTTTGGAAGTGCTGTATTCGTTAGTACCTAATAAATCGGGGACTTGTATTATAAAAAGATAAGTTGCAGAGGTGTTAATAAGTGTATAGAATTGGTAAAAAAAAAAAAAAAAAAAATGGATTTGACCACTTTCGCAGTTGTTAGGCACACAAGATAATACCTTTTTTTTTCACCCATCCAAAAGTGACTTAAAATTTTTCCCCCGGTCTTATATGCCGATATTTGTTCATAGCCTAATTCCATAATGAAAAGTATGAACAGAAATATAAAAAAAATTGGGTACTTTGTTCTGAAGAAATATCGAACACTTTATGAACTCTTTGTTTCGGATGAAGCTAAATATAGAATCAATCAAGTGACAAATCTATATATATACTAATAATTATACTCGGTTGGTAGAAAAAAAAAAACCTCGTATAACAGAACTTGCAAGTATATCAAAACATATTGGTATCCGAGGAAAAAAATGGGGAAAAAAAAACGAAAGAACTAGAAACGTCCGAAGAGGGAGAAAAAATCGTCCAATGCCATAAGTTTCCAGTCCAAAGAAAAAGCCCCAAGCGAGTAAGAAAGCTAAAACGTAGAGTGCTCAATACGCTAAGTAGAGCTGGGATAAATAAAATAAATCCTAAAGAGGAACTACCATGGCCATAACACGTTCAAAAAACCGGTTCTCGTACGATCATTAAAGTTAAGCAGCAAGGAGCCTGATCAGTAACTACATGGATGGCTGCTTCGGAATACCAGGGTCTGTAAGTGTGTGCGTTGGGTAATATATAACGGCACGGAATTGGAAACAGGAGAACCGAATTCCAATTGTGTTCACTATATTCACTTAGGCGCAAATACGCTTTGGAAAGGGTATGAATCCACCTCTCCCTCCATCTATGGGATAATCAGTAGAGCTTGTATTAGTGGATCATTATTAGCGCTCAAACATTCTTACAGTGTAAAAAATTTCTTGGCCTTAAATAACCTGCAAAAGGCTAATGAGACGAAAAAAACAAATTCCAATTGGATGATAAAGATACTATACCGACTCAAGGTGTTTGTCATCGAGAAAAAAAGCGACGTTTTATTTTTTATATATAAGATTATTATAAATAGTAAATATTAGGTCGGTGCAAAAATAATGACGTAATAATGTCGTTTTTGCCGTATTTTTTAACGTCAAAAAACGACATTATTACGTCATTATTTTTGCACCAACCTAATACTAATAGAGCACCCATGTAAAGGCTATGATTAATTATAAATCGCATTTCAGTTTTCGCTTTCTTTAGAAACACAAAATGTTACTCATTTCGGTCCTATGTCTAGAATAGGAGAAATATACGTGCACTTTGTAAAAGAATAAAAAATAAAAAAAAAAAGGATTGTTACACGGGCAAAAAGGAATACACACTGAAATGTGTGCGTGTGTTATTTCACTTTTAATACAAAGGTAGTAACTGACCTTAATTCATTCATGCTACACTACACTATTCGGAGTATTGTCCCCATCTTTGTCGCCATGTTTATTACAACGTTTCGGCCGTTGTACGCTCCGGCCTTCTTCAGGTGGTTGGAATGTCGAATTCCCCTCTCCAAGTTCTCCACCGCCTTAACCTGGTATTGAACTCACACTCTTTGGGTCCTGTCACTGGATCTAACTAACGCCTTTACCCACTGTGCAATGTGTCCTTTATACTAACCGAAAATACAGTATGAATTAAAATACGGTATTAATTAATATAAAATTAAAGATAAAAATGCGGTATTAAGTACATCTATCTACCTGTAACCCCTGAATGTACATCGTCCCGCAAAAATGGGTCGGTGAGCATCATTGGGTTGACCGGCATAAAGCCAGAAATGTTTATCACCCCGTGAAGATCGAGCTCGGTCAAGATCAACAAATGGTGGGACGCAGGCGTTTATAAACTTCAATTTGAATTTATGATAATAATAATAATAATAAAAAGAAAAAGAAGAAAAAAAAAATAAACAAAGAAGATCCATATATTAAGTTGGTGCAAAAATAATGACGGAATAATGTCGTTTTTTGACGTTAAAAATACGTAAAAAAACGACATTATTGCGTCATTATTTTTGCACCAACCTAATGTTTGCTAAATGGTGTTGTTATGAAGTTATTCGTTATGACACAGAAACCATAAAAATACAAAAAAAAAAATATTATAATCTTATAATTATTGTTGTTATCTTTTCAATGTACAGTGGTACACTTCTTGACGTGTTTTTTTTAACGCTACAAACATTCGCACATGCACGAAATGTTAAGATATATTTAGGAAAAATTAGTTGCGAAATGCCTTCCACAAAAATAAAACGAAAAAAATAATTTAAAAAAATGTAAATAAATAAAAATGGTAGAAAAAAGTAAGCTCTTTGTTTATTTCTTGTTAGAGTAACTTAGAGAAAAGTATTTTTAAGTATTAGGTGAGGTACGAGAAACACAGGAATTCAAGAGATGAAGAGATTGATCGATATTGAAATACACCGAAATTTTATGTTATACCTTGTATAAGTAAGTTTTCTTTTTAGAAAAATAAAGGACCTTACACATAAGCTTATAGTTATAAAATTACATTGAGATAACAGGAATATTTTCCTTCCGACAATTCTATCATTACTGTTGATATGCGAAATGAACTCACGTCAGTTTTCGTCATGTATTTCTGAATAAATGAGCACAAATACTTATCATTAATCGAAATATCTATCATCTATCGAGTAACAATATCATTTTTGATGACGCTCGATTACTGGCGAAACAAATTTAAAACTTTTCGTCAGATTTCATCCAAATTTTAGTAATCTTGTTGAAAGAAAAACGAAACTTGTTTTAGGTCATTCTTAGAGACAAGGAAAACACATTTTACTAAACTATTTTATATATATATGTGTGTGTGTGTGTGTATTAAACT
This sequence comes from Acanthosepion lycidas, assembly GCA_963932145.1. NCBI lineage: Eukaryota > Metazoa > Mollusca > Cephalopoda > Sepiida > Sepiidae > Acanthosepion > Acanthosepion lycidas. The sequence goes on from OZ010573.1 coordinate 116,808,955, forward strand.
GTGTATTATTATTTGAGAAATCCAATGAAAATATTTTCTAGAAGACGCAGACCAGCAGACCAATAGACACAATAATACATTGTTTAAAATAAAATGGGTGTTTTTTTTTTTTCACGTAAGTGTCCAATGTAATAACGGTTGACGTTGTGTGTGAGCGTGTGTGTGTGTTTAAAGTTCTGATTGAATATATATGTACAAAGGGAACGCTTAGGCTAAATTTTCCTTTGTTATATGTATATATGTATATGTATATGTATGTATGTATGTGTGTGTGTGTGTGTGTGTGTAAAAATGAAAATGGACATCGAAGTAAACACCCAGAGGTGACAGTGTTTCAGGCTTAAACTCAATCGTCAGTCCATGTGCGTGACGACTGCGTTTAGCCTGAAACAGACTGTCGCCTCTGGGTGTTCACTTTAATGTCCACTTTTAATATTTACATATGTTCTATCCTTGATATTGAGCACTATAACGCATAAATATAGCATACTTTAAAACTATATATATATATATATATATATATATATATATAAATGTGTGTGTGTGTGTGTGTGTGTGTGTGTGTGTGTGTGTGTGTGAAAGAAAAGGATACAGCAGCAGGTGTATAAAATGTTATTTTTTTTTCTTATATATCTTCCATTAACTAAGTCTAAAGTCTAAAGTTTAGTCTACACGAGTTTTTGAATCATTTACGCTGGAAAAGATCAGTAGGTTTTAAATAAAAAAGAGATGGAGTAGTAGAGTTATCTACTGCAGTATGCAGTAGATAACTTTTAACGGCCGTGTGTGTGTATATATATATATATATATATATATATATATAACACACACACAGAGGGTGTAATGGGTAAATTGTCGCCATTTTATATTTTTAATTTCACGCATGCGCGTTGTTTGTTTTTTATTTTGTCGACTGCACAGTATAGTAAGGTCAGTTGGGCACCGTCTTTGAGAAAAACAGCACCATGATGCAATTTGGAAATGACATGCTGCACTGCTTGGCATTCGCGCCGGAAGCTCCAATAAGAACATTTCAGCGCATTTGGGTGTCAATCCGGGGACAGTGCAGAGGGCTCGGAAAGAGTTGGATGAGTCTAATAGTGATTACGAAGGGGTTTGGAGTGATCACTAGTGATGAAGACGTTATTCCTCCATTCATCTTCCCACAGTGACTCAGACTCAACACAGAGGCTTACATTAAACGCTTTAAGGAGAAAGTGCCCTGGTCATGAGGATGAGTTCTGGAAAACTATGTCTGGCAACAGGACTCTGGGTTCTCTTGCTTGTGTGCCATGATGCAGTCATGGCTATCAGACAATTTCTACGAACACATACTTTAAATCTGGCCACCTAACCTCCCCTTGATTATTATGTGTGGGGACGCAGATAAGCGAGAGTCCAACAAAACTCCTTGCAACACCAAAGATGAACGGAAGGCAAAGATTATGGCAGCATTCCTAAAATTAAACAAGGAGACCATCCAAAAGAGTTGCAGGAGATTCCGAAGATGTCTGGAGGCCGTTGTTGAATCCAATAGCGATTTTACTGAATAAATTTACTCTTCAGTATTTCAAAATATATTTGTGTAATTTTGGTAAATATACATGGTAAAATGAGATGTCTGTATTATTTGGATTTTTGCGTAATTCTGACAATTTATCAATCACACACTGCGAATGTGTGTGTGTGTGTGTATATATATATATATATATATATATATATATTCACACACTTATTAAATGCATAATATTATATATATATATATATATTCACACTTATTAAATGCATAATATTATATATATATATATATATATATATATATTCACACTTAGTAAATGCATAATATTATATATATATATATATATATATATATTCACACTTAGTAAATGCATAATATTATATATATATATATATATATATTCACACTTATTAAATGCATAATATTATATATATATATATATATTCACACACTTATTAAATGCATAATATTATATATATATTCACACACTTATTAAAGGGATAATATTATATATATATATATATTCACACACTTATTAAATGCATAATATTATATATATATATATATTCACACACTTATTAAAGGGATAATATTATATATATATATATATTCACACACTTATTAAAGGGATAATATTATATATATATATATATATATATTCACACACTTATTAAAGGCATAATATTATATATATATATATATATATATATTCACACACACTTATTAAATGCATAATATTATATATATATATTCACACGCACACACTTACTAAATGCATATTATTATATATATATATATATATATATATATATATAAACAATATTTTTAGTGGATACTCGTATTTGAGTAGACACTCCGTTTAATTATTAGACAATAAATTTATTTATTTTCGTCTTATGACCTGACTATTTGAGCAATCTGAGAGGTATATATGCGCTCTCCGGCAGGATTTGATCATGCTTTCCTCCTCTGGGGAAACCGTCATCAGATCTGACGTGCTTTACCCTTTTGGCTACAGAGTGAGTCGATAACGAAGTTGAATATTGCCTTTACGTTTTCCCTTAGTGGAACGCATATTCTTTTTTTAATATGATTTCTCGAATATTTAGACCAGTAGACGAAAATAAATAAATATACTGTATAATAAAAAAAAACAAAAAACGAAAAAAACCGGAGCGTCTCAGCAAATACTAGTATCCACTAAAAATAACGTTTAAGTAATAAAAATCTGTCGAATTAGTAAATAAAAAATCCATCCTCTCTCTCTCTCTATATATATATATATATATATATATATATATGTGTGTGTGTGTAAAAAATGAAAGTGTATATCGAATTAAACACCCTGAGGCGACAGTGTTTCATGCTTAAACGCAATCATCAGGCCATGTGCATGACGACTGCGTTTAGTAGGAAACGCCTCTGGGTGTTCACTTTAATGTCCAATTTTATATTTACATATGCTCTATCCCTGATACACACACACATCTCTCTCTCATATATATATATATATATATATATAGAGAGAGAGAGAGAGAGAGATGTGTGTGTATATCAGAATGCAGTAAAAAGCACAATATTAAACATACATGATTACATAAAGAAAATGAGAGAATAGATCAATGAGATAGCATGACAGAATTATAAGCCGAATTTTTATTTGCGATTTGTACTGTATAATATTCAAATACAATTCACCATTAGTGTATTTATTACATGGGAGATGATTATGTTAAAGAAATACACAGGTGTTGTTTAAAATAAATGTTTCTTTTTTTCATCATCAGGCAACGGAATAATTTCTTTACCGACGTAAAAAAGCAAATCTATCTTTGAATTAATTTATAAAACACACAGGTACAAGGAACGATTGCGTTGAGTGGAGATTCTTCTTCTAACAACAACAACAACAATAATAATAAGAATAATAATAAGAATAATAAAAACTAAGTTGTTTTCCGAATTCTATGACATTTAATTTTTTTTTTTTTTAATTTTATCCCGATTTTCCGGTATTATTCTTAACAACTCTACACATTTAATTAAAAGATAAAAATAATAATAATAGTAATAATAATAAAAAAACAAAAAAAACAAAAAACAAAAAAAAAAAAAAAACAAGACTCCGGAGAAACGAAAACAGACAAAAAAAAAAAAAAAAAAAAAAAAAAAAAGTAAAAACAAATAATACCAAAAAACAAAAAAAAAAAAACAAAAAAAACAAAAACAAAAACAAGAAACAAAACAAAACAAAAAAGAAACAACACAATAAAAAAAACACATTTTCTTTTCTTTTTTTTTTTTTTTTTTTTTTTTTTAAGTATGTTTTGTTTTTATAATACACAGAATATTTTTTGCACAAATACCTGATTCGGACAAATTTCCGGTTGTAAGAAATAGCATATCGAAAGAAAGCTACCACAAAACAAGTACTCATGACATAAACATGTTATAGTTTAAGGGGGAAATATGTTTGTACAACCATCTGGAACCAACGCACAACAAACTAAATAGCATTTTTTCTTTTTTCTTGTAAACAGGTAACATAACTGAAGAATCAAATATTATTGTATAATTACCTCACGTTATTTATTGTTTTGATAAATATTTAAACTTTTAAATATATCAATTTTTTTAAAAAAACAAAACAAAACAAAAAAAACCTTAATTCTAGTTTTGATTTATTAGCTGATTTCATTTTCTTATCGAAGTAAAATATTTTTTCTAAAATAGTCCAGTCACAAAGAAATACAAGCATCTCTAACTCAATTTAGTTTACAAATGTAGTGTATCCTGTGAGAATCGAACTCACTTCATATCTTATTTACAATTGCTCTACGGGGAGGGGAGAAAGGAAATATATTTTGAATTGGGATGAGAGAGGAGTCAGAATATTTTTTTTTTTTTTTATCATCGCGTAACCATTTACGCTGCATGTTTACAACCACTGGTGCAAGCGTCAGTTCCTGCTACTGTTACTTTTGTCTCTTCCTTATCTGTGCAGTAAATAATGAGAAAACCGAGCGAGTTTGTTTTTTCTTTATGTATTCGATCTGTTAAAGTTTCCCGTTTAAATAATGTCGAAGAAAGACTCGTTAAACGCAAGTTAGTTATTCATGCGCAATAATGTTCCAGTAATATTAACTGGAAAAGCTAAAACCAAGATCGAAAAGAGGGTTGAAGTAGTAACAGGATTGCTGTCACTTGATCTCGAATGAAAGTCAACAAATATTACTTGTGTTATATAAACAGTGAATCTTAAGAAAGATTAAAAGAAATACTGATAATCCAATAAAATGCATTTTAAGCTGAAATATAAAGAGTGATTTAATTTTTTACGGATTATCAACTCATTTATTTGAAGCCCGAAAATATTTTTAGATTGTAAAAAAAATTGGAGATAATTTTCCGCTGATACAAGTTCTACTAATTAACCCATACCTGGGGAGAGGAGCTTAAGTGTATTAATAGTTTCCTCATGATATTTGCGCGTAGGTGAATATAACGACCCCAACTGGTATTGAAACACGGTTCTCCGATTTCTAATTCGGAGCCATTATACATTACACCACTCGCACATTTAAACTTAAATTACCTGGTATATAAAAGTGTGTTAATGATTATTGCTTAAATATTTAGTAAATTATTGAAAGACTTTCACACGGGAAAGCCTTCATTTATCTTAGGTCTCCGTGAAAGACAATTTTTTCTTTTCTTTTTACATAATGTTCATCTAACACGAGGCCCAAAAGCCACTCAAGGTAGAGGTTTACTGAATGCGGTTCATGTTATGAACTTAAGAGAAAGTAGGAAATTAAGATTATGATGATTAGGAGAATAAATTACGATTAATCATGACTTTGATGAAGGTTATGATTGCAATGTTCAAGGAAGCATTCAAATGAGAGGATGTTCCAAAAAATTGAGGCTCTTTGGAAGAAACTGCCTGAGTGGAACATAACTACTTAGAAATTAAATATTAAGGGAATGAGAATGGTTCGACCCTGTGGATGTGACACGCGAGTCTCAGCTGTAAAGGTCTGTATGAGTGAAACTAAAAGCTCGTCCGGATATTTACCCTGAAAATAGTGAAAGGCTTCCGACGTTGAGGGCTGTAGTGTGAAACATTTCATCATCTACAAAGCTGCTGAAATGATTTTAAGATGTGTCAAGTGAGGACTGTATTGTATCAAACAGTAAATCGAGATAAATATAGAAATAATAAAAGAAAAACTTTAAATCTATGAAATATAGATTTTGCTTTATTGATTTGATTTGTTAGCTAAGACGGTTCAAAATAAGATTTCTGCCTGTGACAAAACTTTCTTTAAGCAAGGTTACAAATATTACCCGTACATTTTATCTCATCGGTTTGATGATGAAAGAACCCAAAAGGTGTGTTGCAATTTAATCGGCCTGATCAAGAACCTGGAGTTACCCAATCCTCTCTTGCCTTTCTTGATAGAGTTCAAAAGCGTCTACGCGGTCTTGCGTTTTATGAATTATTTTACACTCCACAACTCCTTTCGCACAGACAAAACATCGCAAGACTCTCGCTACGCTTGAGTTATTTACATGGCACGTGTTCTGACTATCCACATCCCCTGACCTTTCCGGCTGGGACCCGCCTTGCCACGTTCCCAAGAATAACTCGTCTTCATTCTCTTCGTATTAGTAAGGAGTAAGTTTCACTCGGATGGCTTCTTCCCAAGTATTAGGTTGGTGCAAAAATAATAGTAACATGTGAGAAAACGATATTATTTTTGCACCAACCTAATACTTTTGCTTTGTGGGACAGACTGCTGGCAGGATGTTTTCCCGATAACTATAATCTTGACCTCTTCTAAGTCTAAGGTTAACCGTTATTTTTCCTGCACGTTTTGCTTTTTCTTATGCTCATACAAAACCACAAAGTAACCCTTTACGTATGGCCTTAGATTTAAAAAAAAAAAAAGAAAAGATTCTGATGTTTGGCTATTTGATTAAATTTTGTGGAATTTAGAAGAAAACTTTTCAGCACATCCTTATACATAAGAATAAGAATTTTGGCATTGTGGTAAAATCCCTTCGTCAGTCTCTTGCTGAAACATAACTGTTAAGTACCTGTTATAGAGTTAGTACATATAATATACGCAAAGGCACTTAAATTATTATATATGTATATTTTTCTATCAGTGAGAACAATTCTTTTTATTTTAAATAATGAACAAAACACTTCTACTTCACGCTTAAGAAAAAACGAAAAAAAAATTGATGAAAATAAAATTTTCTGAAGCACAAAAACTCAGTGAATATCAGTAGAACCCAACACCATGAAAATATAAAAATGACCGATAATTCATTTTATATATATATATATATATATATATATATATATATAATGACCGACTATACATATTTATAGTAAAATGACCGACAAAATATTTTATCTGTAGCTGAAGGCATACAACTGTATTCAAAATAAAGTGTTCAGACAATCGTTAAACAAACAAATCAAAACTTTTATTAAAATTCTTTATTCTTGAGCAAAATATATTTCAAAGGAGTAAAAATGAAATTCTTGAAGTGTAATAGGTTTTCGAGAATATATATCATGCTAAAACTGTAATCTTGTATATATGTATATGTATTCCTGTGATACAGCTTGAAAACTACATAATACCCAGATGCATAACATTTTAATGAAATTTGCACTCGGCAACCCCTGCCGAGTGCAGAGCCAAATTTCAATGAAACACACAGAACGTTCTTGAGCAGGGGACCGTTTTTCTGTTTTTACAGCATTTTTAATAGCAAATTCCGTACTTGTTTTGATGCATATTCTTACATCCACCCGTGTATATAAACAAACACTTCCATATTATATTCCAACTTATGTGTGAAAAATAATAAAAAAGAAACATTCATAATACATTATAACAACATTAAATAAATTTAAATATACATAACACATCATATTTTTACAATTCACTACCCTACATGAGAAGTTTTATTTTTATTTTTTTTATAAACAATTACGTGAAATGTGAAGAAGCTGTATGTGACATTTTTTTTTTATAAACAACTACGTGAAATGTGAAGAAGTTGTATGTGTCATTTTTTTTTTATAAACAACTACGTGAAATGTGAAGAAGCTGTATGTGTCATTTTTTTTATAAACAACTACGTGAAATGTGAAGAAGCTGTATGTGACTTTTTTTTATAAACAACTACGTGAAATATGAAGAAGCTGTATGTGACATTTTTTTTTTATAAACAACTACGTGAAATGTGAAGAAGCTGTATGTGTCATTTTTTTTTATAAACAATTACGTGAAATGTGAAGAAGCTGTATGTATCATTTTTTTATAAACAACTACGTGAAATGTGAAGAAGCTGTATCATTTTTTTTTTATAAACTACGTGAAATGTGAAGAAGCTGTATGTGACTTTTTTTTATAAACAACTACGTGAAATATGAAGAAGCTGCATGTGACATTTTTTTTTATAAACAACTACGTGAAATATGAAGCTGTATGTGTCATTTTTTTTTATAAACAATTACGTGAAATGTGAAGAAGCTGTATGTGTCATTTTTTTATAAACAACTACGTGAAATGTGAAGAAGCTGTATGTATCATTTTTTTTTATAAACTACGTGAAATGTGAAGAAGCTGTATGTGACTTTTTTTTATAAACAACTACGTGAAATATGAAGAAGCTGTATGTGACATTTTTTTTATAAACAACTACGTGAAATATGAAGAAGCTGTATGTGTCATTTTTTTTTATAAACAACTACGTGAAATGTGAAGAAGCTGTATGTGTCATTTTTTTTTATAAACAACTACGTGAAATGTGAAGAAGCTGTATGTGTCATACAAAGTTAAATAAATAGATGCACGCTGATTTGCCGCCGTTACGTATTTTTAAATAAATGCGAGGAAGTATGTATAATAAAAATTTTAGTTATTATTTTGTAAAAAACTACACCTGTTTTAAGCTATTACTCTAAATTTTCACACAGTGTGTTAATTATGAAGCCCAGTAGAACAAAAAAACTTTTTTTTTTTTTTACTGTTTTTTGTATTAATTATTAATTCTTTATTCAAGTACAAGTTGAAGAGATTTCTTTTAAAGTAAAGAAGTAAAACGTATATCTATTGATATTCGTAAGACAATTTATTTTCATATTTTAAATCAGGATATTTGTATTAAGGTTTTTTTTGGTGCTTTTCATTCGTTTTTTACTTATTAACTAATAATTAATTTAAACAAAAAAATAATCGTGTTATTTTGAAAAAGGCGGCATCTGTTTCAAACTGACTCCAAATTTTCACGTAACGTGTTATGAAGTCCAGTGAAGCAATAAACATTCCTTCACTGTCTTTAAATATAAATTAAAATATATATGGGATTAATAATAAAATTGATAATATTGTTACATTGTCATTTTGTATCATGAACTGCTTTTGAAAGAAACCCAACGGGCTTACCGACTCAGGGGTCGGCAAACTACGGCACGCGTGCCAACGCTTCCGCAAATGATATCATGAAGTCCGAACGAATAACTACTATAACGCAAAGAAGATATTTAGCTGTTTCAAAATTACTCATTCGTTAGACTTCAATTAATAATAAAAATTTAAAAGAAAAAAAAAAGAAAAAAAAAACAACAACTTAAAAACAGATTTTTGTATATATTGCTTAAAAAACTCAAAAACAGATTTTTGTATAGATTACTAAGTTAAATTACTATATAAAATATTTTGGAGAACAGGTATATTGACCTTGACTTGTATAAAAATACATATGCTTTTGGCACACTGAATAATTTTAACGACCTAAGTGGGCACATAATCAGCAAAAGGTTGCCGACCCTTGGTCTAACTATATATATATATACACACATATATGTGTGTGTGTGTGTATATAAAATTAAAAACTCTGAAAATTATCAGTGTAAGTACTCATAAGTACTTAGAAGGGGAATGTTTAATTACGAAAAAAAAAAAAAATATCGTTTATTGACTACTGAAATGACTTTACCTATAATTTATCTGTCGCATATAAAACATTTTTAGTAAAGGGGGTGGCGGCTTGCGTCTCTTTTACCATCGAATGGGCTTAAAAAATATTATTGGTGAACGTAAAAATTGACAATTCATTTCTATAATCAAGGGAAGTATGCTTTTCTCTTTTTTTTTTTTTTTCTTTTTTAAACTAAAACAAGAAAAATATTTTTTGAAATTGAGGTTTTAAATTTCATTATCTATATTTACATATATTAGGTTTTTAAAAATTTTGAATCCCAATATTCCTGATCCCCCGCGGAAAGTGCTTAATGAGAGTGAAAGAAAAAAAAATGTTCACCTAAATTACGTTCAGTATTAAAATTGAGCACACCGGTTTGTTTTTATTTACGATATTACAAACACTTGGTTAGGGAGATGTGAGATATATTTATTTACTTTTTTTTTTTTTTGTATATATAAAGAAACTGACACCGAAAAACAAGTAAATCTCACAAACACACGTATATTTTCCTCCTTATCGTACATAGAAAGTAATATACAAAGAGTTGATTAGATAAAGATACCCCCGACAGATACACGATCCTAACCCAGCATGGGATAGCAGCCCGAAAACATACAAAAAAAAAATCTATTTACAAGAAATCTAAGCGGGAACGCATACCAACAGCGCAAGAGTCAACATTCCAGAGGGAGCTGATGAAATAGTATGAAGACAACACACAGATGTTCTCTCTCTCTCTCTCTCTCTCTCTATATATATATATATATATATATGTGTGTGTGTGTGTGTGTGTGTTATACGAGGAGGTGTCAAAAAGTTTTCGGCTTGACCAAGAAGTCTATAAAAAGTTCTGTGTGTTCACGTGGTCAGATTTTGGGAAGTGAGTCAAGCCTCTATCTTTTCAGCACCACTTACATATGATTTTTTTTAAGCAACTTTATTTAAATTTGACTAAATCTTAAGCCACTCCACAACTGACGTAAGTGTTAAAAATTCCAAAAAAGGAATACCATAAAACTAAAGAGAATGAGTTACTAAATATTTTATTTTATACTGTATTCAAGAATTTTACTAGTTTTAAAAGGTCTTTATTTATTCTATTCAATCCCATCTCTCCTCACTAAAACTAAGCGATTTGATTACTAATTTTTGCGCAAATGTTAAGTAACCCAAGTAATACTCAAAATCCTCAGTTGTTTACTAAAAAGATCGTGCGTGTATGTGGATAGATAGATAGAGTGAGAAATTGTAGAAAAAAAAGAGAGAGAGGATTAGATACAAAAAGAGAAAGAAATGTGGGCGCTTCTCCGTGGGTAAGGGTTATAGAGATTGTCTGTCATACTGTTATTACTTGAGAGTTCGATTTTCAATGCCTTAGTCGCGCATGTGTCAAACTCAAAATAAGTGAAGCTTTCGAAGTAAATAAACGCCAACACATTTTTTTTCTGTCGCTTATATATATAGATAGATAGATAGACACACAATGTTAGATCTTGTTATGCATGTCTCTCTCTTTCTCATATATATATATATAGAGATAGATAGATAGATAGAGAGAGAGAGAGAGAGAGAGAGAGAGAGACATGCATAACAAAATCTCTGTGCGTGCCTACATACATACATACACAAACTTAATATCAATTTCTGAAATCGTGTATCAATTTTTCAGGATATAATTATATTGATATCAGCAATATAACATGTTTAATTCACTTTATGATATTCAACCTTCTTAAAAAATATTGATAACTTATATTAGGGCGTCAGATGTTATGCAAACGAACTGTTAGCAATGTAGTTTTTATTTATAAATTAACATCCAAAAGATATAGAAAATAGAAATATTTGATTAGCGCAATATCCCCTAAAATTATTTTACATTTTGATTTGGACTCCTTGTTTTTCTCTAACTTTCATCAATCTTTAAAACAATCAAAGTTTTCATTGTTTTAGAGTCAACATGCAGTTTTTATCATTTCCGAGAAATCTTTACTTGACTCTTGTTTTCCAGCCTTATATAGATCTCTTTTAATGATGGGCCACAAGTTTTCTATTGGACTATTATCTGGAGAGATTGGGATGGCCATTATATTCATTTGTCTTCGAAACGTCTTTTTGACGGAATAGTGTCTCGTATGAATATACTATTTAAATTGATGTTTCTTGGTTTTGGCCGGCAGTTCTAAAAACACGTTTTGTGAGAGAATATTCTCTACGTTTATTTAGATACCCACATTAATTTACAAGAAACCTATCATTTTGAGTCAACAATACGTACAGAAAATATTACTACACCACCTTACGTTGTTTTCTGAAAAGTGTTGGCGGACAATTTCCACGAAGGAAAAAAATACTCTAGCCACCCAATGTAGCTCTCCTGTCATCACAAAAATGACTCTAGATAAATTAGTTCCTATATATTATTTTTGCACCAACCTAATACTTCTACGGATCTCTTTGCGATGTTTAATTCAAATTAGCAGATCAGTTGATTTCGTTTTCATAGTTAATATTCTGTATTTCTTCTGATTACACTCGTAACACCCGCTTCACTCATATTTTTTTTGCAAGCCAATCCACTACTTTTGCTTCTGTCACTTTAATTTGTCACATCTCTTTATCATTTTCTGAAAGGCATTTTTTTTTATCGTGTCAATCTTTTCAATTTCATTTCTGAATCTTCTGGTATATCTCTTCATCTATGTCGTAATTTTCAACGTTATGTCCCCCATCAATTGATATCTTTACAAATTAAGATGACCGAGAAAGAAGAAGGGAGTCAAGTAACAAGCCTTTGTGAAATTTTCTTTCGATCAATGAAAATCTTACCTTCACTGAAATTGACCGGTGAGCTAAAGAGGAGGGGGGAAAGCAATTCACGAACCTATATAAAATTGTTTGGGACCATTGAAAAACTTAGCTATACAGAAATTAGCCGGTCAGACGAGATGAAGAAAGTAACGATCCGATGAGAAATTCTTTTTCATATAAAATGAGGGAGAAAGATTAATAAGAGAAGAATGTCTGAAGCAATGTGAAAGGTTTCCTTTAAGTTCTTCGCGACCAGCGTTGAAATACTCGACAGTGTAACATGACTCGCAAATTAGTTTCTCAACCTCTAACCAGCAAGTGGCACGCCAAAGAATTTTTTCTGAACAATCAAAAAAGCTAAGTACCGTGTGCGATGAATAAACTCATTTAAATTATGCAAAAATGAAAATAACATCTCATTTTAACAGATATATTTACCAAAATTACACAAAAATATCTTGAAATACTAAAGAGTAAATTTATTCATTGAAATCGTCATTGGTTTTAACCACGGCTTCCAGCTGACTTCGGAATCTCCTGCAACTCCTGTGAACAGTCTCCTTGTTTAGGTTTGGGAGTGCTGCTATAATCCTTGCCTTCAGTATATCTTTGGTGTTACAGGGAAATTCCTTGGTTTCTCGCTCAACTGCACCCACGCATAATAATCAAGAGGGTTGCAATCTGGAGTGTTAGGCGGCTAGGTTTAAGGGGCAATGTGGTTGCAGAAATTATCTGACAGTTCTGCAGCATGTGTAGCATGGTGCAGAGTCCTGTTGCCAGACATACAGTCTTCCAGCATTCACTCTCTTTACCCAGGGTAACACTACCTTCTCAAGGCACTCGATTTAGGCCTCCGTGATGAGTCTGATGCCCTCACCAACAAATTCGGGAACGATCGGACTGAGTTTTTCGAGCTGTCATAACTTCGTAATCACCATTAGACTCACCCATCTCTTTCCGAGTCCTCTGCGCTGTCCTCAGATTGATGCCCAAACATTGTATTGGAGCTTCCGGTCCCAATGCCAAGGAGGACAGCATCCCGTTTCCAAATTTCTGGCGGAGTGAATTGCATTATGTGCTCTTTTTCTCACAGACTGTGTCCAACTGAGCCTACTGTGCAGTCGACAAAATGAAAATAATAATAAAAAAAAAAAAAACAAAAAAAAAAAAAAAAAAAAACAAAACGACGCGCATGCGCGAAATTAAAAATATAAAATGGCGAAAATTTGCCAATCGCACCTTGTATTTCAAGCTCTCTTCGTTTACTGTTGAGCGTATGCAAACCATATATCCCTTCGGTGAGCAATGAACTCGCGTAAATATGTAAACATTTTTTAATAATTATTTTATGTCAGATCATTTAAGTGGTTGTATGAACAATTACTCTTCGTGACAATATGTTAAAACTTCGGACTTTAAGAATTCTGATTTATTTTCCTGAAACTAAATACTGGCACTAATTAATGCAAGTAAATAAATGTTTGAATAAATTCCTTGTTTTGTTAAAGTTACTCGTGTGCTTCCTCGTCAGTAACATTCTTCATTAATCTTCTTGGCATGGGTAAATCTGTTCATTTTAACCCCGAAGACCCACGACACTATATTAATATTTTTTCCTTTCAACCCACAGCTGTCTTTATATATGCGAACTAAGAAAAAACATGAATAAACTCACTATTATATACATTTATGACGAACAAGCATTGAGTTGCAGAACAAAATCTCACCCCACTATACATATTTCTTTAAGATAAAAACTGAAAATGTCGTTACAAATTTATAATAAACTTTTTCCTGAAAAGCTTACCAACATCAGTTAATAACAATTTTAGTGTGATAACATTTATTTCCATAATAAAACCCAATGTCATACACATAGGAATTTGGGCCACGATAATGCCCTAGAAAAAAAGCATGAATCTATATTGTTACTGTAATAAATTAAATAATACGTTAGATTATGCTCAATTGCCTTTGGTAATAACTGGGAAAGAAAACAATTCATTTAAACCTTAATAGAGCTCTTTTAAAGCTTCGTGAGGTTATTTTATTAAAAAGCAATGGGGCGGGTGTATGTTACACCACCAACTCGATAACGCGTGTGTACATTTAATTTGGGGTGTGTTCGCCCATACCCCTCCCCCACGCTCACTTTTTTTTTTTTTTACATTTGCATAAAATGTACGGTGGAGTAATGGATAGCGGCTCAGAGGAATCGGAGAGCCGAGTTCGAATTCCAGTTGAATTCAATACATTCACTTACGTGCTAATATCCTTGGGAAAGGGTACAAATCCTCTTTTTCTTTTTTCCTCTTTTTCTCTCCCCAGCTATGGGTAAATAGCAGGACAGACCGGGTTCAATAACCTCGGATGGCAACTGGTCTACCGCAGAAGGAATTGGCAACCTCGAAAGATGCATGATCGCCAAAGCGTGTATCATGCATGGCACATAACCGACTGACTGGCATACTGTACACCATTCCTGTTATTAGTTATACCGAAATGTGTAGTTCGTTCTACACAATCATTGACTCCTACTGGCGTCGATATTTCATCAATTTACAATTGAGCTGCCTATATATTGCCGTACGTTCTATGCTAACAGTTTATTTTCTCGCACTTCTCGCTTGTGGAACTCACTTCCGGTTCCAAGCTTCCCAGCCAACTTCAATTTCCAAAAATTTAAATGCAACGGACAGAGTCGCAACTTAGGAAAATTATACTGAGAGATGATAAGACCTGGGGAACAGTTACCCGAGGCCGCGCTCTCTCATTGCACCAGAGAGAGGGACCGGTACTCGCTATAAGGTTGCGGGCATTTTTTGTTCCTAGCCCGGGTGTATGCGCTAAAAAAAAAAAACACACACACACACATACATACTGACATTGTGTCACAACTTGTCATAGTCTGAGTAAATACCTAGGTCAGAAGTGAGAAGCCACATTCCTGTACTTGAAGAAAAAATTGTGTGTGTGTGCATAGATGTAAAAACACGTACAAATATAAAAAGCGTTGGTACAACCAACAGAAAGCATGTCAGAAAATTCAAAAAGAATTAAATAAAATTTACTAAAAACAGGAGTCAAGAAAACCTAAAAAAAAAAAAAAAACGGTAAAAATCAAGCTCATAAAAAAAAGATCAAAATGCAGATACCTACCTAAAAATTAACAGACAGTGTTTCATGCTAAGGTTAGTAAGACAGAGTAGGGGGTGGGATTTCATGGCGTCTAAAGAAACAAAGTTCGGACCGCTACTATAGTTTCACGTTCCCGCGCTCATAAAATAGAGAATTTAGCAGGGTTCTGTAGAGAGTCATGAATATTTCAATTCTAACATGTTAATCAGTCGAACCGTCAAATATTCACTTGCGTTTCAAGCTATAAACAAAACTAGTTTAAAAGCCAACTTATCGTGTGGTATTTAAACTAGCTCTTGATTGGGTTTTCATCACAATAGGTAGGGCGTAGTAGATTTGATAGGCAGCAATAAATTACAAAAGAACTCAAAATTGGTCGCCGCATTTAAGTCTTGCGTTAATATTTAAGGTTATGTTTTAAAAGATCAGCGATAATTCTTCTGACACCACTTAATTTAAAGGCAGTTTGATGTACGTAGGTCCTTACATTCCTTACAAACAATTTTTTTTTTTGGGTGACTTTCGCTGGATATCGCAATTAATTTCGATTATTTCCAACTTTATTTCCAAGTTAGAAAAATTATTATCTTAAAAAAAAAAAAAAAAAAAAAAAAAAAAATCACGTTAAAAATCGCCAAAAACAATTGCAGTAATGAAAACTTGGGAATCTAAGATTATTAATTTGCTCATGGAGTCGAGCTGATTCCAATATGATATGTTGGGCTATGGCCTCTAGGAGTAAAGTTGAAAGGGTGTGACACAGTAACTCCCTGACATTAGCATTTATTACATAGAAGAGAAATTAAATAGTTATTTCTGTTTTACAAAGTGAATTATTATTTTATAATCAGTGTTCAGTGTGACTTGTTCTTGTTGAAAATGAAATGTTTGCAGAACTGTTTCAAATTACAAAATAATACTTGTTCATGTAAAAAAAATAAATGTTTTAAATTATTAATTTTAAATTTGCTTGATAATTATTTTAAATTTTTTAAAAATTTAAGTAACACAATCACCCCTTACTTTTCGTTTAGGTACTAGCAAATAACTGTTATATTTGTGGTCAACGTTAGCAGAAGCCAGTTATGGAAAAAAAAAAAAAAAAAGAAAGATTAAGAATGTTAATAATTCTAATGAAATTCTTTTGTTAACAACGTTGTCTGCTTTGATCTCTGTTAAGAAATACTAGTTACCTAATCGGGATTTTAGTTTCAAACCGACTCATTATTAAATTTATAAAATACTAGCAGCATGGCCCGGCGTTGCCCGTGCTTGATTCAAAAATCGTGCGACTCATACAGCAATTGCTATCACTTGACTTAAAATATTTTTGCCCTTCCTTGCCTTTAAAGGAATGCCCTTTGCCGTGCTGATGTTGCTTCACACTGAATTTTTTCTAAGGTCTATACTAAACATTAAATCTGTTACGGAAAAAGAACTAAACAAAATGAACACAAAACGATCAACTTTAAAAAAGGATTCGTAACTGGAAAAACCGAATGAAAAAAGAATTAAGAACAAATACTTTTTCACACCAAACCTAGTTCTGCGGAATCAGAATCAACGCTGAGTTTAAGCAAGCGAATGAGCCAATTGGAGTAAAGTGCCACGCAGATTTAAATTTGTCCCACTTGTGATGAATGCAGCTATCGATTTTTTTTTTTAGCATGGTAATTAACATTCGTGTCAGTCTGCTGTTGGCTCTCACGCGGGCCAATAGAATCTTCCTGCCTATTCGTGGCAGCTAGCTACAGGCTCTCATTCTGGCCAATAGAAAATGGCCGCAAACTACATGAAAACTGCCGTAGAAGCATGAAAAAATCGATTATTTCCAAAGTCGGTCTTGGCCTTCCCGCTAACTTGGAGCATGGGCATGTAAATTTTGGTGCAAATCCGTCGAAAATTGCGGCCGTGCATTCGACACACACACACACACACACACACACCCTGTCTTTTATAGACAGAAATGACTTTATTGTTGTTCACATGAATTAACAAGAATGATTTGCTATTTTATGCAACTGTTCCTTTTAGGGTGTGTGTGTAACTTAACGGTTATTGGTGCGTGAAATGAAATTGAGTAGCAGAGTTCAAATTCCGGCCTGGTTTGTTGAGACCACTTTAATACCTAATTCTCTTTAGACATACATGAAACCTGTCCACCCACTCGCTAGAGTCACTGGTTAAATAGCAGACGAGACTAGACTTTCGAGATTTATCAGCCAGTCCAAAACCTACAAAATCTTCCCTAAGTAATTAGGATTGATGATTTACAGGTATTAAAGGAAAGGAAGTTGTGAAGAGTTGCCATCATATACTTCTCGAAAGGATATGATTTTTAAAAAAAAGGCCAGTTTTAAAATTAGTTACACCAAAACAAACACGAGATATATCATAAAAGAAGATGGTTAAATAACCAGACGGGAAATCTAAGGAGAATCTTTAAATAAGATATATATATATATATATGACATAATTTTGAAAGAGATATCTTTTTAAATTTAAAAAAAAAAAAAAAATGGTAGCATTAAAAAGTGATTTCTCAAAGTCATTGGACGCGTTTGTTAGATGAAGTAGGCCGAAGAACATATCGATGCAAACACCCAAGATAAAAAATATATATATATAACCCTAAAATTGTATAGAGTAATTAAAATACTTTTGTTGACTTATCAAGTTTTTATTTATTGAAAACCCTTGTGTTTATCTTTGTGAAAAAAAAATCGCCTATCGTCCGGTTCACACTCCTCCCAGGCTTTTTGAACTGGAGTAAAAGTTTATTCATTGTTTCGGATTTAGCATTGGGTTTCTGGTTCGTTCTAAAGTCTTATTCTCTTTCACTCCCAGTAACCCCCTTGCGTCTTAGTGGCATTATCGCCTTGTTTGGGGGGGAATTGATTAAAAATAGCATATATCTATCGTGGAATCCATTCACATTTCAACCTATCAATATCGATCTCTTTCGATATTTTATTTTTTACTACGTGTGAGGAATATAACTTCGGATATCATAGATAGAGCTTATTGAACATATATCAGAAGTAATGACAATAGGCATTTGCTTAAAAGCCGCCGAAGACGGTCATTAACCTTGATGACAGCACATTTATTATTTATAGAATTTATACTAGTACGGTACCTTCCGTTTTTCTGACAGCAAGATTATCAAATATAAAATCTAAATTGCTTGTCTATTTACAATATTACATTTGTTACAAAATATATTCCGTTTAAATACAAGAAAAAAAAAAAAAAAAAGAAGATATGTTTCGGCTGTTACCGTTTTCCCGTTACCCAAGGGCTGTTGCAAGACAGAAAAGGAAATAAGCCCTGACAACACAGATGTCTATTTCAGGTCCACTGAAACTGTGTGCGCATGTCTGTTTTAATTCAAACGCAGACCTAAAAATACTTTACGAGAATTATTAGCGAATAATGCGCGAAGATCTTTATAAAATTTCATAATTATTTTATTTTTTTTGTCAGGTTGGGTTGGGATTATCTTTTGTTTTTTTTCTTTTGTTTCCAATTTCATAATTTTATTGCTTAGCTCTGAATCGGGGGTAGAGATGTATAATTCCAATGTCGATTTTTTTTTTTTTTTTTTACAGTAAGGTTTGCCCTGTACAAGGCCCCAGAGCCACTCGAGATAGAAAGTTAAAGTGTAGTTTATACAGATAGGAGGGAAAGATAACGGTTTACTCTAGATTTGAACAGGTTTAGATTGTAATGATCGGGGAAACATCCTCTTGACAGTGTTCCACAGAGTAGCGGTTCGCAGGAAGAAGTTGTTCGAGTGGAACTTGTCGCCGATAGAATACGGAGCGAATGTGGGTGGTTTGCTACAATGTGCGTGGCATGGCGGGTCATAACCGTGAAGGTTAGCTCTGGTGGAACCAAGAAATGTAGTTCGTCAGAGCACTTTCCATGAAAGTAACGATAGAGCGCTGAGAGGCTCGCCACATCAAGCCTCTGAGAGGGAGAGGTATTATTTCAAATTCTGTCAAATTGTGAGCGCGCCTGTGTACATTAAATCGTAAGAGCGCAGGTATGCCATTCATAAAAAAGACATATGCATGTATTAGGTTGGTGCAAAAATAATGTCGTTTTCTCACATATGTTACTATGTGAGAAAACGACATTATTTTTTGCACCAACCTAATACTTTATATACACGCATGCAAAATCATATTTATACACTGTGACGGACAGAAAATCATCGTTTATAATTTAAAATTACAATTATATACAAATGAATCAGAGTCCATTCTGAAGAAATGTTTTTTTTTTTTTACTAATCTGACCGCTACATTTAGTAGAAGCCTGTATTTGAGTAGACGCTGTGTTTATTTTAAACAGTGTATTTATTTTCAGTTTCACCTATCGGTATGAATATTCGAGAAAATTTATTAAAGATCCGATGTGCTTGAGACAGATTCGGCGCGCATCGCTGATCAAGCAAGGCCGAATAATGTCTTGAAGCGAGGGATTTGCGCTTTAAGACACTATTCGGAGCATCTACTCAAATATAGGTATCCATTGAAAATATACAAGTAGTTTTCTGGTACTCTTATTAATCCCAAATCGGTGGGAATCTCTTGTTAGATTATTTTTGAACACAGATGCTTGGAAAAAAAAATTCCAAGAAAGAAAAAAATAATTTAATGAGAAATTATGATCATTTTTTTCTTGGAAAGTATTTCTCTCTAACAAAAATTATGTAATAATACTTTTTTTTTTTTTTTTTTTTTTTTACACCCCCCACCAAAAACAACAATTCGTAATTGTTTCATTTTTTCGTTGAATATTCATGAGGATTTTTCAGATATTTTAATAAGCACGTAAACAGGCAAAAATAGGATGATTATTACTACATATGCTATGATTATTAAGTTAAAAAACAAATGGACTAAAAACAGTTTTATAACAGAGCATTTTCACGGCAGTAGCCTAACAAAATTCTCTCTGCGCTATTCTGCTTAGCTTTTGCATTAACACCCACAAACAGAAAATGGATAATTATAATATAGATAACGGCTGCAAATTTCGAAAAAGCATATATAGAAACTAAAGGGATACTTAAATTTCCATATTACATTTAAGATGAGAAGAAAATATTCTACAAGACAATAAAAATTCCGATGCGAGAGAAGAAAGAGAACATTATGACCTCACTTATAGAAGAATTTGCAATATCCCACTCTTGGTTAAATTTGGTGTTTCTGAAAGAGGGTCATTCATAGGGCTATGAATGTAATTCACCAAAGTAAAATTAATGCTTAAAAGTAGATTTCGATTATTTAACCACCGAGTTTTAAAATTTTCGATATTTTTTCTTTGAGAAGGTTTCAAAATTCATTGTATGTTGGGCATTGAAAATCATCGAGGGAATGATTGTCATTGTAAATTAATGCAAGCGTAACTGACAGAAATGGGCTATTATATGGGCGATTAATTCTTATATAAAATATAATTTTATTCTTACACAAACAGGCGCGAGATCATAACTACCAGTTTATTTAAATCAATATGCAAGTTTATTTTATGTGCAAGTATATCACTTTAATAAAAAAGCTGTATATAAGGGAGAAATCATTATTCTATTATTTGAATTTTCTCTTTGTTTTCTATACAACATTTTGAACAAGAAAATCTGTATTTTTTTTCACGTGTGTATTACAGTTGATGATCTTTGAATTCTACTTATTTTTTATTTTTAGCATAAATCCTTGACACGGAAGGAATAAAATGTGTAAATTTTCTTTATTATTATTATTATTATTATTATTATTATACACACACACACACACACACAATTTACTGGTCTCAACGTACACTCGAAGAAAATGTTTGCTGATGCATCGTTTAAAAAGAAAATGAATGTAGTAGTTTAACTAACTTGTGTACTAAACCCAACCTAACCAGTTGCGTTCACTTTTGCTAAAATGAACATGGGAATGGTATGAATCCGTGTAATCTTCACCGCTTCAAAATATAGGGTTAAACAATGAAAAACTATAGCACAACACGAGAAAAGAGGGCTTGGAAAATCTGATACTCACAGGACATACTGAAAGCAATAGAAAGAGGAAAACCACAGTGAGTAAATAGATGGCGGAACACGGTTTAGAATAGATAACGGAAAGATAAAATTTATTAAGAGCTGAAAGTGACAGGAAATGGTGGAGAGCCATGATCGCCTATACCTTGAGGGGACACGGCATTTAAAGATGCAGCAGCAGCATAGCCATCCTTGGATGGCAACAAGTTTAAGAGAAGGAAAAACCTGAATTCCAAACTATGGAGAAGTCGACAGGAAACAACATCATGATCATTCCCATCAATGTATACAGATTCACAGAAATATCCGAGGAACAATAACTGCTTACGTCATGTCCTGGAGATTTATGGCATTACAAAATAAAATAAAAAACGCTGTAATATCTTCTTCCTTTCCAAACCCAAATCATAGTCCAAAAGAGAAAACATTAACTTTTCACCCACATCAATAGATCAAGGAAAGGAAGGTAGAATGGATCTCAAGTCAACAAGTTTATCAGTTTTTCGTCTCCATCCCTTCCCACTTTACTTTGCCTCTCTTGCTTTATTTTCCGCTTTCAAACCTCTCCACTTGCTCTTGTCATTTCTTTCTTTTTATGTGCCATGTCCTTTCAGAACGTAGGCGATCATGGCTCTCCACCTCCCTCTATCCCTTGCAGCTCTCAACAAGTTCCTTCCCTCTGCTTCCTTCCCCAGATCATGTTCTGTCATCCACTTGCCAGCTATGTCACGCGTTGTTTGTCCTTGTTTCTCTTTCCCTCTATTCGACTCATGAGTATCAGATTCTCCAGGCCCTCCTTCCTCATTATGTATCCCAGAAACTTCAGCTGCCTCTGATATTAAGTATAAGCCTCGTCCATGTTGGCAACCTCTATAAGATCTCATCGTTGCTCACACGCTCGGTCAATGATATCCTTAGCATCCTTCTGTAGAATTACATGTGTTGCCTCGAGTCTCTTCTTCATCTTCGAGGAAATGGTCCAACATTCGTTGCCGTAAAGAAGGACGTAACAGTTCAGTATTCTTTTATTTGTTACCAAAGTTATCCTC
Source organism: Acanthosepion lycidas (assembly GCA_963932145.1). NCBI lineage: Eukaryota > Metazoa > Mollusca > Cephalopoda > Sepiida > Sepiidae > Acanthosepion > Acanthosepion lycidas. The sequence goes on from OZ010573.1 coordinate 116,831,549, forward strand.
CTTGTAATTTACATTTTCTAATTCTCTTATGTAGAAAACAATTATATATATCCTCTCATATTCTTTATCGAAGAGAAGTACACTTCATATGTCGGATTCTAGTTCGATTGCACAACATTTAGAAGGAACAGTTCTCGTACATGATTTAGAGAAATATTAATCGACAATACAAGTATGCACTACCAAGAAAAAAAAAACAAAAAACGAAACAAATACTTCAAATTCTGGAAGCTGTTTATATAAAAACTTACAGCCCACACTAAATAAAATTAATCCTGAGTATAGCAACAATTTTTAAAAATATTTATAAAACCAATTGTAATTGTAAGAAAAATACAATTATAACACACTGTTTTAAAACACGTAATTATCATTTTTAATAATGATTTTTACATTATAAATTAAGTTACCTCCCTTACATAGTGACATATTTTTGGATTAACAGAACGCGTTCATGCGTATACATAAAAATTCGTAACTGTCAATTGCATTGATTCACCGCTAAAGATGATCTTAGATGTGATTGAAAGTACTTGAGAAAATAAAAAAGTATAAGAACAGCTTCGGCGTTTTCCACAATCAATTTAATTACAGCATTAAGCAAAATATCTGTAAATATGAGAGGATTAAAATAAAAATAGGTATGTCTAAATTATTCAACCATACATGCTTGAATGGAGATATACTGCCCCAAAATATGCATTATATATATATATATATATATATATATATATATATTTTAATCGAATTCACCTTAAGTAAGGCAGTAAAGCCACTAAGACACAAGGTGGCTACTGGGTATGAAAGAATTGGAAAATAGAAATATTATTAAGGAGTGAGAATAAGAATAATCAGGAAGACAAGAATAAAGATTTGACATTGCAGTTAAATCTTTGAAGGTCGAAGTTGGCTGGAAAGAATGAAACAGGAAGAGTTTTCCACAAGCTTGAAAAGCAGCTGTTAGCACAGAACTTGGAGTTACATCTACCGAATTCAGCTGTAAATTGATACGACATTGTGGCCATTCGAACACTGCGTTTAAATTCATAAAATCTCTCTCTCTCTCTCTATATATATATATATATATATATATATAAAGGCAGGATATATATGTGTGTGTGTGTGTGTGTGTGTGTGTGTGTGTGTGTAACGAATGCACGGCCGCAATTTTCGACGGATTTGCATCCAAATAATCGATTTTTTTTCTACGGCAGTTTTCATGTAGTTTGCGGTCATTTTGTACTGGCCAGAGTGAGAGCCTATAGCTGGCTGCCACGAATAGGCAGGAAGATTCTATTGGCCAGCGTGAGAGCCAACAGCTGACTGATACGAATGTTAAGTAGCATGCAAAAAAAATCGATACCTGCATTCGTCACAAGTGGGAAAAATTTAAATCTGCATGGCATTTTACTCCAATTGGCTCATTCGCTTGCTTAAACTCAACGTTGATTCTGATTCCGCAGAACTGGGTTAGGTGTGAAAAAGTATTTGTTCTTAACATTCTTTTTTCATTCGGTTTTTCCAGTTACGAGTCCTATTTTTTTTAAAGCCGACCGTTTTGTGTTCATTTTGTTTAGTTCTTTTTTCGTAACAGATTTAATGTTTAGTATAGAGCTTAGAAAAAATTCGCAGTGTGAGAAGTAAGGCATGTAGCAACATCAGCACGGCAATGGGCACTCCTTTAAAGGCAAGGAAGGGCAAAAATATTTTAAGTCAAGTGATAGCGATTGCTGTATGAGTCGTACGATTTTTGAATCAAGCACGGGCAACGCCAGACCATGCTGCTAGTATATATATATATATATATATATATATATACACACACACACACACAAACACACATCTCGACATTGAGGTCAACACGAAGCGGTGTTTTTTGCTTAAACGCAATATTCAGGCCATATGTGTTGTGATTTGGTTCGACTATTTATATATGCTGGTCAGTGTTGCATTATGGGTAGAAAGCCTAACGGTATTATTGGAATGGTTCGGGAACAGTCATATACATCAATTCATAGTTAATTTGTTTATTTACTTAATTTGTTTACTTATTTATTGATTTAGACTGTTTTTCGTATTCGTTTTTAGTTTTGATTTTTACGTAACGTAATAAATTCTGATCGTTTATTTACTAATTTGTGTTTGGGGTCAGAAAACGTGATTATATCTATTTTCTCCTCCAGACAGAGTTCAAAATTTGGGGATTTGTTGTTGTAGCCAGTTTTTCTTATTTTCCATGATATTTTTGCTATGATTTTGTTTTTAATTTGTCGTATTTAGAAAGCATTGTGCTGTTCGCGTATTTACTATTTGTAAATAATGTTTTGTGTGCGTAGTTTCTGTTTCCAGTGTCTTTCAGTTACTCCTATGTAAATTTTTTTTTTTCGTTATCTACTGATTTTACATCCTTTACAAATAGTCAATATGCGAACAGAATATTAATATCGAATGACACAATTCTAGGTCAGATTTCTTCGTTCAGTTTGCCCAGGTCTCTCTGTGATGTTTACTTAAATGTGCTAGTTATATTTATATGACAAACCACTTTCTTAACTTTTCCGCAAATCTTTTTTGTGATATTCTTAAAGCAATAATATTTTGCTTGCCAATGTTTTCACTTACATTATATGGATGCTCTTTGGCCTATTAAAGTTTATCGAAATTTAAAACGTGTTCCCATCAATTGATAAATTTATATCTGGTTTCTCTTACGACCAATGTAATCGTTATATATTTACAATTAAAGCATATATATATATATATATATATATATGAAAACAATATCTGTTTGTATATCTGAGATGAGGTATTACGGACACTATTTACATTATTGGGACTATATTTGTCGCCATATTTATTACAACGTTCACAATTTTTTCAGGTGTTTCGAATGTCGAACTGAACCCTTTATTTCGCTCCCTGGGGTAGACTGTTCTAGTTCCACGTGCCATGTTTAATGGATGTCAGTTATCTCCTGCTAATTCCCCTCTCCAACCGGTTATTTAACTCTCACTTGAATTTCTGGGTATTATAAATTTAATGTCTTCAGCAACCATTTTTTTTACCAGTGATTTTATTGCAAATTTTTGATGTTATCATTGCATTTTTTTACCAGAGCTAATTTTGCAATTTTTGTTATTATGGCTTTCCTCTGGCACTCCTTATTACTGGTTCCCATATTGTATTCATTTCTATGCTTGCTCGGTTCAGTTTATTTTTGTGGCCTAGAACACCATTTGAAAATTCGTTAACTTAAGGAATCAGCACATATGGCCAAAACGTTGGAATAAATATGGCGACAAAGATGAGGACAATAGTCCGAATAATGAAAACAATAATTATAAATATAAAAGCCTACAATTAATAGTGTAATAGCAGTTAAGATAGCACCAAATAAGATAAAAAACGAAATAATGAACAAGTGAAGACATGTATAAATATTTACTCTATTATTCAAGCATTAAACAAATTATTTATGTAAAAAATAAAATACAATTTCCCTAACTGAAGAAAACATAAATTACGAATTAACAACGGTAGTATAATGCCGAGAAAACCAGAAGTCAGAATGGCTAAAGTTAGGAGAAAAAGAGAGAAAAAGTTAAGGAGTGAGTGTAAAGCGAAAAAGAAAAAAAAAAACAGAAAAAAGGAAAAAAAAACAGAAAAAAGGAAAAAAAAACAGAAAAAAGGAAAAAAAAACAGAAAAAAGGAAAAAAAAACAGAAAAAAGGAAAAAAAAAAAAAGGAAAAAAAAAAAAAAGGAAAAAAAAAAAAGGAAAAAAAAAAAGGGAAGAAAAAAAAGGAAAAAAAAAAGGAAAAAAAAGAGAATAAAAGAGAAAAAAAAGAAAAAGAGGAAAAAAAGAAAAAAGGAAAGAAGAAAAAAAGGAAAGAAAAAAGAAAAAAAGAAAAAAGGAAAGAAAAAAAGAAAGAAAAAGGAAAGAAAAAAAAGAAAAAAGAAAAAGGAAAGAAAAAAGAAAAAAGGAAAGAAAAAAGAAAAAAGAAAAAAAGGAAAAAAAAAGAAAAGGAAAAAGAAAAAGGAAAGAAAAAAGAAAAAAGAAAAAAGGAAAAAAAAGAAAAGGAAAAAGAAAAAGGAAAGAAAAGGAAAAAGAAAAAGAAAAAAAAGGAAAAAAAAAGGAAAAAAAAAGGAAAAAAAAAGGAAAAAAAAAGGAAAAAAAAAGGAAAAAAAAAGGAAAAAAAAAGGAAAAAAAAAGGAAAAAAAAGGGAAAAAAAAGGGAAAAAAAAAGGAAAAAAAAAGGAAAAAAAAAGGAAAGAAAAGAAAGAAAAGGAAAGAAAAGAAAAGAAAGAAAAAAAGAAAAGGAAAGAAAAGAAAGAAAAAAAAGAAAAGGAAAGAAAAGTAAAAAAAAATCAACGAAAAGGACAAATAACCACGACATTTTGCACGTACGCGCAGACGGACGTATGGGCACACGCGAACGCACGCACATATACACTATGAAAAAAACGACACTCTCCAGAGAAAAAGAAAAAAAAAAAAAAAAAAAAGAAAGAAAAAAGAAAAAAAAAAAGATAAAGAAAAAAGAATAGATTGCACCGATGAAAAGTGCACATAAAGGAAAAAAAAGAATCAGCAGTCAATTGCAGATAGGCCTGACGAGTGAACGGAGTGATTCCCGTAGGGTCCGTCTAAAAAATTCAAGAGTTGTGATGCTGAATGTAACACCAATCAGCTAAATGACCAACATTTTATTTGTATTAATTTTCTCTCTCTCTTTCTCTCATACATATGTATGTATGTATGTATGTGTGTAAAACAGGACCACTTTAAGGTTCCATGTAATAAATTATTTCACCACAGTCCTTTTAAAAGAGCTGTGGTGAAATAATTTATTACATGGAACCTTAAAGTGGTCTGTTTTTATTTAAATTATTTGCTCTGGATTTGCATTGAGCTCTTCTCTGGATTATATCCTCCTTATGTTTACCCATACGGATTACCTAGTTTTTCGTAAACTATATAATTTCGAAAATTATAACATAAGCATGTTATAAAATCACTACAAAATAGCCATTTTGTTTCAACACTGGTGTCTTATCAAGTGATGGTATTGATAAGACACCAGAAGTATTGAAACAAAATGGCTATTTTGTAGTGATTTTATAACATGCTTATGTTATAATTTTCGAATAAATTATATTTGCTCTATTCTGTATTGAGCACTCTTATAAGAATAGTATTTTTGGTTATTGAAATTTATTCCGTATACACCAATCCTATAACTTGTGTGTGCGTATGAGAGTGTTAATATTTTAAATAAACTTCGATTTAGTAAATAAATTATTATGCGAAATTCTTATAAAATTATTAAAAGGTGAAATTCATATTAATTTTAAAACCAGAATCCTATTGATGTCTTATTTATTAGAAAGTCTCTTGAGCAAGAGAATGAATGTCAATGTCTTGCAATAAAAATTTTCTATATTTTCTGAAACATATCCTTACGCTTAGTTTATTTTGCTTTACTAATGATGGATTTTCTGCTTAACCAGCGTTTTCGTTCTTGCAGTGGCGAACTCTTTCCAAGAACTTACGAAACCAGCAGGGGAAAAGACCGATTCCGTGAAAGAGCAAATTAATGTGATAACTGCCGCTTATTTTCGAAATATACTCGTCTACTAGAGTGGCCAGCTAATCCCTGTTGCAGACACCCACTCATATACATGTGTTTCATCAACAACTACAGGGCCAACATGTGGTTTACACTACAAGTATGCTGAGTGAACTTTAGGAGCAGTTTCTGAGAAGGAACATCTGACGTGATCAATACTTAACCCCCACCCCCCAAAAAAAAAAAAAAAAAAAATACCGGTACAATCAAACACTCGGTCACGATGACTTCGTGCTAACACAATCATCAATGGTTTTCGAAGAGTTTACACAATCCAGTTTCACTCACAGAGCTTAGTTCAAACCGTGGTATGGTTTTCTCAACAGTGCCGCACGTTGGCCAGTATTATCAAGAAATATCAACGATGGTAAGATTCGAACCCAGGGCGGCGCATGATCGTATTGAGCCCATACTCTGCAGGGTACAACAGTAATAACTGGAAAAAAATTCATGTATGCTGTGATTTTTAAACTTGTAGTCAAAATAAATATTAAAATACTTCACTATTTTTCATGTTTTGATAGACCAACGTCGAAAGAAAAGTATTTTGCTAATACCAAAGTAATTGACATTATAACTTCTCTAAGTTCATGTGTGTATTTAATATACCGTTTTTACCAAATACAAGTTACAAATTTTTAAATGAAAAAAAAAAAAAAAAAAAACTATTTTTTTTATTTATTTTTGAACAAAAAAAATATGCTGAGAAAAAAATTTTAGGAAAATAATAAACGTGCTGCACAAAATAATCGGGAGTATCGGTGGAAAGGTAAAGTGAAGAAAACAATTTAACCGACCACCCAAGATTTGTATTTCACACACAAGAAGACATTCTCTTACTTTTTAGAATAACTTTATACGTCTATATTTTGAAAGATGCGGATGGCATGACATGATGAAAATTCGAAACTTAGTTTCTCTCACGTTTACATTCTAACGAGAGATTTGGAAATGGAACACGCTATAAAGAGCACGATATCGTCATCCCAGTAATAGAGATGATTTTTTATCGAACAGAAACGATTAAGAAAAATAATTCTCAAGATACATGACTAATTTATCATTAAAAATATCTTTTTAGCGTTTATATTACAGACTGATTAAAAGCATATATTATATATATATATATATATATATATATATTATGCGTGTATAATATATATTTCGTGTGTGTGTGTATGTATATGTGTGTGTATATATATATACACGCCGTGTACAGGTGTGTGTGTATATACAGATAGAGTAGTGTGTATGACTATATATATATATATATATTAGGTTGGTGCAAAAATAATTTCGTTTTCTCACATAGTAACATATATTAGAAAACGAAATTATTTTTGCACCAACCTAATATATACACACACACTTTCGATTAGTCTGTAATATAAACGCTAAAAATTTAAGGATATATATGGTCATAGGCGCGCGCACACACACACATACATACATATATATATATATATATATATATATATGTATGTGTGTGTGTGTGTGTGTTTGGTTTAATTAACTTCTGCTAAGATAGGATGCTGCAAATATGTATCCCATTAGTTCATGCTGTGAAAGTTTAAGAATGTGAGTTACATAAAAATTTAAAATCCGATAGTCTTAAAATTACCATTTGTCAGTAAAAGGGAGGTTAGGCCAAGAGAGCGACAATTTTTAGGAAACGTTATGCCGTGATGTATTATTTTTTATTATTAATAAATATATAATAAAAAGCTTTTAGGAAGAGAAAGTCTCTTGAGATGAACTCGTTTCGAAAAAGACGGGCAACAGAGTGTAGGTGATTCTTCGAAATCCTGAATTGTTTCCCCAAACACTTAACCTGTAGCTTGTGTGTGTGTGTATATATATATATCATAGATACGAATAAAGACAAGAGGAAAATCATTGTTTACCGACGCGTTTCGTTCTCTACTTCATCAAGGCAAATGTACAAAATTTGTTTTGCATAAAGTATTTATAAATAATCTTTTTAATCTAAATATTTTTACATGTAAAATATTGAAAAAAATTTTAAATTTAAGAACGTTCATAAATGATTTAACTGATAAGGAATAACTGTAAAAATTAACTTATCAGAATATTAAGTGACGTAATTTATTGCCTAACAAAGTAAATGCTGTTGTTGTTGTTGACGACTTTTATTAATGTAATTATCGTTTATTGTTTTTATTCAAGTTTGAGAAATTCATTCATGTATTTATTTATTTTAATTAATAATAGATTTTCATTTTTACCGTTTTTTTTTTTTAATATTTATGCTCATGTATGTTATAGGAAAGTAGATACTTGAAAAAAAAAAATCCGAGGTTTATATTTTGATAAGACTCGATAGCGGCACTCTTAATAATTTTCCGTCTAAGTTAATGTTTTCTCTTTTAATAAACGTGGCATTCTTAAGGTTGTAGTCGTAGAAGTTATTTCTATGTATGACTAATACATTTGATAAATTGTTATGGATAAGATCCGTTCGTGTTCATAGTTACGCTTGTTTTTTAAGTAAATGAGCAAAAGTAATTGATTGATACATTCATTTTTTACGGCTTATCAACTCAGATTATTTAAAGCAAGAAAATATTTTTTTATTAGATTGAAACAAATGTTTTGAAATAAATGGTTTTGTGATATGTCTAATTAACCCATAGCTGAAGGACAGGAGAGGTGGATTTATACGTTTCCCAAGTGTATCTGCGTATAAGTGAATAAAACGTACCTAACGTGAATAGGGACTCGGCTCTCCGATTTCCAATTCCGAGCAATTAACCATTACACCACCCGCACATCCAAGCTTACAGCGTCTGGTATTCCCATGCGCTCACACTTCTCGGTACTGACCAGGCTCAACGTTGCTTAACTGCGTTGAGTGTACAGTGTTTGAAAGTGATGTAGCCGTAAGAATATGAGTAAAATACACACACACGTGTGTGTGTGTGTGTGTGTGTGTGTGTATATATATGAGTGTGTATGTGTGTGTAGCAACCTTTCTTTCGACCATGTTTCATTGAAAAGGGCTGATGAGGAATATTTAATTAGTCTAAGTTTTTTCCAGCATTATATAATTTTTTTTTTCGTTTTTCAGGGGTTAAAGAATATAGGAATTGTTCATAGTTATAATTGTTCCGATTGCTTTCGGCTGCTTCTCTAGCCATTATCAAGGATGTTGTTTTTGGCTGGTGAAGTTTTGTGTGCGGTTTCTACATAAGAGTTTTGCCGTGTGGAGTATGTGCGGAGGGGTTGTATGTTTTTTTGGCGGCCACATTCTGTGCGTGGCCAGTTGACCTGGACATGAATTATTTTTAGAAAACTTTTAATACACTATTTAGCAGTGGAAATAGTGTAACATTGATAGCGGGCGAATAATATTTAATAAACAATACTTCCCCAATTATGAGTTGTGTATGGCTATGTTATATATGAATAAAGGGATATAGTTTTAAGGTTTGCTATATTTATGGGATAAAGTGCTCAATATCAGAGATAGGGCGTATGTAAATATAAAAGTGAACATTGAAGTCAACACTCAGAGGCGATAGGCTGTTTCATGCTAGACGCCTGACGATTGTGTCTAACATGAAATAGCCTGTCGCCTCTGACTTGACTTCAATGTTCACTCTCTCTCTCTCTCTCTATATATATATATATATATATATATATATATATAGAGAGAGAGATGAATAAATCTTGGATGAAATTCAGACATCTGACAGCAAGGTCTCTGATCGGAAGATTGGAGTTTTTGAAGAGTGAGAAGCCAACTTTTAATTGCTCTAGTTCTCAGGTCCACCCTGGTGGTAGCATATGTTAGGGTACCAGTTATAGGCAAATAGAGAACCCTAAACAAAAACAACACTATCAAAGTATAAAAAAACATTTTTATAGTAACAATACCAGCAATACATTTTTATATAAGCAAAATTACGAACAATACATTTTTATAGTGAAAATTATCAACAATGCATTTTTAAAGCAAAATGACCGACAATACATTTTATCTGTAGTTGAAAGCATAAAACTGCGTTGAAAATATTTACATTTCAGCATTAAATAACCCGTAGATATTGATATGCCGCCAAACAAAATCAACCAACCAACGAACTGAAAGGAAAACATGCGATAATATCGAAAATTGTATGAAAGGCCAAACATAATATATATATATATATATATATATATATATATATATATATATATATATATATATATATATAGTGTGTGTGTGTGTGTGTGTGTGTGTGTGTGTATTTTGGCAGCAATCTTTTTTTTTATGCCCATTTCATTGAATATGGCAGACAAGGTGCTTTATTTAGTTTTTATATAGTTTCTCATGTGATCTAATATTTTTTTCTTTTCAGATGATAAATTATATAAAAACTGTCCGGACGTTTTTTCCGAGCGCTTTCGGCTATACGTTTATCCATTTTCAAGGTTGAAATATTTAACTGTTAGATACGAAATAGTTTGTTGCATGTATGTATTTATAAAATTTTTTTTCAAAACACGGTCAAGATATTGTGTCCATGTTCATAGTTGATATTATTAAGAGTTGTTTTTTTGCTTTTATTAATAGGGATTCCATTATTTTTAGCCTTTTGTTGCATGTAGATGTTTCTATTATATTTGTGTTGTTAAGAAGTATGTTAAGAATAGGGTCCACTATATCTCCATGAATATTTAAATGAGATCGAATTGAGCTATGGTCAGAAAGGTGTAGATTGAGTCTGCGTGTCAAACATATAGCATGTACGAATTTTTATTGATCAGGAATAAAATTCCTTAATAGGCATATATATATATATATATATATATATATATATATATAAAGACATTTTTATGTTTAACGTTCTTTTTATAGATACAAGTATTTAAGTAAATGCTCTGTTTATAATAAACAGTATTAAATAACATTTACCGGCCTGAATATCCGAGAAATTTTCATTCGTCCTTTGACAGTCAAAGGACGAATATTTTCTATGAAAATTTCTCGGACATTCAGGCCGTTAAATGTTATTTAATACTGTTTATTATCTATAAAAAGAACGTTAAACATAAAAATGTCTTTAATAAATAAATTGTCGGACTTTGTCCATTTCTTAATGTGTGTATATATATATATATATTAGGTTGGTGCAAAAATAATAATTTCGTTTTTTGACGTTAAAAAAATGTCAAAAAACGACATTTTTTTTGCACCAACCTTATATATATATATGTGTGTGTGTGTGTGTGCGTGTATTATATCGAACACAATTTAATACTTATGTGAAGGAGAAAGTTCCGATTATATTTTGATTATTCACTTATCGAAGAATCGAAAATCACTTCAAAATCATTGCCCTTAAATACTAACTTCTGTGGCTCTTCTTTGTTCCCAATGTGTTGCAAAGACCACAATTAAACTTACTTCCCACAATTCCCTATTTTCCTTCCGCTCACTGAATTCTTAGCCAAAATAAATAAAATCATGCATTAATTTTACACAACTGAAGTGGTAGCCGCTTTTTTTTTTGTTATCAACTGATGAATAAAGATAAGAAAAGCGATTGATTATTATATAATTTGATAAGATAAAAAGATAGCTTTTAAAACCAGCCCAGTCCACCAAGAAGCATGAATCCAACGAATTCAGAAGACACGTCGTTCTTATTGTCCATTAGGAAAACTAAAAGAAAAAAAAAAGAGAGTTAAAACATATCTCAAAAGAAACTTAACACAACAGAATTAAGTATCACCTTTTAGAGAATGACTTTCAAATTCACAAACATCTTTTATCACCCAAGTCAGCAGAGGAAGAGCTAAACTTTAAAAGCTCGCCCCCTTAAAGTAACATTGCAAACACTCGCTTCGTTATGCTAAAACGTACAAAAGCCGGAGACGTTTATTCTTTCTCTTTTTAAGAAACAAAGATCTACGTCTGTCAAGAAATGACAGAGACGCAGTAAGATCAAGGAATTGTATGTGTCTGACCACACAATACGTTTGTTTCGCGCAACTTATTTATTTTACGTTTACGGCCGTCTTAAATGCCGGTTGCTTCGTTTGAAGTTAATGGGATGATTGAAGTAAAAACGGTATTTTCCACTTGTAATTCCAATGCTTCTTTTCTCGAAAAACCTTACAATATCTGTCGTCTTCAGAAAGAAAATTATGGCTTTGCTATTTACAGAACCAGTTAGGCACGTCAGATCAGTTTCCGAACATGATTCTTCCTTTTTATTTTATCATCTTTTACTATGGACGAATGATGGTGACACCGATCAGTACAAAAATAAAGGTTTCTTTTTTTACACTGCACTGATATGGAGATGTGCTTATGTGCGTTTGCACGAAAACGAATGTTTATTCATTTTATAAGTTATTAAGTACGTGTAAATTTCCAGCGCCTTTTTTTATTGTGAAAAAAGAAATTAGTTTGTTAAATTTCTAAGAAGAATTCTGAAGATAAGATAATTTGGATAAAAAGAAGACAATTGGAAAATATATCTCCAGGCAAATATGAAAGCGAAATATTTTTAGTTACATTAAATTCACAATATAAAGGGAACTGTCCTTCTGGATGTTGGTAACTTTTTTTTTTCTCAGAATAATTCTGAAGATAAGACAATGAGAAATTTAACAATATGTCGACATGTAAAACTAAAACAAAATCTTAGTAAAAAAAAGAAAGAAAAAAGTTACCAACATCCAGAAGGACAGTTCCCTTTATATTGTGAATTTAATCTGACTAAAAACATTTCGTTTTTATACTTGTCTTGATAAAGTCGGGTTGACGAAACGCGTCGACAATGACTAGGAAATTTAATTTCTAATTGTTTTCTTTTCATCCAAAAAATAGTTTGTATGAGTTTAACAAATTACGTCAAGTAGTTATAATCTCTTTCTCATACTCAAAGGATTTCAAACATTTGGGGTCACCCTCTGGTTTTAACATTTAGTAAGCTTCATAAGTTTTGCTTAATTAATTTCAACTAAACTACGATGCTGAAAGCATTTAATCGATTAGTGTCCGATTTTTTTTAGAGAGAGGTGTTATCTAAAATCTTTAATTCGACAACCGTAAGAATACTACTAGTCGGCAAAGTAGATTAGGCAAAAATAGTAAAAACTGTAAGGAAACTTCATAAAGGAATACGTTAAATTCGTTATTATTGAATATATGACAAAATCCTTTGGCCCGAAGTAAGCTAATAACTACGCTTTGGGAAAAAAAAAAAAAAAAAAAAAAAAATCACGCAAACTTCAGATTTTATGTCATTCTTCGAAAGCCAGAGAATGACATGAAACATTTGATCCAGTGTGTGTGTGTGTGTGTATTATTCAAATAGGTTTGGTTAAGTAATTTAGACATATCATGTCAATTATTATAATAGTTTTCGTTGTGATCATTTCAAGTACGCGGATTAATTTTTTGGTAGATTGACTAAGAAAAATACCCAAATTTTCTTAATTCAGAGAAATATATATACATACTCACAGACAACTTGACCCCCTGAAGATGGTCTCAGATGAGATAAATTATTTGGGAAAATAAAAACTATTTTACTATACTGTGCAGTCGACAAAATAAACAACGCGCATGCGCGAAATTAAAATATAAAATGGCGGCAATTTATCTATCCCATTTTTTTTTCATTCCATGATCCATGCAAGAAATGCAAACACTGTATATATATATCCCTTAGCAGAGGTATCTCGCTCCACTCAGGGTACCGCAAATATGTACTTGTAAAATTACTTTCTTCTAATGTGAGCAAAATATTAAGACATTGTAAGTATCTATTTCTAAAATTATTACGTTTTAGTGTGTAAACAAGATCATAACCACGCTGGAAATACATATTTGTAAGATTTGTAACAATGTATGTAATCTCGTATTTTAATGCTGAGAATACCATGTATTGGACATATGAGCAATGGCGATGAAACGAAAAGAACACTAATACTTAGCATGAGAGAGAGAGAGAGAGTTGAAATTTCCAGGGCATATAACGAGGAAAGAGAGCTTGGAATGTTTGACACTCACAGGCCATATAGAAGGCAAAAGGAAACCCGCGAATAACCTTAACGAGCTTGTGTAAATGGTTGGCAGAACGAGGTTTAGTAAATATTGTCTTTTCGCTGTTTCTCCTTAGAACTACAAAGGACAGGAAACTGTGGAGAGCCATTACCGCACGCACCCTGAAGGGAGACGGAACATAGAAGATCTGTATGTTAATATGTGCACATGCGTGTCTGGCTCGCTTTTTCCAAAAGCACGAATTTCTGGACAAGATTCAAATACATTTTTGGCCAATGTTATGCAAAGGTTACTTGAAAAAAAAAAAAAAAAAACAGAAAAAAATCTGATTATGCTTGCAAAGCAGTAATGTATATATGGTGGGATTTTCTCCCGAGAAAGTATAATTTTCCCAGCCCGTCGATTTGAAACTCAAAGTTAAGTAAAATTTATAATGCTGAAACTTTGGTGTTTCAGGTACAAGACAACTATTGTTGCTTTTCGGAGAAAGCTTTCTAACTCACCAGTCCAAAATGAACAGCTTTGTATCTTTATCGAGTAGTCAATATTTGCGACCTTGTGCCAGACTAAATTAAGATCAATAAATAAGGATGATGACAACAGCGAAGTAAATGTTTCTTTGTACAACAAATTGGATATCGGCAGTTATGCAGAATTAAAATGAGAAATAGAATCATGGCTTACTACTACTCCTTTATTTTCCATGCCTCTTCAAGGATGTTGGTGATCATGGCTCTCCACAATGTCATGTCTTTTGTAACTCCTAATATATCTTGTCTTTTTGTTATGTCTCCTAAATATTGTTCCACTAACCATTTACCAAAACTCGCTGGGTCATCATTTAAATTGTTCGGACTGTTGTCTTCATCTTTTTTGACATATTCACGACGTTTCGGCCGTTGTACAGACTGTCCTTCTTCTGACACCCACTTTATTGAAACTGTTTTAAGCACCGTCGAATGTTCTTAGGAGAGGGCGGGTTAATGTCGAATTGCATTCGAAAAGCACGGTGCACCGTGAGAACCGTATTTATTTTCGCCAACTCGAGACACAGCGTCCCTGTGTCAGAAATTCAAAACTTAGAAAACTCCTCTACCAGATGGTCACTGACTCATTCCATGACGATGCTTGAAAACTGAAACAATGTGTCATCAAACAGGTTCATTCTTTTCGAATAACCCTGTATATGTGTTCAGAAGGTAATTGATTTTATTTTTTAAATTTGCATGCCTATTAGATATTATTTTGGTTAACTTGGGAATTCTCTGATAGGATCGAACATCTGTATTCAGATCAATCACATGGCTGCCTGTTTTAGACATTATATACTAACGGATACTCACATATATGCGAATTCCTTATTACTTTCTCGGTCCGTAACTTCTGCCAATCTTAAGTCAACACATAAAAAAAAAGTGAATCCTACGAACGCCCAACATGGAGATAAACAAGCAGGTGACACCTCCATTAGATAAGCGTTCTGTGAGAAAATTAACTTGTAAACACGAAATTAGACGGAGTGCACAGATACGACCCTATTCCGAGGCAAAAGTGAAGCTGCCATACATTAGTAATCCTGTCAGTTTTATGGGAAATATGCTCGTGTGTAACGAAAGATGATTCGGCGAGAAGAGTTCCACTCCAGTCTAGTCTGCTGTGTTCACTTTCACACTAAGGACCTGTTTTCTTTTTAATTAATTCACCCCAAGCAAGGGAATAATGCCACTAAGACGCAAGGGGCTACTGGGAGTGAAACTGAATGGAAAGACTTTAGAAAAAAAACTTGAAACAAAAGATAAATCACGATTCCTGTTCACAAGATCAGGGAGGAGTGTGAACCAGTTAACAGACAAACCTATCGACTATTGAGAAAAAAAAAAATTAGTAAATCAAATTTCAGAGTTTAGGCGGAGACGTTAGAAGTATAGAGGTAAAATAGATTTTGAGGGAACTGAAAGCCTAATTCTAAACAGCACGTAAGACCAAAGAGGCCCGTGAACCGAGCGGTAGGTGAACCTATCTATTCCTATAGAGGAGAAAAAATGAGTTAATAGTACAGACTGTGCTTTCTAGCCTTGGGGTGAAGGAAAACTCTGAATTCAAAATAATGGGCAAAGAAACCGGAAATCGCTCAATTATCTTTACCAAGATGTCATAATTCCCAGACAATAAAGGAAAGGAAGTTACGGGGTGCCATGACCGTTTACGTCCTTAAAAGACCTGGCATTTAAAAAAAAATACAGTATAGATATATTCATAAACAGTTACTATCGAGTGTGCATATGGTTTAATATATGCATATCCATAAAACTCTGATAATAATGAAATCATTAGCAAGTTTGCGTCATGATTATATCTCTTGCGTGTATTTAGGTATAGAAGTTTTAGATTGTCTCTAAGAACAACGGACCTTCCGATAGAAGAATCAGCGTGTTTTATGTAAATATGTATTTTTATACTTTATTCATTTATGCATACACAGGCTGCTAAAAAGTTCTCCGACCGACCAAGAAGATATTTTAAAAAAAAATATTTGATTACCGTATATACTTTCGTATCATGCAACTTTTGAAGCTAATTTTACTACAGCAAATAGATTATATAGTTTGGTCAACGGCGTAGCCAGGGCCTGCAGCACATACGCTAATTTTATATCTCCCGTACGATACGACCCCCTTAAAATTAGCTTCAAAATTAGGTCTTATATACGGCATTTGCTAAGATTTTGGGTAGTTGGTCGAGCCGAGAAATTTTGCTCAACCTCTCGTCTATGTCTATATGAGAAATCGTTTTAACATCAACAGAACTAATCTTGAAACTATGACTCACACAGGTAGTTAGATATATACATACATGCATACATACACCAGAAGAATGTTAGGGAATTCCAAAAGATTCATTACTCTTTGGCTGAAAAATGTGGTTCTACAGAATGATATTGAAAATTCCACAGAGCAAATAAGTAACAAGGGAGTCTTAAAGAAAATGGCAACAGAACGAACACACTTAAAATCAGGAAAAGACAGCTGAAATTCCTTGGAGACATAAGGAGAAAGGAGGGCTCGGAAAACTTAACCCTCACGGGGCATACTGATGACAAGAGAGATACAGAAAAACAGCGAGCAATTATCCAACTGAAGAGCTTGTGTGAATGAATTGTGATTCAGCGGCCTTAGCAAAGGAAGAAAAAAACTATTAAGAGCCACATGAGACAGAAAGCTGTGGAGAGCCATGATCGCCTATGTCCTGAAGGGATGCGGCATATAGACAAAGAAAATAGGGTTCTTTATTTTTCTCTTTAAAAAAACCCCGTTCCTCCAGATTCTCGACTATTTGGACAGCTGTTCGTATACATAGGAATGGGACTGGAGGTGAGTTTTTTTTCTCGTGCAAATACGAATATTTCTCTATGTCTTTGTTCCCCTCATCTATCTCTGAATTTTCATTGACGACATTTCTAGATGCGTGAGGACATGACTTCAATATGCGTCTTTGATTATAGGCGTACACACAGGGTGTAAATGCAAGAGTTTTATAGTCGCTCCTTTTAATTTCCCAGCGACAACAATCGCCGGCCAAAAAGTTTTGTTAAAACCGTGAAACTGAAGGCGAAAGAATTAATTAAACAAGTAATTAATCATACACCCCATGTTGTGTTGGCTCTTTTGCGTTGCTTCGCCTTTCTCTTTTATATTCCCCATTGGCTTCGATGTCCGACATTTGGCCGTTCTCCCAGGATGTTGGCAAACACGAAGACGAATCAAACTGCCGACTGCTCCCACCACCGCGTACCAGCAACTACAAAACGAACGAGATTATAACAATGCTTGGTAATTCCAGATGAGAGCCCAAGAGTTACAGTATTGAACTGGGAACATAGAGGTCTGTATTGGTTGGGGAGAGAGAATTCAGAAATATGTAACAAGCACTTAAAAAAAAAAAAAAATAAAATAAAATAAAATAAAAAAGAGAGAGAAGAAAGGAAAAAAAAAGGATTGAAGTTTATACCTAAACGATCAGAAACTTGATTGTCTTTTATGGTTCAGTGACGATTTGTGGGTTATTTAAAGTTGAAAAATATATAAGGATTTTAAGATTTTTTTTCGAGTGAATATTGCATTAACAATTTGTTAAAGAAAATAGTTTTTCCAGATACAAGTTCTACTATTTAGCATATAGCTGATTAATTCATGCCTTTCTCAAGGGTATTTTCGCGTAAGTGAATGAAACGATCTCGATTGGAATTCGAACACTGTCCAAAATATGAAAGGATATAATCGATACATTCAAATATGTCTCGTTGGATGATGTCTCAACTAAGCTTGGTTCAGTGGGAAAGCAAATGTCAACTACGCTAGAAGGGGAAGATTCTGCTAGAGCAGTCTTCCTAGTAGAAAGGCGATTGCTTCCCGACAAAACTCGGATTCGTAATTTTTTTTTTATCTGGGATCGAACAAGGACTATTTACAGAACTGAGATATACATAACTGTTTCAGTTTCGAAACAGGTCAGAAGATGAAAGATAGGTTTTCGATATTTCAGAAAGAAATAGATTTTTATTCTGTGGGCATCTCACAGTTTATGATAAACATACACGATGCTTAGTTTATACTTCGTTTTTTTTTTTTTTATTGATGTCTGTCCGATTTGTATGTCTATTGTATGTTGATCTGGGTTTTTTTGTTTTATTTAAGGCTTATCAACTTTTTGCTGGTTATTTAAAGCCAGAAAGTATTTTTAAATTTTAAGATTTTTTGAAGTTAATGATTTACGGAGAAGAGGTGAATTCAGACCTAAGGATATTTGCACGTAACTGAATATAACGAACCCGACCGGAATTGGAACACTGCTTTTCGCTTTCCAATTTTGGGCCGTTATCCATTACCTCAACCACGCATCCACGCCTACAACATTTGGTGTTTTCAAGTGGTCATACATCTAGGTACGGAATCGGCTCGACGTTGCCTAAAGTCGTTGATCGTCCAAGAACCCGTGTTTCAGTGCGACATGGACATAAGCCGGCTATTATTAGGTTGGTGCAAAAATAATGCCGTTTTCTCACATATTAACATGTGAGAAAATGACATTATTTTTGCACCAACCTAATATATAGTCTAACTGTATAATCTTCAGTATAAATTGAGAGTGTTTTACTATCAAAAACAGTAACAATATCTATTTACATTTAAGTTTATTATCTATATCCTTCATTTTTTCATTTGTTTGAATGCTTGTCCGACATATGATCTTGATCACGACAGAAATATCGAAATACTACCCGTTAAAAATGAGATTTTTTTTTTTTTTTTCTTTTTGTATATGAAGTGGCAAGTCGGCCTCCGATTAGAGTGTCACTATGTCCTACGTTGGATCGGAGCAAACGCTGCCTTATGACGTGACAGCGATCCCGAGGACACAGAGCTATATTTGTACGTATGTGAAACGTCACAGCAAGTCACCGGGCGTAAGTGCATATGAACCTTAGATTAGAACGTAGTATCGATAAGTTCTGTGAAGTACTTGATATATACATGTGTTTTACCACCAGGTCATTTTGTGTACTTCGTGTAAATACCGAGGGGAATAAATGTCCATTACGCTAGAGAACATCGCCAGTAACCCGACTATTGCACTTCTAACGCGTATATAACTAACTTATACGACGATCGAACAAGACTATAACACTGTATCATCTGTTAGGTTGGTGCAAAAATAATGTCGTTTTTTTGACGTTCAACTTCAAAAGAAAAACGACATTATTTTTGCACCAACCTAATAATATGTATATTATAAACGTCTGATCAGTGTCATTACATGAAACCGAGTAGCTGATTTTGATACTGTATTAATGTTGTGGAGTGATTTTGCAGTGGAGGCTTGTATTTGTGCTAAATCGGTCCTAAAATAGGTTCGACGTACAAAACGTTACGAACTTGATATAATACGTATTACGAAGAGTAATCTTGTTGTGGTCGCTGATACTTTCGTATTCGACTGTCGTCCGACATCGACGCTATTTAGTAACTGCCCCACGCAGTCACATGTGGCACAAGGCCGAATTTAATGTGGGGTTCCCGAGGTCGGGCAAAAAATCCCCGTAGACCCCGCATAAACGGGATCGGGTCTGTCGTCCGACATCGACTAACCCTCGTTTCTCTTACTACTCCTACTTATATTAGGTGGGAGGATATTTTGACAAGAGTAAAATTTAATCATAAAATGTTTTTTTTTTCTTTTTTGTTATAATAAAATTTCTGATAGAAAAATCATTTCTTCCCCTTTTTAACCATGTGTATTAATTTTCTCTTATTTAAAATACAAAACAACTACTTTTGGGGCCAATTTAAGAAATTATCAGGAGTATCCTCAAACTTTTGAACTGTCGTGTATGTGTGTACCTTTATATATATATATATATATATATATATATATATATATATATATGCAAATTTAATGTTCCTACTCTTAAGGCACGGAAGCCTGAAAGGAAAAAAAGTTGCATTTTCTTTTGTTTACCGAAAAGATATTTTTTTTCTTTGTCGTCATCATGAAAACAAATAAGATGAAAAGACGGAATGAACTCGTGAAAGAAAATGTCACTTTGATTATAATTATTTTAGTGACGATTAACAAAATTGTAAGCCCTTTATTGCGAATATTTCCTTATTTCAAATTTTTGATCGTATTTAACTCTTCTTCGGACAAAGCTGTAAGTATCGAACGCTTTTTGTAAATTTTGAGTCAAACTCAAAAGATGACATATGAGACGGACGATTCGAGAGAAAAATGTCAAATGTTGTCATTTTTAAAATTTCTGTTAAAGTTGGATCACAATTTAAAAAAAAATAAAAAAATCCCTAAGTTAATAATGAATGATAATAAACAAGAAACAAATAAAAACAATCGTATGAAAAATGGAACTGAAATCCAGCGCCAATTTGCAGTCATCGGGTTTTATGGACTGAGCAATCGTTACAGAATAAATCGTAGATAAACTTGCGCTCATTCAGAAGTAATGAATGTGAACTCATCTTGACGCAACAGGAAGTTAATCTTACATGAAATTGACTGTGTAATTTATCCTTGCGAGGACGATTCACTCGATTTGGTAGCAAACTAAAGTAGATTTAAACGCAATGCTTTTACAAACAGCGCAGAGGCCGCACCTCCACATCGAGAAAATTATCTGATATTATGATTTTTTATTTTATATTTTACAGTGAGGCCTAACATTTGCAAGGCCCGGGGTCCACTCGAGATAGAGGGTTACATTAGGAGGCAATTTGAGTGTATAGGAGTGGAAGATAACGCTTAACTCTAGCCTTGAACAGGTTAAGATTCTCGTGTTCTGAGAAACATTCCCGTCCTGGGAAGGACGATAAACTGATCAGGAGGTTTTTAGGAGCGTGGAATACCTCTTAATTGCTGGGGTTCCCAGGTCCACCCTGAGCCGGGGTGGTAGCACCTGTTAGGGGTTCCAGCTATGGGCAAACAGTTAACACTCAAACTTGGAACAAAATACTATGAAAGTGTAAAAAATAGGTTTTAATACCAGAAATGATTTATAAAAAAAAATATTACCAGCAATTTTTTGAAGGAAAAATTATTATCAGCAATACTTATATATATATATATATATCACCAGCAATACAAATAGCTATACATTTTTTGAAGGAAATATATTCCTAGAAAGAGATTTTTGAAGAAAACATTACCAGCAATACATTTTCGGAAAAAAATATTACCAGCAATACATTTTCGGAAAAAAATATTACCAGCAATACATTTTCGGAAAAAAATATTACCAGCAATACATTTTCGGAAAAAAATATTACCAGCAATACATTTTCGGAAAAAAATATTACCAGCAATACATTTTCGGAAAAAAATATTACCAGCAATACATTTTCGGAAAAAAATATTACCAGCAATACATTTTCGGAAAAAAATATTACCAGCAATACATTTTCGGAAAAAAATATTACCAGCAATACATTTTCGGAAAAAAATATTACCAGCAATACATTTTCGGAAAAAAATATTACCAGCAATACATTTTCGGAAAAAAATATTACCAGCAATACATTTTCGGAAAAAAATATTACCAGCAATACATTTTCGGAAAAAAATATATTACCAGCAATGAAAATTTTGTCTGTATTAAATAACCCATTGAGGCTGATATGCCGTAAACCAAACCAAACCAAACCAGAGAAACATTCTCTTGAGAGTCGGTTCTACAGAGCATTGGTTTATGGAAAGAAGCTGTTAGAGTGGAACTTCTCGCCGATGAAATACGGTGGGAATGTCGGTGGTTTCTATTATGTAAATGACATGGCGTGTTCTTGCTGTGAAGGTTTGAATTATCAGGACCAGGAAATGTTCGTCTGAGCACTTTCGGCGGAAGTAGCAATAGAGCAGCTAGATGCTTTGATCAAATGTTAAATCTAACAAGAAAGTATAAAAAATGATTAGCATTATCAATGTTTTACTAACTGAACGAGAGGCGATTTGTTTTTAGTGGGAAAAGTAACTATTAAAGTAAACTTACATGCTATTTATCTTTTCACCTTTTTTTAAAAACCAATTCACCCCACACAAAGCGATAATGCCACTATGGCACAGGGGAGCATGAAAGAGAACGAAAAGAACCCAGGAGTTTTCATTTTATTTTTGTATTTCAATGTAACTTCAAAAAATGTATTTTAACATAAAAATTCTGTAACTGAAACATTTGAAAACTGAAATCTATTTCAGACAACAACCAGATTTCATTATTAGTATTGATTAGTTTATATTTCATCATTTTACAGTTTTTATTGCTCATTTCAACTCGTTTTAATTACTATAGACATCATAAATATGAAATAAAAAAGCATACGACAAGATCTGAGACCATATACTTGAGAGCCTGTCTGACAGTGACGGCGTCTTGTGTATTTAGTCGGTGGTAGCCAGATGAGAATTTGAACGGTATATTGGGTTTTGAACAAGAATAAAATTCGAAAAACTAATTATGTTCCCTGTTATGACTTGATATTTCTTAAATGCCGCTGTGCTGGTTAATTCTGTTGATAAGCAATAAATACGATAATAATAAAAAAAGATTATGTCCGATTAGTTATTTGCTATTTCATGAAATCTGACACTTTTTTTTAAACAATGTAACTTGCATTTCCAATTATAACACGTCGTTAAAGGCTTGACATTGGTAAAAAAAAGAATCAATTGCTTTGTATATACAACGTGAATAAGGTATTAGGTTGGTGCAAAAATAATGACGTAATAATGTCGTTTTTTGACGTATTTTTTAGCGTCAAAAACCGACATTATTTTTGCACCACCCTAATACCAAGGTCGCAATAAGAGCCGACGAAAAGGCAAACCGATGATTTCAATTGGGACTTTGTAAATTGTCATGTCCAATAGATTCGACTTATATAAATGAAACGAAATACGCGATAATTTATTTGTAGGACTTATTATTGTTTATTTTCTAAAATAAAATACTCAGTAACTGCTATGGAAAGATTTTTGGTTAAGATGGCATCCTATGATTAAGTTAAGAGGCAAAAACGTATAATGGAACAGAACTGATTTTTTAAGAAATTTAAGTCAGCCACGGTTATTTAACTCAACACATTTATTTTTGAAAATCCGTCTTTTCAAAGTTCAGTTTCAGCACTGTTTTAATGGTATTAACTAATATCTGATACCTCATTATTGCAAGACAAAATTGTCATGAAAACTTTTTCTAAAGGTATTGACAATTCAGTCTACTGTATATCAGAACTTTTGAAAGTTATATTTCATGATGATACAAAACGCCAGATCGATCAAAATTTCAAATTATGTACAAGAACTATATGAATACAAACAGAAATACGAATTAAACAAAATCCGTTTGCCATTTATTCTATAATAGAAAACACAATATGAGTTTATAGATATCTGTCAAGCAACTTCATCTCCTTTACTTGGTAATATGACATTCCATTAACTCAAGGCATTAGTCGATGCTAATAAGAGAACATGTTCCAAGTTACCACAACAGAATATCTCATTAGTAAATAAAAAAGTTAAGATGGCTGACTAAGGAAGCTAAAGTGAAAAAAAGCAATAAGGATGATAAGGAAGACAGTGAGTGACTTTTGAAATTAATATTGTGTTCAGGGTAGCATCCACATGGGAGTTTGTTCCATGAAGTAGCAATTTTCGAGAAAATAACTGAGTGGAACTTCCTCCTTACAATTGGAATACGGGGAGGTGCGGGTTTGGTTTGTTTTCTGAATGGGTTATTTAATGCTGGTAAGATTTTAATTGCTGGTAATATATTTTTTTTAAAAATGTATTTCTCGTAATAATGTATTGCTGGTAATAATTTTTTCTTCAGAAATTCATTGCTGGTAATAATGTTTTACAAAAATGTATTGCTGGTATTAAAAATTATTTTTACACTTTCATGGTGTTTTGACCCCAGTTCAGGGGTTAACTATTTGCCCATAGCCGAGACCCTAACAGGTGCAACCACCCCGGGTCAGGTTGGATCTGGGAACTCCAGCAATTGAGATGGTTCGACGCTCCTCAAAACCTCCTGATCAGAAGCCATGCTGCTGGCTGTAGGTTATCGTCTTACCTAAGACGCGGATGTAGTTTATAGTCTTACCCAGGACGGGAGAGTACGAGTGATTCTATTCCGTTGACATTGCATGGTCCGTTCGAGCTATGAAGGGTCTGAATTGGTGGAATTAAAGAGTAGAGCTCATCTGACCATTTGTAACGAAAATAGTTATAGAGTAGCTATCAACTTGCAACTTTGCGTCTGTAGAGAAAGAGGCTGTAGGATGGGAAATAAGTCTCCCCTTACACGACCGTGTAAACGATTTTGAACTCTGTCAAGGCTGAAAAGTGGGGAATTGAGCATCCCCAGCTAAGGTCTAGTTTTACTCCAAAGCCCTTCATGTGAAGACTGCCAGTACACTATTGTGCTGAAAGTTTTCGAATCTGCTAGTGGCCGGGTTATCCTCGACATGATAATTTTAAAAGAATCATAATTGAAAAATGATGATCGTTCACTTCCAGTCTTTAGTTCAAAAGACAAGTCATTTCCCTTAAAGCACTTAAACCATTTGCCAATATGGTCAAGTGCCGTTTCATTTCCTTTCACTTGCTGAATTCCGAGAGCATTCAGTTCAAAATAATCCCTCAAAATCGCCATAATTTCAACACTTGTATCCGCCATTATATCGTCTACACAAAAAGCTACAACTTAATGTTTATAAGAATATTAATAATACGCAGGAAATTGCACACAGCACTTATTTCCATTAACCGCGGTACTTAAAACGATTACTTCGCTACTTATTTCACAATTTATCTAAAACAGTATATTGATTAGTGTTACTTAAATGTTTTTAAACTTTATAAAAGTGGGCTGAAAGCATTAAACAGAAATCACGAACTTTAAATGATGCAACTTTATTACTAATTTAAATTAAATTAATTATAAAGAAATGAAAATTATTTGTAGGATTTAACATGCACATTTGTCGACTTTAGAGAAAACTTTTGCCCTTCACCAGTCTACCGCTAATTCCCAGCCTGTTACGATATCCTACAACATTTCAATTGATTTTTTCCTTCTTAAAATGCAATGTTTTTTTGCAGGTTCTCGTGCATGTTTTTTTTTTATTGGCGAGTGTTCATCTGATGATGAAGATAACATTAAATAATTCAGTACGAAAAATTTGCTGCCAATTTTGTCTACAATGAAATAAACAAAGTCAATTTTTTTTTTATTAAAATCCTCTTCAATTGATAAAAGCTTACAAAAATGTAATAACGGTCTTGGTTTCGCAATAATATAAGTGGAAGATGGCTATAAAAAGTCAGTGTTGATTATTTACAACTATTTTTTTTTCAAATAATATACTATTGTTTGCGTCACGTGGTAATAATTTTAAGTAAAATGATGGACTAAAATAAGTAAGCGACTAAACGTTTTAATATGGCGCCAGTCTTTGTGTACATGAAATTAACTTTGGAGTAATAATCTGTTAAAAAACGAAAACACATTTTTAATCAGTGTTTCACTATGAAATAACGAGTATTACAAACCTCAACCTATGTATTCAAACTCAAAAATTAGATCATCAGCCTTCTTTGTCATTTCACGGTATTGGTTCAAGCAGAATGGAAGATTAAGAGAACGCAAGCGAAGATATAAAATGAGTAAGTCTTGCCCTTCATTTTGAATATTTGTTGGCAGCCATAGTCAACACCACGGCTTTGTCTATTCCAACTTTTTCAAACTGCCACTTCCAGTCGTTTGCAGTCACCATCTCCACTATCCCTAATGGTAATTCGCCAGTTTATGATGGATAGTGTTCATCGAGAAACGTCGCTATGGGCGAATAGTGTTGGGTCGATTGGGATTTGGGTGCGCATCCTGGTGTGGGTGGGAACTTTCACCTAAAGCTCCTCCATAACAAAATGTTTTGGCAAAAGGCAGCGCTATGATAACGAATGATTGACAGCTTCAGCTCACCAACCCATTACAGCAAGCCTGTGGAAATTGTGTCGGTGTTGGGTGTGGATTAAGTTGTGGGATGAAACGGTTGGTAACGATCTTATTTTTAAAAGTCGGTGAAATACGTGGAGCAGGATAATGTCCCTTGAATTAAACGCTTTCACGTAAGTAAAAAACGAAAACAGGTATGAAAGAAATAGGCTTGGGGACACATACTATGGTGATAGTGTTTGACATTCCGTTGAGACTAACTCCAGATGTTTAAAGAGTGGATTAAGAAACAAATATTATAACTCTTGATCCTCAGTAAGTTGGCATGTGCATTAGGCTGACATTACCTTAAATAAATAATGGGCCATTTTGATTTGATTCTGAAGAAATTCGATAGAAAATGCTAGGAAAGTATGAAAAAAAAAATCAGGAAAGAGGAGACTATAACGCTCTCATGAATCTTTAATTCTGTTTTAGTTTAAGTTTTTAGTTTCTGTTTTAATAGAAAATCTTGTTATTATTCTTTTTTATTTGTACCCTCTTACTTCTTTACATATTGATCTGCATTCGTACGGATGATTGTTATTGCAATATTTTGTCAATTATTATGTTTTCATTTGTACCCTCTTACTTCTTTAAATAATGATCTGCGTTCATATCGTTGGTTGTTATAGCAATATTTTTTTCAATTATTAACCTTTACTAACCTTTTCATTTGTACCCCCCTTACATCGTTAAATAATGATCTGTATTCGTATTGATGATTGTTATTGCAATATTGCGTTGAAGTTGTTAAGCTAAAATGGAACAAAGGATTTTCTACAGATATTTTGCAGTTGCGGAACTCGCAAGAAGTTTTATAAACTTAAGAATTACGACGCATCAAAAAAAACAAAACAGACTTAAATGTAAGTGCTACTTGGGAATAAAGGTGCCATCAAATTATGAGTTATCGATGTTAAACATTGGAAAATTTCTTTTCTTATAGGCCGGGCAAAGAGTAATGACCATTGACAATTAGAACTTGATCAAGAAGCAATAAGTCACTGTTTCAATCTTTTATTAAAATAGTCTCTCAGGAGAATCTCTCTCTCTCTCTCTCTTTCTTGTGTGTGTATGTATAGATATATACAGCTAGATAAAATTTATTCGAAAATTATAACAAACATGTTAAAAAATCACTACAAAAATCATCATTTTCTTTCAACACTTCTGGTGTCTTATAATAAGACACCAGAAGTGTTGAAACAAAATGGCTATTTTTGTAGAGATCTTTATAACATGTTTATGTTATAATTTTCGAATAAATTATATATGCTCTGCTCTGTACTGAGCACTCTTTTAAGAATAGTATTTTGGTTATTGGAATTTACATACTTATGTCTCTCTCTCTCTATATATATATATATATTAGGTTGGTACAAAAATAATGTCGATTTCTCACATGTTACTATGTGAGAAAACGACATTACTTTTACACACACAAGGAGTGCCTGAAAAGTAACGGAACTGGTGTCACAAACAATTCACTTCAATTCCAAACAACAAACTACATGGTTTCCCCTTTAAAGGAATTCCCCTCGAGTCTAAAAGCGCACTTTTCCATCTTTCTATGAACTGCTAGTAGGATTCTTCTTAGATACCTGTATTCTCTGTCATTACGATCCTCTTGATGGCTTCCATGCCTTTAAAAAAACGCCCCTTTGAGCATAAGCAAAAGAAAAAAGTCACACGAAGCAAGATCAGGTGAAGAGGGAGGTTGTACCAGTACGGCTATTTTCTTCGCGGCCAGAAACTGGAGGATGCGCAGGGCATTGTGAGCAAGTGCATTGTCATGGTGAAGCAGCCACAATTTTTCTGCCACAACTCTCGTATATGAAAAAAAAATGCAATGGTTGTAGAAAGCTAAAATTATAGTTATACTCAAGATATATTAGATATCTCTCTTTCCAGCACGGTTAATTTTCAGACAAAAATCATCTGTCAATGTTAATATTATCAGTTTCCATATATGGAGACAAAATTCGGCATTCATTGATTGAGGAGCCAGGACTTTGAAATTTATAAAAAAATTTTTTTTTTTTTTTTCCAAGAGAATAGGTTTCTCAAGTTCAGTGACTGTTATTGCTCTTTTCAGTACTGATCAGTGTATCCTTAACATTTTTGTCATGTGGAATGTCAACATCTTCTATATCCATCTATATCTCTGAGATGGGATGTTATAATTATTTACATTATTCACACTGTTATCCTCATCTTTATTGCCATATTCACAACATTTAGGCCGTTGTACGCACCGGCTTTCTTCAGGTGATTAAAATTTCAAATCGAACCATTTATTTTGTCCACCGGGATAGAAATAAAGATTTCGGTTTGAAATTACAGTCACCTGAAAAAAGCCGGAGCGTACACCTGCCGAAATGTTGTGAACATGGCAATGAAGATGGGGATAACAGTCCGAATAATGTAAATAGTCAACATCTTCATTGTTATTTTCTCTTCGAGTTCTATGGGCTATTCATTTTATTTGTTGCGGTCGCTGAAAGTTCTCAAGTGATGAGGTTTCTGTTAAGTGGCAAAGTTCTTTATGATTCTGTAGCATCAAGTTCCAAGATGGATGTTTCTCGCCAAGACCTTTTATAATTAACCTAATCCTGAACAAAATCAAATTGGAATAAAATAAAGTCTAGGAAGATTGTACTGCTTTGAAAAAAAAAATCTGAAATTCTAGTTTTAACTTCGATTCGAACACTGATTACTGGTACTGGAAGCAAACAAGCAGTCGCATCAGCTCTGAAACGAATTCAGATATTTGGTTTGATTTTAGGAAAGTTGATCGAGTCGAAATATTTTCTATATCACCTCGTACAGTCGACAATTTTCAATGTAATCAATATCTGGCCCTTAAGTTTTACGCAATCAATAGATGTGCTTTTTTTACGGTTTATCAACACTGTTGATTATTTGAAGTTGAAAAATATTTTGGATTAACAATCTTTTGAGAGTAACAATGCCTGCAGATACACGTCCTACCATTTAGCCCATAGCTGGGAGAGGAGATGGATTTATACTTTAATCTGTAGGGTATTTGCGCGCAAGTGAATGTTACGAACCTGACAGGAATTCGAACTCGGTTCTCCGATTTCTCGATCTGAATCTGAGGTTCAAGTGAAGGTCCATTATTATAGAAAAGACGAAATTTCTCAACCAATTCTGATGTTATGATGTTCCTCTCTTTGCCACATCTTTCATTGTCTCATTTCCTTACTACAGTCCATGAATGTTTTATATCAGCGAAAAACACATGATTGGCTCATACAAATTGACCCATAAGCAGTCTGGAGTATTTCACAGGTTTCTGTAAAGTTTTTGCCCAGTTTAACACACAACTCGTATAGCAAGCTTCTATATCGTCTTTAAGTCCTGACTGTATTCTACCAACTAGTCAGCTGTGACAAGCAGTGTTTAGTGGGGTATGTTGAAAGAACTGTTACAGCCGTCTCCTTCAATGTGGGATAACCAAAATTGGTAGGTCAGCTTATATACACTAATATTACAATAATCTAAGACAGTTATCACTGTCTCTCCTAAAAGAAGGATTCCAAACTTCTGGAATGGACCTCTTATCTGCAATGTTGCAAAAATGTTCCGTGCTAGTTGGGATATACAATGAAACAGAATGTGTTTCAGTGTAGTTTTTTAAAGTTAAATATTGAAAATATGAAAGTAACTATAAATACTGAGCGTCCGACAATGGTACAGTTGGCATCAATAGTTTCTTTTTTTTTTTTAAGATAGAAACCTATAATTTAAACTGAATTAAAAGAATACAATACCGGAATTTCATTTTTATTTTTATAAATAATATTGGATTTTACGGTTTACAATAATGTGCTAATAAGACTAAGCTGGGTAAGGACCTATAGCTCTGATTGTTGCTAAAGTAGTTCGGTTCGCATTGGTAGGAAGTAACTATAATAAAGCCAGGATTTCAATGGTTGAATTTGAAAGCAAGGTAACACTCTACGTTTTTAAAATTGTATTATATCAATTATTATTTCCTAACCGGCCTCGTTTCGTCTAAGTAAATTATATATGAATGTGTATACAGGTCCTTGCTGAATCGCGTATTCTTGTTTTGAAACAATATATAAGCAAATAAAACACAATAGATAGCAAGACAAAAACGAGATGAGAAACTAAACCCCAGAAAAATATAAATGATCTTCATTCTCACCTTGGTTTCGACCTTCCCACCTGTTCAATTACTATTTGCAGTCATCCTAATTGATTTTGACAACACCGGTTTGTCACTTCCGTCAAACAGAGACCGATCGAAAAAGTGTCACCAAATAAAAAGCGATTGTCTTCCTTTCCTTAATCACCAACTTCATGTCGCACATTAGGAGATGACGAACAGCAAAAGATCAATTTGTGTATTGTAATTGAACCCGAATTCGATTTCTTTCTATCAACAACGATTTGAACCATCCGGATCCATGTGTCTTGAAAATTAGCTTTGGCCTCTCACTTGGCTACTTTAAAGTTGTGTTTTAAAAGGAAGACAGGAGGTTAAAAAAGCAGACATATCTTAAAAGCAGTCTTTATCGGCCGGCATTTAAGCTAGCTCACGATGCTGGACAATCTCTTCACAAATGAAAAAGAGCCATGGAGGTAACAGAAATGTGGTTCTACAAAAGGATGAAGAGAATACTGTGGACAGAGCATGTAATGAGGAAGTTTGCAAGAAAAGTGAAACAAAAAAACTTATATTGACATCAGAAAGAGACAGTTGAAATTTCTAGGAAATGTAATGGGGGAAAGTGGGCTTGGATAATTTGACACTCACAGGACATTATATGAGAGAGAGAGGAGAGCGGTGCATAAACTACCTAATGAGCTGGTGCAAATGGTTTGCAGTAAAGGGATTAGGAGAGGTAACAAAAAGACAAAATTTACTTGTGGCTATAAAGGACAGGAAGTTGTGGAGATTCATAATCACCCACATCATGAAGGTTGAGGTTACCTAGAAATAAATATCAAATATTATGTTAAAAATATCGGCTTGAATGAGAAGCGTGATACATAAACATTGTCTAAACTTTTTCGAATAGATTGAACCAATGGGAATCGAACTTGCTCATATTAGAACTCCTATTTTCAACCAATGAGAATCGATTTAGCTCATATTCGAACTCCGAGATTCAACCAATGAGAATCGAAGTCGCTCTAGCCTAATAAATGTAAGTAGCTAAGTGCATATATTAAATATCGTATCCATGAAATGATCTGACAAACAAGCAAATCACATTTTTTTTTAAATCAAAACAATTGTAAAAATTAAAACAACCTGAGAGTTATAATAAAAACAAAAATAAAATGAAATAAAAACTAGTAGAAAATTAATAATGAAAATGCTTTAGGTAATGAAATTAAACAAATATTATATTTTCCTTTAAGGAAGTACTCTTAGGTGCTTGATATAAATGGGCTCTTAATGATTGCGGGGGTCGAATTTTTCTTAATATGCAATAAACGGGTCGGAAAATCATTTAAAAGGTGAAAAACTGTCATATTAATAAACGGGGTGGTTTTAATAAGTTCGGGGAGACGGGAAAATTTAATCAATAAATAAACAAGCAAACTGTTTGAAGTTAAAGACGGAACGTAAACAATTTTAGTCAAGCTGGGCATTTTCCAAAATTAATCTTGAATTAAAGAAAACTAGTTTTTTTTTCTTGTGCATCAAAAGTATGCTATCGATTGAATCAAATGTTTTCTTTTTTACGCGTGTGGATCCAAATTCAGCAATTTTTCAAAAGAATAAATTTTTTTACCGATATATTTTTAAAAAGATTTTAGATGGCGACAGAAAAGTCTATTTTTGGCATTTCTGCAAAATTTTAAAGATTCAGAGAAAATTCAAGGAATTTAGACAAGGACATATGTAATAATATCTAGCAGAAAATCAATGTTTAATATTACAAACAACGATACGTTTACAGATCCGGGCTAGTCAATTATTATACACCGAGTGATTCAGTTTGGTTCCTAAATATTTGGGTTTTTACCGCTTTCAGCAGTTTTATTCTACGGTCATCTTCAGATATCTCTCACATTTGTTAAACTTCTGGAGAAATTATTCAGTCAACGGGAGAAATTGTTCTAATGCCGTAGAACATGCTAGAAGGACGTAACTAGTATTCTTCTTCTGTATATCGCGTCCCTTTAGGACATGGGTGATCATGGCACTCCAAAACTTCCTATCCCTTGTGGTTCTTAAATGTTTTTCTTCTTTTGCTCCCTCTCCGTCATCCGTTCACACCGGCTCGTCAGGTAGATGTCTCGCTTCCTTCCTCTTCAATATGCCCTGTGATAGTTAAGCTTCCAGAGTCCCCCTCCCCCATTATGTATCCAAAGAATTTCAGTTGTTTCTTCCCGATTCTTAACGTAAGTTTTAAGTTCTTAATTCGGTCTTGTGATGCCACTTTGCGCTTTCCAACTGAACCAGAGTGCACTGCTTAACCCAGAAAGTCTCCTGTATGGCAGTGCTGTAGCAGATGAAAGCAGCAGTGAAATGTATCAATTAAGGTCGTTAACAGGAGTTCAATCAAGCAAAGTCATATACTTCCGTTTGGTAAAACAAAATAAAGAGAAACAAAGCAGAATTATCATGAGAAACTAACAAGATATTAAGCGATACTCTTTTTACCAAATATACGTGCCATCGTCAATATGCTGCTGGGAATTTTTAAAATAAGCGTACCGGTTCAAATAAACGTTCCGGGAATTGTTTATATGATTTTAATAAACGTTGCATAAAATAAGCGTGGCGTGAAGAAACTTCAAAAATAAATGTGCCGTACCAAATAAGCACTGTGACTTCATTGAAGGAAATAATTTAATCCTGCCGCCATTTGTATTTGGTACACAAGAATACGAGACGTGGACATTGTACATAAATTACTACATAAAAATAGTTCAGTTCGAAATCGCTAAAACGGAACACTATAAACATTTAGATGTTACTCTGGTGAGTATAACAGTCGAAAAATTGTGACTCCAGCAACCAAGATGAAAACAAGAGTCCTAATAGAATTATGATTTTTAATCGCAGGAATTTTCACAGAAATTAATCACCTGCTATTTTCAAAGGAAAAAAAAAAAAAGACAAAAAGGTGATCACCGACGTAATACCTAAATATAATATATATGTATATATATATATATATATATATAATATATTTTCAGTTTATACGTTATTTTTAAAAGATATAATTTAAGTAACTGCCCTGTTTTTTATTTAATTAAACAGTATTAATTACATTTACCGTTTATCTTAACGTAAACAATGATAAGACATGAAATGGATTAAGTCCGATAATTATTTTTATATATTTTGTATTTTGTTTATATTTTATGTTAAAATGTTTCGTGAGCAGAAATGATCGATCGAGAAAAATCGATCATTTATAAAATTGATTAAGTCCGATAATTATTTAATATATTTTCTGTTTATACGTTATTTTTATAGATATAATTTATTTAATTAAAGCTCTGTCTTTTTAATTAAACAGTATTAATTACAGAATGTTCGAGAAATTTCGTAGAAAATTCTCGAACATTTCGACACGAATCGAACCCGTAACCTTCATGGGAACCGTTATTTGATCTAACGGGCTGTTACCATTCAGCCACAAAGATGCGTCTGGTTAGCAAAGTCCGAATTACTGTTTATAAACAGTTTAATTTACTTAAAATAAATAGACAAAACCTGTTTATATTATTTAACGAAACATGCATTAATGAAAAAATGCTGTCTAAATACACACACAATATATATATATATATATATATATATATATGACGTCACGCATTATGAAATGGACAAAATCCGACAATTATCTTAAGACATTTTTATGTTTATACATTCTTTTTATAGATACAAATATTTTAGTAAATGCTCTGAATGCCGGAGAAATTTTCACAGAAAATATTCGTCCTCCGACATGTTTAATACTGTTTATTATAAACAGAGCATTTACTTAAATATTTGTATCTATAAAAAGAATGTATAATCATAAGAATGTCTTAAAATAATTGTCGGACTTTGTCCATTTCATATATATATATATATATATATATATATATATATATATATATATAACAGAAAATATATTAAATAATCGTATAAACAACAGCCACGGTTACGACAACCTTATAACTGAACGTTCTTGTTTAGTTGCCTAAAACATGCGAGATCAGACGGTGGTTTCATTAGAAAAGGGAACACAGATTCGAAAACTGCCGGAGCGGGACAATTTCCCTCAAATGCATAGATTGGTAGATTTAATTCATTCTGTTTACGCACCTCCCCGCAAAACAAACTCTACTCAAACGCACGCGCGTGTGCGTGACATGCGTGATACACGCTTAGGCGATCATGCATCTTTCGATATATTACTGACGAGGCAGATTCTTTCCGTAGTAGGTTGCCATTTCTTTCTGCGGTAGTCCAGTGCCAGCCAAGGATATAGAACCCGATCTATTGTGCTATTTACCCATAGCGGGAGCGGAGTGGGTGGGTGGGTGTTTGAAGAGGATTCATATCTTTCCCAAGAGCATTAGCACGTAAGTTAACGTAATGGATTCGACTGGAATTCGAACTCGGCTCTCCGATTGCTCAATCCGTGACGCTATCCACAAAAGTATAGGCGCATGGCCGAGTGGTTAGAGCGTTCGCTTTCTGACCACGGTTTATTTGTCAGGAAGGAAACTTCCTGATGTTATCGGTCTGGAGTGGGACGATCCCAGAGTGCGGCAACTTTATTTAATATATTTTCTGTTTTTTTAATTAAAATGTATTAATTACATTTAATGTTTATATTAACGAAAAAAATAACTTATTATGAAACGGGTTAAGTCCGACAATTATTTAATATATTTTCTGCCTGAAAACCATACCACGGGTTGATCCAAGCCTTGTGAGTGAAATTCGATACACGGAACCATCGATAGCTCTGCTAGCACGAAGTCACAAGTCATCGTGATCGAGGGTTTGTGTGCGCTGGTCTTGTCCAGATTGTAGATCACAGATAATAACACGCTCTCTCCCAGAAACTTTAACTAAGGTCTGCTCAGCATAGTTGCTGTATAAACCACAGGTAGGCTCTGTGGGTGTTCAACAAACACAAATGTGCCCGAGGGAGCGTCTGCAATAAGGATTGGCTGGCTGCCCAAGTAGACCTGTATCCTCGAATGCGAGTGGCCAGCTATTATATATATATATATATATTATATATATAAACCCTTTCAGCGGCCGGTATACCACATTGCCATAGAAAATACGGACCCAGGGTCTCATCCAGAGATCAGGGTTTGAAGAGTTAGATAAAATATAAACTAAGTAAATCTCAAGAGAGTGCGATAGAAAGGCACACCAGAGAAAAATAGCTCAATACTCAATATATATATATATATATATATATATATATATATATATATATATAAGACGTTCTTTATGTTTATACGTTCTTTTTATAGATACAAATATTTAAGTCAATGATCTGTTTATAATAAACAGTATTAACATTTACCGGCCTGAATATCCGAGAAATTTTCATAGAAAATATGCTTTCTCCGACAGGAATCGAACCTGTATCCTATACGGAACCGTCATATAGCCTGACGTGCCTTAACCTATTGGGCCACAGAGGAGCGTTCGGTTAGGAAGGTCGATTTTACTGTTTTTAAACATAATTCTCCATTTTCTCTCATTCATTCATATCTGCTCAATGCATATCCAAATGTAAACAAATGACGCCATACATTATGAAATGGACAAAGTCCGACAATTATTTTTTAAGACATTTTTTGTGCTTATACGTTCTTTTTATAGATATAAATATTGAAGTAAACAGTAAAATTTAAGTAAACAGTAAAATCGACTTTGCTAACCGAACGCTCTTCTGTGGCCCAATCGGTTAAGGCACGTCAAGCTATATGACGGTTCCGTATAGGATACAGGTTCGATTCCTGTCGGAGGACGCATATTTTCTATGAAAATTTCTCGGATATTCAGGCTAAGACTGTATATTATAAACAGCATTTACTTAAATATTTGTTGCTATAAAAAGAGCGTATAAACTTAAAAATGCATTAAAAAAACAATTGTCGGACTTTGTCTATTTTATTTATATATATATATATGTTAGTAGAGAGAGGTCTTCGCCTTGTAAATATATAGGAATTTTGCGATATAAATTTTATTCTTTTTGTCAGATTGCTAAACAATAACGGATATTTTTAAGACAAAGCGCTTCAAACTATTCTTAACGTTGTTCGATAATTTGCTATGAAACAGAACTTTTTAATCTAATCAAATATGAGCTTCTTCAGGTTGTCTTAGTTTATCGCACCTTCTAATTCTCTCTGTCGGGTCACGGTGTTAAGAAAGGCATATTATTAAGCGTCCTCTGGTGGAGTGTCGTTTGCCAGTTCATTTGTCTTGCGATTTCTGTTGAGTAAATGAAACTGTTGTCAAGTTTCTAATTGACGACATTGTTAATTGAGGTTTCGCGCTATCAAAGACAATTTTTACGTCCTCAACTTGTCCTGCCCAGACACTTGTTAAAAATGGCTAATTACCGTGGAGAAAACTCAAAGATTGGTTTTTAATTGGATTTCAAGGTTGATTTTTCCATCGCGAAACGCTTAAGCAAGCACCTGGTTGCTGTCATATCGGCTAAACGCGTAAAATTTGGAAATCTTCCTCAGACACAGTGGACTCGTCCTGATCATAATTTTTTAGTGGGAGGTGGGGGGGGGAATGTTCGGTCAAGGAAAAATTATTGATTTCCTTGTTAAGATTCAATTATACCTGATTACAGAAATTTATTGTTGGTAGAAAGTGGAAAAAAGAAAGAAAAAAAAAAGGTAACTTTTTAAAATATCTACCTGAATATTGGATCCGAATGAAATTTCGTAACGTTCTTTTTATAAGAGAACTTAAAAGACGATAGATATTTCTACATAGATTTATTCAACCACATTTGGGCCATTTTGTTCCACTAGCTTTTGCCATTTTTGAGAGAGCTTCATGATTCCACCCCCGGATCTTTATGTCTGAGTGATGTACTGGTCTGAGGTTTTTTTTTGTAAGTTTCAAGAGAACTAAAGTTCTTCTCATTATGAGAATTTTTCAGAGACTGAAATAAGTGGTAAAGACAGGTGAGTATAGAGTGAGTGGAAGAACACCCCTTGCCAAGATGTACCAATTTCTACTGGATCTGCAAAGTGGTGGTTGCTGCTGGCAAGTGCAATTAAGTGCAGTACTTGTCCGAATTCAACGTCTGCTTTTGCAGCAGAATCTCGTAATGCACAATGCCCTCCCAACTTTACGAAAGTCACAGAATCATCTTCATCGACTACAGACTGGCTTTTGGTTTGGTTTATTTTGCTTTACGTCATATAAACCTCAATGGGTTATTTAATGCCGACAATATTTTTAGGATAGGTTTGTATGAATAGAATATGTATTCTTTGTAAGAAATTAGTCTGTAGATCACTTTTCATTGACGTATTTTTGGCTTTTGGATTGATTAACTGTTGTAGCATACCCACGGACGATAATAGGTATGTCCCGATTCACATAAAAACAGTAGTAAATACTGTATGTTCGTCTGAAGTTGGAGATTCATTTCCAGCTGTGCTGGTCAAACTCTCTGACTCCAGACAGAGAAGATCCTCAGACGAAGCAATTGCGAAGGGTAGAGACTTGTCTCAGGAAACAGCTACCCAACCCCCTTTTATCCAGGGTCTACGGGGAAATTTTGACTGAGCCGTTGGTAGATATCCTACAGTTGGAGATTCATCTCCAGCTGTGTAGGTCAAACTCTCTGCCTCCGGGAAGAGATGATTCCCAGACGAGGCTATGTCGAAGGACAGAGTCTCGTCTCGGGAAACAGCTACCCGACACTGTTTTATACGGGGTCTACGGGGAATTTTTGGCTGAGCGTACAGGCTCGGATACCCAACATTAAATTCGGCCTTGTGCCACATCTGGCCGCGTGGGGCAGTTAGTAGATATTCTACAGTTGAAGATTCACTTGACTAACTTCTAGCAGTTGACTACTACTTCTACGCGCCGATGGCGAATCTTACATGTGATGTTCTTGTCCTATGTATAATCGTGTGATTATTCTATTCAGTCACCTTTCCTAGGTTACAACATTAACGATGTCTCATTTCGTTTCTTACGAAAAGAGAATGTAACTGTAACTCACTGACGTTTTAACTCACAAGGTCATTGGTGCACTTGGTACAGTAACTGACAGAATAGGGACCTGGATAAAGAAAATTGGCATTGCTTGCCCAGTAGAACTATAACAAACGGAAACCTCTTTGGAATGGCAAGAACAATCCAGAAAGTTATGAACACTTACAGAGGAAATTACATGGTACTTAAATTTGCTGGCTCTAGCCCACTATCCCTGTATGAAACACCTGATATTAAGATCTTGTATGATGAAATAGAGAAATGTAGTAGCATTAGTAGTAGTAGTAGTAATAATAATGTAGTGAAATCAGTCTTTTGAATTCTTTTCTGGATAAGTATTGCGTTAACGGAGATATTGCATTTCAAATTATCCATGTGTAACTGTCAGTGATTTGTCACTTATTTCCCTCGTAAAAAAATGCTAGGTTTGAGCTGAAAGGAAAAACAGGTTACACATAATGCTATCATTTAATTTCTTCATGTCAAAAACGCGATCCAATTCCGTGACACGAGAAACGAAAAAGAGTTTTCTAAAGAGTAATATCTCGTGCCAACCGTTTCGAAGTGTTTAAAGTAGTTCAGCATGAGGCAGACAGAACACATGTTGCCGTTCAAAGTCGAATTTCAGTTTTTAAAAGTAGGGCCTGAAACGCTTTTCAACACTACTTATTTAGATCAAGTGTTCATGACGCTAGCAATTAAATACAAATCAAGTTAAAAGAAAGCATCGGATAGAAAAAAAAACAAAACAATAACATCCAATTAGAGAGAGAAAAGAGAGAAAAACGACAAACATATTTTTAAGTTTCAAGAAGCTCAAAGAGATGATCAATTAATTCAAATAAAAACCTGTCAAACACAACAGCGACAATACCATATAAAGCTCACTTTAAAAACATTACCCATCGAGTTTATTTTATGCCCTGACGTTAGGATACGAGACTAACATCTAAATGTCCCTGACTCTCACTCATTTTCTAATGACTCCAGAATTTATATATATATATATATATATATATATATATATATATATATATATATATATATATAGCTGGATCAGTCCAACTAAATATGTTAACTCTATCACTGAATAGGAACAACAGACAATTTGCAGAAAATATAACAGCGAAACATTAGAAATCTAAAAACGAAAAAAAAAAAAAAAAATGGGACAACTAAGAATCTATGAGTATTGTTGGGATCTTTTGCATAAAAACATATTAGTTATTAACTGTCGCACATTTGACCCTAACTTTGACCTAATAAATGCCATTCTGATTAGAAGAGGGAAGAATTTACTAAGGAAATACATTGCATTTTTATTGATATCATAATTCTTTTGAATCGAGCTAATAGACAATCAGTGATAATTACAAAAGCACAATGATGTATAAGAACTAATAGTGATGAAAATAGACCAACCGAAAGACAGTTCAGCTCAGAGTGAGATAATTTCAAATCCAGCAGACGTTAACGGTTTTAATACCGGGGGCGGGGGGTACTTCTTAGTCGTAGAATCTGATAAGGAAATTTACAACGTCTTCCGCTAATTCCCCCAAAATTTCCTGACACACGGATTTATCTCTCTTTATAATCTAAAGATGTCCATTATAAATAGGCATAAACATTACAATAGCGCAATATATATATATATATATGCAACTTTTACTAACAAAACAAAAAACAAACAAAAGCAAAAAAAAGTCAAAAAAACAAAACAAAAGCAAAAAAACAAAAAACAAAACAAAACAAAAAACAAAACAAAACAAAAAACAAAACAAAACAAAAAACAAAAACAAAAAACAAAAACAAAAACAAAAAACCAAAACAAACAAAAAACCAAAACAAACAAAAAACCAAAACAAACAAAAAACAAAAACAAACAAAAAACAAAAACAAACAAAAAACCAAAACAAACAAAAAACCAAAACAAACAAAAAACCAAAACAAACAAAAAACCAAAACAAACAAAAAACCAAAACAAACAAAAAACCAAAACAAACAAAAAACCAAAACAAACAAAAAACCAAAACAAACAAAAAACCAAAACAAACAAAAAACCAAAACAAACAAAAAACCAAAACAAACAAAAAACCAAAACAAACAAAAAACCAAAACAAACAAAAAACCAAAACAAACAAAAAACCAAAACAAACAAAAAACCAAAACAAACAAAAAACCAAAACAAAAACAATAAAACAAAACAAAAACAATAAAACAAAACAATAAAAACGAACAAAAAAAACAAAACAAAAAAAAAAAAACAAACAGAAAAAACAAAAACAAACAAACAAAAACAAAACCAAAAAAAAAAACCAAAATCAAAACAAAAAAAAAAACAAACAAATAAAACAAACCAAAAAAACCCAAACAACCAAAAAACAAAAAAACCCAAACAAAAAAACAATCAAACACAAACAAACAATCAGACACAAACAAACACAAACAAACAAACACAAACAAACAAAAACAAAAACAAACAAACAAAAGCAAACAAACAAAAGCAAACAAACAAAAGCAAACAAACAAAAGCAAACAAAAAAAAAAAAAAGCAAACAAACAAAAACAAAGCAAAACGAAAACAAAACAAAACACTAATTTTTAAATATTCCGGAGGGCAACGTTCTTGGGTTCCGGTAATGTTTAAATATAAATTTACCAATGTCTTAACACTTTCAGTTTTCATAAGGCATCATCAAAGAGTTTGTTTTGTTTTTTTTTGTTGTTTTTGCTTATATGGTCTGTAGGTTTAATCATTTGCAAATAAAATTTCTTCGCATTTATATAAAGGTAAGTCGGAAAATGGCCCGAATTATAGAAAATAAATAAGTCATTAGCAAAGAACTTTCGCTGGTTTTTAGCTTCTGCAATATTATCTTAGCAAAATGTGGCTGAACATTGTCATGAAGCAGAATTGGACCTCGTCAATTAACCAGTGATGGTTGCATTTTGCTTAATTGTGTGTACATTTCATCCAGATGCAGGCAGTAAACTTCGGCAGCAATGAACTGGTTAGTTAACAGAAAGCTGTAATGGTTAACGCCAATTACGAATCATGTTGGTGCAATTTCAATTTTCCGAAGTGTTTCACTGCTTTGTCATGATCGAGCCATTGAGCCGGTTGTTTACGATTTTCATAAAATATCCATTTCTGTTATCCTGTCACTGATCAATCAAGAAATGGATTATTCAAATTTCGCAGATGCAGCACGGAACACACTTCAAAACTTCAAATTCTTTGACTTTCATTTGGAAACTTCATGTCGAATTTCTTCACCTTGGCAATTTTCTTGAGATGGTCCGATATCGTTGAAATACTGAAACCCATTATACAAGACATTTCTTTTACACTTTGACGTTGATTTTGTTCGAATAGTGTTTTAAGATATTGATTGTCAATTGCAGATGAACGTCCTATACCACCTTGATCCTGAAGACTCGCATCCCCACTGTAGAACTTCAGAAACCGGTACCGTACTGTCAGATCACAAGAGGATCCGTCACCCTGACCAAACTTAAACTTTTGCAAAAATAAATAAATAAATAAGAGAAAAAAACGCATCTCCACTTCTTTGAGACTTATATAATATTTTAAGTTACTCTCTGAAAGAGTTTGATATAAAATTAACGAAGAGGAGAGTAATCGTTAAAGATGAGTAATATACTTTTGTGCAATTATTTACATAATTTACATTGTTCAGAGTATTGTCCTCATCTTCGTTGCCATATTTACGATATATTTTGGCCGTTGTACGCTCTGGTCATCTTCAGGTGACCGGAATTTCGAACTGAACCTTTTATTTCGGCCACAGAGTTAGATTGTTCTAGTTCCACGTGCTATGACTCGTCCAAATTTTTTCAGTATCAGTTATGTCCCTTTAATTCAACACTCCACATTTTTTTTAACCAGGTATTGAAATCACAACTCTTTGGGACAAGTCACTGGATTCAACCAATGCTTTAATCCACTTGGCCCTATGTCACCCGAAGAAGGCCGGAGCGTAAAACTGCCGAAACGTCGTGAATATGGTAACGAAAATGAGGACAAAAGTCCGAACAATGTAAATAGTATAAATAATTACAGAGAAATATAGATAGGTATTTGTGCAACTATTAGAACACAAAATATTTGTTCTAAAATTGGACATTATTTTCCGAACAACCTAATATTTAACAACAGATAAAAAGACAAATCCGAATATTGGATCATCTTCGGCGAAGTATAAAAATGAAATCCAGCAAGACTTTATTAAATTAAAAATTCTAGACACTGACTTTTCTTGGGTTTTAAACGCGGATCAGATACAATTTGTTTGACAAATGAAAACTGTAACATTCAAGGAATTAGCAAAGGGTTCCATAAAATATAAGTTACAAAGGAAACCTTCTAACGCCCGACGCGCACGAACACATGCAGACGACGTCTTGCAGACGTTCCCGCGTGCAACAACACGTGTGCAAAGACTTTGTACCGTTTTCACTGTTTCTGTGTAGTTAATTGGGGCAAGCTAATCTTGCTGATGTGCATGATGATGGGATTGAAGCAGATCGCATCGTTCATTTCTCTTTCCCATCACCAATTTATTAGAAGCAACAACGTAAAACAATTCTCGTCCCTCTCGTTACAAAAACGAAGAAGAGAGAACTGATTTCGTTTCCAAATTGACCGCGTATCATTTTGTGTTTATAGCTCACCGTGGCTTCAGCTATTAAATCTCGTCTGTCGTCTTGCGTTCTGTCTCCGGCGCGGGGAAAGGCACATCGTCTGTTATTTTCTCATTAATATAACAGTCCCTGGGGAAGAGTCATCGAAAACAGACTCCGTGTTAGAGAGTTTATTCAACAAAGCGGAAATCCAAAGTAATCAGGCGATGCCTGAAAACAGACGAAGAATTTCAGTAAATGTTGTCTCATAAAATGCAGTGTGTGAGGGCTTGTTTCTTCCAAAGAGCTGACAAGTCGAGCGTCGGTGCAGGTTTTCATGTGCATACGCAGTGTTTTCAATGATGCAATGGGGCAAAGACACTTTAAAATGCTAAGTGTGCATATGACACTGTTCAACCGTATGAATTCATAAATACAGTGAGATTTTTTTGTAAATT
Organism: Acanthosepion lycidas; assembly: GCA_963932145.1. Taxonomy (NCBI): domain Eukaryota; kingdom Metazoa; phylum Mollusca; class Cephalopoda; order Sepiida; family Sepiidae; genus Acanthosepion; species Acanthosepion lycidas. Next base: position 116,875,097 of record OZ010573.1, read on the forward strand.
ATATATATATATATATATATATATATATATATATATATATTAGTTATTATTAATAGAAAAAGACCAAAGTATTTTTTTTTAATCCTATCTAGCACGTTCGAAATTTTGGTTAAAGATTACGATGAGAAATTTATCGTCTTTTGTAAAAAAAAAAAAAAAAAGAAAAAAAAAAAACAAACAAAAAAAAAAACGCTAAATCTTTAGTAAAAAAAACAACAAAAAACCCATTGATTTAGGAATTCTTGCAAAAATCAAATAATAGACGAATTTTAATAAGATTTTTAGGACTTACTCACATATTTTTGAAATATTTATTTATTTTATTTATTAATTTTTTTTTTTAGAAAATCTTGGTAATTTTATTTATTTATTGTTTTTATTTTTTTACAACTGTTATTCCCCACACTTAATTTTATGAAATTTCAAGAAATTATATTTTGATTAGTTAAAAGAGAACTCCTTGGATAATGTAAATCTCTATGTTTTTTTTTTTTTTTTTAAAAATGTTACTGATTTACGGAAAATCTGCTCCGAATCGTAAATTCAAAAAAATTAAATAAAATTAAATAAAATGAAAAAAAAACAAAAAAAAAAAAAACAATGAAATTATTTAATTGGACAAGCTTTTAATTGTTTTTTGTTTTTTTAAATAAGATATATTAAAAAAACTATTGTCTTAAGAAAAAAAAAATTTCGATGAATAATTTGTACAAGAATTGTTTTCACTTTATAAATTATTATAATTAAAATTTTTAAAAAGTTTTAAATCTTTTAAAATTCTTTATTAATTTCAGCCTTTTAGATCATGTTATTATCAATTGTAAATTATATTTTTCTTATAAATGGAAAAGCTTCATACAAATCATCACGTACCAACATTTTTAAAAGAACTTAGAATTTTTTTGTTTATAAACGTACCGATTTTTCTAAATGCAATTCGATCACACGCGATTGTATCAGAAAATAAGAGCAGTAACTATATTAAAATTAAAGTCAAAATTTTTAAAATTCAATAAAACGTTAGATTACCGAGAATATTTTCCTAAATTTTAAGATTACTCGGTATTTAAAAATGATTAAAAATGGCACTTTTCTTAAATGACGTTTTACAGATAGTCTTCGTAGAAGAACATTAAATTTGTCATCACCTCCTGAAATATGTAAATACGGTTTAAAAACGCAAATACTGTTTGCTTAAAAATTTAATTTCTGTATATTTTAAATTTTTTTAAAGTAAATAATATCGGTTTCAAATCAGACTTATTAAACTTTAGATCAGATAATATTCCACAAAGTTTCAGAAAAGTATATTTCATTTTTGCAAGATTTTTAAAACCGAGAACTAATTTGTGTTTACAAATATCTAAAAAAATGAATGACTGACGATGTTACTGAAAAAAAAAAAAAAAAGATTCCAGTCAATATAATTTCTATTTGAAATACAGAGTATTTTGCTTACTAGAAATAAATTTAATCCTTTAGCTTTCGATTAAAGCTAAAATGAAAGTTTAAAAAAAATTAATTTAAATCTTACGTATCGCGATTTATGTGGAGGTACCTAGTTTTATGTCTTAAATTTATATATCATCTAATATGCGTATAAGTTTTCGTTAATATGACAGTTTTTACATATGTTAATAAGCACAAGTATAGTTTAAAACTAATAAAAATATTTATATTCATCGAAGCATTGTTGAGACTATTGCTACACTGACTCCATTTATATCAAATCTGCATAAATCACTTAACAAGTCCTTTCTCTCAGTTAGTTTCATGAAAGTCATTGTAAGTTTTTTTAAAGCCAATGAGATCAAAGCTTTTTCCTTGAATCTACCTTCTTTCTGATTTTTATTAACAATCTTTATAGGAACACTTTCAGATTGATTATATATATATATATATATATATATATATATATATATATATATATATATTTACACTGATGATACTACAGTTTACAGAGGCATCTCCAAAAATCAAGATGCCTTGCAGCCGATCTCTCTTTTGACCGAGCTCTAATAGAGAATTTTCACGGGGTTTTCTTCCTCCCATTGAGCTAAAATTTAAGTTAACTTTTTCAAAAAGCTCACATTAGACCAATTTTTTACATTTCAAAAATTAAAGAAAAATCTATACCAAGCAATTCTTGTTATTCAGAGTTAAGGTATAGAACCAACAAAAAGTTTATTACAAACTAGAAGCCATAACCATCTGGTCGATCAGAAAAAGCGTTCAATTAGAATGGAGCAAAAACAGCATCATGTTTAAATTTAACAGAGTCTATCTTCTTCAATTACTTTAAAATACTTTCATTAAAAAACATTTTGAATCAATGAAACCGTATCAGACCACAATTATTTTGGAGTTTTTAAATTCAATTTGTCAATGTGCTACCGGGGATATAAAGAAGGATACATTTATAGAGCAATTGTTAAGTTTCATGAAAATTGGTTGAAAGATCAATGAGAAATAAGAAAGAAACTAGTAATAATCGCCATTTTTCGATATTTACGCGGGTTTTCGCTATATGGATAGACTCAATTATCAAGTTAAATGACTGTTAAACAATCAACTTATTGTTGGTTACAAGTGAGTGAAGTTTGTATTAGATTGCTTGAAAAGTGAGGGAGTTTAGTTTAAAATATGTGTTGAGAGCGATTTTTCTTTGAACGCAGTGACGTTGAAATAAAAATGATGTATCGTTGAGCTCTTCATAATATGAATAACATACATACCGACTTTAAATGAAATCGGAGGAAAAAGTTGAATTTATCGATTATTGAATTTTTTTTACTATAAGAACCTATCTCTTACATTGTACAATGTATTTGCCAAGTTTGATCAAAGTCGGTTGGATGGATCTCGAGTGAAAAGGTATCAGACAGACACACAGGCATCCTGTTTTATATATAGATAATTCGAATCGATAGGCGATTAGGGTTAATGAATTTCAAGCTTTTAAGGCTAGTTCGTGTATATATTTCATTTAAGTAAAAAAAATAAATAAATAAAATAAAGCCGCCGTTTTAGGTTTGTTTCAGAATTAATTTTAAAATGGTAATGCACTGTCTCAATTGAAAAAAGCGAATATTAAAAATGTTCTTTCCTCGAAGAAAATACTGCTCTCTGAGGCTAATATATAACAATGTTTCAATTCAAAGAATTTTAAAAGTAAAATAAGAAAAAGGAAAGGCGAAATAAATACGAAATAAAAAGAAATAGAAAATTACAAGGAAATAAATAATAAATTCTCTTATGACAACACCGTGAAATAATTCGATTTATTTAATGTGATCGATCTGATTTGTTAGCTCAAATAGAAAGATGAACCCTTATAAAATGGAAACAACCGATAGTTATTTAGCTGAGGGTTTCATTAATATTTTCATTGTATTTTTAGAAGACAAATAGTTTAAATTATGAGGTTTTCCAACTCCGCAGAATATACAGTCGTGTCGATATTTTGAAATTGAAGTTCGACTTTATTTATACAAGAAATATTTTTCATCTTTTAACTTTTCATCTTTTTAAGTTCAAATGATAAGCATGAACGCAGTTTTGCTAGAAGCAATTCGTGGCAATATTATAAGTAAAATGGGCCATAAAAATTAAAGCACTTTTCCCATTCTGCAACAATATAGGATAAACATTTTCTGACATTCACACGACAAAAACCTCTGAACATCTGTTGGTACTTTTATATGCATAAACGAAGATTCAGTTTCGGCTGGATGTACAAAGTAAATTTAAGTTTTTTTTTCCTACTCAAATATAATAAAGTCACTGCCGAGAGAAATAACGAAACAAGAGATTTGTTTATAATGAATACCGGACGAGTTTTATACTATAACAATGACAAAGTGCAGTTGTGAGTAAAAGAAAATAATATTCATATATATATATCATTTTATATATATATATATATATATATATAAACAATCAGATCTGCAAAAACAAAAAGAACTGTCAGAAAAATTTAAAAAGCTAAAAATCTTATCTTCAATAATAATAGTAATAATAATAATAATCGTTTGTCATTGCTTCTTAGTCAATTAAAGTTCGAAACGAAGGAAGGTAAGCAAGTGAAAAAGAAGCGTCATGGCAGCACCCTCTGGCGGTCAAAATCGGAACGTAGCGAGTAAACAGAGAGGAAAAAGTCATCACTTCCGGCGGCGAGCCCTCGGTCGTTGTAATCCCGACAGAGCCAGAGACTCGCAACAAAACGTGAAAAACAACAGCACCACAGACGAGATGTGGGTCCTTTCAAATTCGCATACAGACAGGCAGGCAGTGAAAAGGAAACTCGCCTGTAGCCATTGGGATATCAAATAAAAGGAATCTGCTGACGACAGTAAATAGTGTATTCATATGCATGACGTACACACTGCAGTAACGTTGAAAGATGAAAAAACACGGAAGAAATAATAACAATACATCTTCAACAGAAGAACCTAAATCTACTTCCTACTTTAAAGGCGGTATCATGTTTGGACGGATGGATTTTTTGAAAATCTTATTTCAGATTTTCTTTTTTTAGTGTTACTCTTTTCCATTTTTTTTCATTAGTTTTGTTCTATCTCGTCTTTTTTTTTTTATCATTTTTTTTAGCTTTCTTTTCTCTCTTTCTCTCTCCCAATACAGAAGAGTTCCTATTATGAACTCTTCAGTACGGAACAAAATGGAAGGCGCCTGATTTTCATAGACGGTTTCAATGTGCATCGCATCTTTTTATTTATCAGACCTGTTCTCTTCCAACCATTCAAACATCCTCATTGTCATTGCTTTATCAATAGCGATAGTTACAAAACTCATTCTTGTCTTCTGTTGTTGTTATCTCCCTTTATTTCCTCTTCTCACTCGAAAATTTTTAAGCTTTATTCTCATTTTAATTCAATTTCATTCAAAATTGAAAAGCCAGAAAATAAACAAATAAGTACAATAAAAACAATCCAAGTTTAAAAAAATCGAATAATCCATAATTTTACAGGTAGGATATTTAAAAAATGTTATTCCGCTTTAACAAGATAATCAATGAACATTTCGGTTTTCCCTTTTCCTAGTCATTGTCGTACCAGAGCTGCATTTATTAAATGATGTTTGTATGTTTTGTATTTAGTTTGTTAATATTTATCATCAGCATTATCATTGTTGTTGTTTGGATACCTTCTCTATATTCTGACCATATTATAATCATCACTACTTCCTACATATTATAGAAATATCTAAGCGTCATATTATGTTATTTCAGTGAAATTATACATATTTATTCGTACTTGTTTGCATCCTATTAATACATTGAAAAAGTACTATTTTCCTGTTCTCAATATATTTCAGGATTTTATAAAAATTTGTTTGGAAATCTTTCTGCCAAATTTTTTATGCTTCCGTCTTCAACTGCTTCCTTTGGAGATACTTTCCGGTTGGCCTTGCATATATATATATATATATATATATATATATATATTTGGTTATGAAAAAAAAAAAAATTATGTCGTTAAGTGTCCTCTTATAAACTGATACAGAATATGAGCACTACTATTGTTCTTATCCGTTATTAATATTTAGCAAAATATTAACTAATTAAGGCGTGCCACACGATCGTTTTACTGACCAATGAGGGAGAGAGAGAGAGTCGACATAAATTTGATTAAAAAAATATTTCAAATATAAATAAAAGAAATTTCAAATATTTACATTTATTGACTAACTTTTTTATAAATCGTTTTCTTAAGTTAGAAACGTTTAAAAGTCTCGCAGGAAACAAAAGAAGTGTCTTGACATCATTTTTCTCATGTTAGGTACCTCTAAAATAGGTACCTCTACGAAATCACTAAAAAAAAAAAAAAAAAAAAAAAAAAAAAAAGCCTTGCCGAAAACAAAATTTTATCGTGTAAATGCTTATGTTATTATTAAGAGGAAAGACCAAACTTTTTTTTTTAATTATTTTTAAAATTTTTTCCTTATTTTTAGACCATTCTAAATTTTGATTAAAAAAAACCTTAATTTGATTTTTCAATGTCAACTGAGAAGGATACCTACAAGTATCATCTTATGAAATTTATATGATCTTATTTTTACATTAATCTCAGTTATGACATTTTTCCATAAATATCAAAATTAATAATAAAATGAATGGAAATACAAATAACACAGTAAAATGAAATAAATGTACATAAAATTATAGTATTTTATGTACACTTCTGATAAAATTTCACAAGAAAGGTACCTATAAATTAATTAGATACATTTCTTATGAAATATGAAATTTAATCTCACTCTTAACAGTTTTATTTTAATTTGTTTATAATATATTTTCCTTAAAGCATCGTAAACGTAAAGGTTAAAGATAAGTACAAAAAAAAAAAAAAGAAAAAAAAAAAGAGCGCTGAAAGTCTTCCTTAAAAATAACGAGATAAATAAATTGTTCACTTAAATCTAAATTATTGTACTTTTCTCCTTCCATAGAAGAAATTATCCTCACGGAATCCGTCAATATTTCATTTATCACCTGTCAAGTGATGCGAAAGTTTATGACCTGCTTTGTTTTATTTTCAAATTATATCTTTTCGGCGTAGAAGCTAAGTTAATCTTGGTTCAAAATATTTTAAACATAATTTCTGATTTTCTTAAAATAAGTTTTGAAAAAAAAATGATAATTGATATTTAAAAGAATTTTAAAGTGAGATTTCTAGTTTTTTTATAAAATGGAAAAAAAGGTAAATTTTGCTGACTTAAAAAAAAACAAGATTTTTAACGAAAATTTCGGACGTGTTCGGAACGATTAAAAAATGTAAAAAAATACCCCCCAAATACTTTGATCTTTCCTCTTAATAATAACAAACATTTAGACGATAAAATTTTGTTTCGCGTCAAGTTTGGCATCTTTTTCATAATGCTATACTCTTTTTTAGCGATTTCGTTGAGATACCTGTACTAAAATCAGCGCAAAAAAAAAAAAAAACGGCTCACGTTTAATCTAATTTTTTTTTTTCAATTGTATTTGCCGAAACTAAATCATGTACAGCTCGATGAAATTTCACGAGTAAAAATATTTTATTTTGAGCAAATATGCCAATATTGTGTCAGGGTTATCGGCGCGAAAAGTAAATTCTACGTGAGTAGTTCAATTTCTTTTCGATTCAGTTTCGTTCGCTTCGTACTAATGTCCTTGGGGAAAAAATAAACCCATTCATTTTCCTATCCCTAACAGTTATTGATTAAACAGCAGAGTAGATGAGCTCTGTAATCCTAAGGTGGAGACTAGCTTAGGAATAGAGCTACTCAGAAATATAATATAAAACAAATGTGGACATTAAAATCAACACCCAGAAGCAACAGCATTTCAATGCTTAGGCGCAAAAGTGTGACGATTGCGCCTAAACACGAAACATATTGTCGTCTCTGGGTGTTGACTTCAGTGTTCACTTACATATTTATATATGCTCTATCATGATATTGATCACTTTCACTCATAAATATAGCATAACTTATATATATATATATATATATATATATTAGTTACATTCACTCACGCGCAAATACTTTTGGAAAAGGTAAGAATCCACTTATTTCGCCCCAGCTATAGGTTAATGAACTAAGCCATTATTATCTTTAAAAAATCTGGTTTAGAATAACCTACAATCATAGAAAACAAATCAATCAAATGTTTAATTGGACTCGTTAGATTTGGTGAACGAGATGAAAAAATAATAACTAGATTAAACGGAACACTTTAGCTTTAAAAAGAAATCTTTTGAGTAGAACTATTACAGAAGGAATATATGATCCTTCTGAATAGTAGCTAGTGAAAGTGTAAATTGGATAAACACAGACGATAGCTTGACCGGTTTCTGGATTTACTCTAGTTAGAGAACGTTGACTTCGTTGGAAACGCTGTGCCCCTTAATTTGCCTCCTCTCTAAAATAATAATAAAAACAGAAGAAATCCTGCAGCTTGATTAAATAAACAGAGATAAATCTCGAAGTGAAAAGGCTTTTTCGACAGAAGGAGACTATTTTTTTTTTTTTTAGAACTCGGTTATAGATGACAAGAAATGGCGTGATTCGTTTGAATCAACCGCTCCGCTGTTCGGCATTTATTTTTTATTTATTTATTTTCTTTGGTCACGCAACCCAATCAACACAGAACTAAAATTGTTCAGCCCAGTTGTTACAACAATGCTTCTAGTACTATTATTACAGCCACTTCATTATTTCTTCATCCCATTTTGTCTTTAAGTTTTTCTTTCAACTGAATTTTAAAGAATTTGCACTGATGCTGGATTTTCACTCATTCCGAGAACGACGTTCATGAGAAAATTAATCATCACCTGTGTGACACAAGATGTTAACAAGAGAGTCCAGCTTTTTCTGTGATGATTTCCTACCTTTTTTTCTGAGAAAAGTAAACGTTTGTTAGCGTTGTTAGAACGTGACCACTTCATTATTACAGAGGAGGGTTAACACGTATTCGGCCCTATCAAAAAGGGATTTCCCGCCCTACTAAAGAAGTATGTTTTTTTTTTTTTCTAAATCAAGGGAAAGTGAGTAGAAAGCACTAACAATCAAATGAAAAAACAAATAAAAAAAACAAAAAAACACAAAAACAGAATTACATGGCTGTCAACAAGAGAAAAAGCTCATGTTAGCTACGAATTAGAGATGCCAAGTTGAACAGGTACAGAATTCAAATATCTGGGTAGTGTTTTTCAACAGGATAGAAAATGTGAAACCCAAATCGTAAAAAGCTCACTGGAATAGGAAAAGATGCCTTCCAAAAGATAAGTAAAATATTAAGTATCAGTAAAATGACGTTAGAAACAGTGAAGGGAAAATGAAATGAAATATAAAATGCTTGCAACCATATATGAGATTTGTTGCAGTTGTATGGATCAATTTACATGAAGACTGAAGTGATCTTTTAATCGTTAAAGTTCAGTTCCGATTTAACAGGCTCATAAGGATAAGCGATGAGAATTCGAATTTCATCGAAAGTTTTTTTTTCATTTTTTTTTTTTAAGTTTTATCTGCTGATCTTGGAATAAACTCTAAAACGACGACGTTTTGATTATATATATATATATATATATATATATATATATATATAAAGGCTTACTCATAGATAATTTCCGTTTTTATCAAATTTATTCTTAAAGTACAATTATATTCATGTTATTCAGTTATATATTATTATTTGCAATGACTTGTTGCCATTTATTAGGCAGCTCTTTGATAACTTTGGGATAAAATTCAGCAACTTTTACGAAAAAAAAAAAATTTCAATGACCTCTTGAATCTGGTTTTCATTATAAAAATATTTCCTCAAGATCAAGTAAATATGATGAATTGGAAGAATAGACACTATTTACATTATTCGGAGCATTCGGAGTTGTCGCCATATTTATTCGTTTCGTCCGTTCTTCAGGTGGTTGGAATGTCGAACTGAAATTTATTTTTCTTTCTCCCTTGAGTAGACTGCCATGCTAATGAATGTCAGTTATCAGTTGTTAATCTCCTGTTAATTCCCCTCTCCAAGTTCTCCACCGCCTTAAACAGGTATTGAACTCACACTCTTTGGGTCCTGTCACTGGATCTAACTAACGCCTTTATCCACTGTGCCATGTGTCATCGGTGTATGAATTTCTGTGTATTATAAACCTAATGTCTTCAGCAAACGAATTTTACCAGAGCTCATATTGCAATTTTTCTCTGGCACTCCTTATTACTGGTTCCCATATTGTATTCATTTCTATGGCACAGTGAATAAAGGCGTTAGTTAGATCCAGTGATCCAAAAAGTGTGAGTTCAATACCTGGTTAAGGCGATGGAGAACTTGGAGAGTGGAATTAACAGGCGATAACTGACATCCATTAGACATGGTACGTGGAACGAGAACAGTCTAGCCCAGTGAGCGAAATAAAGGGTTCCGTTCGACATTCCAACCACCCGAAGAAGGCCGGAGCCTACAACGGCCGAAACGTTATAATAAATATGGTGACAAAGATGAGGACAATAGTCCGAATAATGTAAATAGTGTACATAATACGTCATTTCAGAAATATAAACAGATACTGGAAGAATAGAGTCCGACAATTTTCCGTCGCATGTTATAACACTTCCAGTAGAAATAAAATTTCTATATAAAGTACCATTACATTTTATTCAATAAAAAATTCATCATTATTTGCAATGAGTTGTTGCCAATTATCAGGGAGCTCGTCAATACCTCTTGAGCAAAATTCTCTAGATTTTGATGTGAAAAGTTTTTCGGCAAACTCTTTGTAATGAAAAAAAAAGAGTCAAAAGACTTGCTGCCGGATGTAGTTTATTTTCGTACCTAGGACTAAGTATGGTTAGCAGTTAGAATAACACAGTCATCATTATAATTGGTTCTCCAAAACAGAAATTATTTATGACAACCTTATGAATAAATATAGTGAATAAAATAAAAGACAAAACAGCCAAATATAGATATTAAGTTGGTGCAAAAATAATGACGTAATAATGTCGTTTTTTGACGTATTTTTTAACGTCAAAAACGACATTATTACGTCATTATTTTTGCACCAACCTAATAATAACGATGCTTCATTAAAGTTGGCTGACATATTCTGTTCATGGAATTGGCAGCATCTTCCTGCAGAATCACCTTTTTCTTGTTTCAAGTTTCATTGTCCAACATCTAATGCCATATAAGAGGAGTGATATTAAAGAAAATGAAGCCGTGGAGAGCCATAATCATCCAAGTTATGTAAGACAAGACACTTAAGGATGGCGTCAAAGTGAGGAGAGTGTTCATATACTTGGGCGGTCATGTCTCTTTCGATTCATGATTGACTAGACAGATTTTCCCGCAGTAGGCTGCCGTTTATCTGTGCAATAAACTGGTTGACAACGAAGGCGATAAGACCCAGTCTGTCTTGATATTTAACCCATAACTGGGAGAGAAGAGATGGGGTCACACGTTTCCCAAGGTTATTTGTATATAAGTGAATGTACTGAATATCTGTTCAAAGAGAGATCTCGTTGTATGCAAGTTTACTTTGAATACATTAAAATATACAAGCATGTACTTAAAAAAAAAATAAATAAATAGAATATTGCTCAGTAATGTCCCGGATATAATCCAAGATTTTTTGATATGAAGATTTGCTTGGATCAAAAATAGTGATATCGGATTATCTTCTTCCGGCCATATGAAAGCGATTATGGACTATTGTTTGAAAATATATTCGATTAATTTTTATTAAAAAAAAATTTACAATTCGAATAAATGTTTTTCAAACAATTTTCAATACGTATAAAAGCTAATCTTGAGTTCTAGTAAGTAGAATTTAGAATTATTTTTTTTACAAATGGTGCGATTACGTCGAGATCCGAATTTTCCTAATGGAAATTCAGAAATAGCATTTTTTCTATGTCAACAATTTATCAGTCATTTTTGCATCAGCTTTTTATTTTAAAAAGATAAGTATTACGCACACACGCCTGCTAAATACGTGTGAAGGATTCCTTTAGATTATGGGAATATAGATATTGTATAACTTATTTCTGGTTTTTATTACGCAAACCGAGTTGTGATTTTATTATTACCAAAGAAGTTTGAGAGATTTGTGAACATTACAACAAACCTAAATGTGTTGATATGTCCACTAAGCTTAGCTAAATATGACACAAAATTGCCGGAGAAAACTCGCTTAGCTTAAATTCAGCACTTAAAATTCTGGCTTTGGCATCATATGCAACAATCTAACTCACTAATCCAACTTATTTATTCACTAAACTCACCCATCGAGCATAAAACCTGAATACTTATTCGTAGTGAGTTTCCAACATTTCTTCTTCCCAGAACCTCTCTTGCATATTTATATGTCTATCATTTTACCATGCTTTGAATACTGCTGGTTTGCAATATTATTAGTCATCACCTGGCATCTCGGGTTCAGTCGCTTCTACACTGCCTTCCTTGTGTCTTTTGTATAAATACTTTCATCGTAATTGTTCGGGTGAACACTTCGCTATGGTACCTAGACTTTAAAAATATATTTTAACTAAAGTTAGAAAGATAACCCCTATCAGATATTACCAGATTAAAGTCAAAGGTTTCCCTAAAATTCATTTTAAAGGAAACTATGTTCTTGGTGTGGTGGAGTAATGGATAATGGCTCGGGCTGAGGAATCGGAGAGATAAGTTCGATTTCCTGTCGATTTCATTACATTCACTTATAGAGAAGGGATGAATCAATCTCTTCTCACCACCAGTTATGGGTAAATAGCAGGACAGAGTGGGTCCCCTAGCCTTAGGAAGAGGAACAACTGAATTCGAAACCAGCACGGAGTGTTGGGCACTGTCAGGCTATCTTGCCCAGGAAACACCAGTGCTACTGCTGCGGCAGTATTCATGGTGCCATTACGACCCTAATAGCGTTACACGTTTCGTGATCATGATGTTCTTTGCACGGAATGTAGAGATACTTCAAATATGATTCTGTGATCAAAATATCCTAGTACAACAATATGTATTTTTAAGATTAACAAGTTACATTGCCTCATGGCCCCAAATTAGCTCATCGTCCTTTCTTCATGGAATTTCTTCCTGCAATTTGCTTATTGGAACCAGCTTCTTTAAAAAGAAATCTTGTACACACTGAATTATGATATTAATTTCACAATCCCTCCATCAAATCTAGGAAAGGGGTGAAAAAATATTGAGTTTATTTATGCTTTTCGGTTTAGGTACAGAGATGCATTCATTGCCTTTTGATAATTTGCGTTACACAATTTTGCTTTTCCGAAATATCTATATTAATAAAGATTTTTCCCCAGTTAACAAAAATGGTGTAAAGTGATTAACGACCATTAATTTAAATGGAAACAGTGTCGTGGGTGTTTCCAGGCACCAAAATAATCACTGATGTCAATCTGAAGTACGACAGCTAAGTCTGACACATTTTTCTATTATGAGTTTCCTTGTCCACTTGAAACAGCCTGGAAATCTGACCCTGATCGAGGTGCTCTTTCTGAAGTCATAATCTTCTGTACGCTTTAAAGGTCTGCCAATCGTAGATGAAAATTTCACGATCTTGGAACACTTAAAAAACATTTATTATGAATGAACATAACTGCTTCTTTGCTTTATTCCATATCAGCGTACGGAAGGTCTCATAACATCGTAATTTCGGCTAACAAGAAAAATAAAAATCTGTAATTAAAATTCATGCCTATGTTGTAATATTTTGTAGATAAAAGTTAACGAATAAAAATAATTAACAAAAAAACAATATGAGCAGATTTTAAAAAAACAATCGTGATTTTACCGGCATCATGTACAAAGTAGGCAACACGATTTTAAACAATGTTCTCTTTATAGCAGACAGATTTCAAGAGCGTACTCAATGACTTGCTTTTAGTTAAATTTCAAAATCTGTCTATATTTTACATGAAGTGAATTGTTTGTAGTTTGGGCAAAATGACCTCATCTGATTGACGTTTTAACTTAAATGGGAAAGAAAAATCATGAAATATGGGTCAATATTTTGTAATTTTACCGCTTAAAGATTAAATATTGATACAAAAAAAGGTCAGTCGGTGCGCTGGTTCACCCAGTGTAAAGATAAAGATGAAAGGGTAAGTAGATCCTATCTATGACTGATATGAAGACGTGAAGAGAAGCAATGAAGAATCAAAAGTAAAAAAAAATAAAACGAAGCATATCGTGTCGATGGGCGTTCAAAAAATTTGTCTGGAAGTAGAAAACGAAGAATGAATAGATTGCATCCTTTGTTTTCTATCTTGTCCTACTGGCGATTTTGGCAATCTAGTCTCTGTGCGGATCCTTTCCAAACTGGCGGTTGAATTGGGGAAAGTTCCACAGGAAAACCACAACAAAATCATGGAAGAGATAAAAAGGAGGAGACAACGAGAGAGAGAGGTGGGGGCAAAAAGAGAGACGCGCGAGGAACGTGAGGGAAAGAGACACAAATATAGAAATAAAGATCAGGAATGAGAGAGAGCGCGAGCGCTAGGAATAGAACAATCTGGACGGTATATAAAATATATATTTTAACAAAAGAAAAGTAAAATGAAAATGAAAAGAAGGAATCGAAACAATTTTTGAGTCTTTACATATCGATTTGCCTTTTTCAACCGATGGTGTGAATTTGTTAGTTGAATAAAAACGACTCTCAATGCTACCGTGACATCGCCTCTTGCCAGTTTTGATAGTCGGCAGTTGAATGACATCAAGGTAGTTCTAGAAAGTTGATTTGAAATCTTGTTGACTGCCACACAGTCGAATAGAGGTGTTCTGTTTGAATCAACTACAGCTTTTGGTTTGAATAGCGAAAGTTAAAGAGTTAACAAACGGGAAAATTTCTTTAAAAAGAAAGAAAAGATTACTGAACTGCTACGTAATACTAATCCTCCTAACATGACAGTGAGTTAAGGACAATTTCCTCACAGATGATGAGGAGATTTGAGAGACAAGAGATGTGGCACTACCGAAGGATGCTGGGAATAACATGGATAAAGCATGTGAACAATTTGGAAGTTTTAAGGAAAATGGAAACAAGAAAGTAAATATACTTAGCATTTCTGAGCCATAATGAGAAAGAGTGCTTAGAGAATTTGACACTTACAGGGCATGTTAAATGCAAGATGAACAGTGGAAAACATTGAAGGACTTATCTAACGAACTTGCATAAATGGAAAGAACAGAACAGAATCTGCGAGGGATACTAAAGAGAGAAATATTTCTTAGAGCTATTAAGGATAAAAAGTTGTGGAGAGCCATGACCGTCAGCGTTGAGAACGGGAAACAACTAAAATGGGAGCAAAATACAGATGAAACATCCCTATTACAGTTATCCCATTTCTTAGATATTCAGGAACTTTGCCTTTCATGCCTTATCTTCGGCAGTGGGCATTTTAAGAGAAATGTTTAATTAAGTATATATTAGAGAGAAATTACGGTCCAAAGAAACAGTTAAATATTTATCACATTCCCCTATATATATATATATATATATATATACATACACACACACACACTACAGTTCAAAAGTAGTAACGTGTGTGTGTGTGTGTGTGTGTATATATATATATATATATATATATTGGTGCGTGTGCGCGCGGACACGAGTAAAAACATACGTCTTAACGACTATTTCGCTTCTCCAGTGAGTTAGATCTTCATTGAGCATCACAGATCCGTTGCTTTATATCCTACATAACTTAGTAATTATTTTTTTAATCAATTCACCCCAAGCAAGGTGATAATGCCACTAAAGACACAAAGGGTTACTGGGAGTGATAGAGACTGACAAGACTTTAGAAAGAACCAGAAACAAGGGATAAACCTCTACTCTTGTTTAAATGACCGAGGAGGCGTGTGAACCGGGCAATAAGCGAGCCAATCTACTCTTACTGAGCACAAAAAGTAATTAGTTAATAAAATTTTAGAGTTCAGGGGGGAGAGGTCAGAAGTATAGAACTGAAGTGAACTTTTTAAAGAAACCAAAATATTAAAATGATAATTTCAACATCGTGACATGAAATAATGATTAGAAGGTTGCTCATACAAAGCCATTTTACTTAGTCTGTTCCATATTCAATGAATTTCCAATGTATGGCGCCTTGTGACATAATAATGTAAACGTTTTAAATGATTATGGTCAGCCATTAATAGCAAGCAAAAACTGATTTGAAATACGCCGTGAGTAAATGAAAACGCATCAACTGTTTTTGGACTTAGTTTTGTCACAAGGCAACAGATGTGGGGTACCTAGTGATGACAATTCGCAATAGCTTGTCTATAATAGGGTCAATCTCTAAATGCTAAGAAAAAAATGTAGTGTATTGATGTTTTTTTTTTGTTTCTGTACATTACAGTACGAGCTGTTGGTGCAACATCCCAAAATTGTCAAAATCTGTTTGAAATATGATAATCTGTGTCGCTATTTCTAATCGTCACCAACGTGTTCGATCAATGCTACGAGATAAGGTCGGATACTAGCAAAAAGAATATCTCTGGTTGGTTGTTTGGTGAAATGCAAACAGGATATGCCGGAGTCCGTCTCTGTCTCTGGTTGACGATTTGGTGGAAGTGAAATTAGTTGGTCAATGACGAGAAGAGAGAACTAAAATGATTGAATAATGAAGAGAAAAAAAGCTATTTATATGGACAATTACTTCTGCATGAGGAATTTGTCAAGAGGGAATAAGTCGGTCGGCGGTCAAGCCAAGGGGTCGCATGACCTAACAGAAAGACCATGATGAATGCACAAAAAAAAAACACAGAAACAGACATTGACAGAGAGAGAGAGAGAGAGAGATAGAGAGTGTGACATTTCTTCCTTCATAATTTCCTATCCATGCGCATCCGGATACTTCTTTTCAATCGTTCATATTTTAAACAATGTGTCTCTCACACGTAGAAATAAGCATTATATATGCACAGATGGCGAAAAATGTACACACCTGATAAAAAAAAAAAAAAATCAAAAAAAACGGAAGAAAGAAAAATGAAAATTGGGTTAACTAATTAGAAATGATAACTTTGGACAAATGAACTTTATCCTAAAGTACTATTGGACGTTTGGTAACGCAATTTAAGTGCAAGGGGAATTCAGGTGAGAGTTTCAAACAGATACACCTACGCCATTTACCTTTCTTGCCATCAGAGGGAAGACGAAAACAGACCGGACTTTTCAGAATTTCTTTAAGAAATGTCCGCGGACATCGAAGTTTCTACCAAAGTAAGAAAAAAAAATAATACGAGAAGCTTAGCACTAGTGTTTAAGAAAAGCTGTGCGGTGAGTGAGTCGTGAGATAGGTGTTTCAAAATTAAGTGTCCATCGCATTTTAAACCTGTCACTGGAAACTTTACATTCCAAGAATTGTCCATTCTCTCAATGAAAATGATCCGGATCGAAAAGTTTCGTGATGGGCGATTTTGTTGAGTGATGGTGTAATTAACGGCTACAATTACGCGTACTATGAACCTGAGAATCTAAACAAACATTTGTGTGGGACAGATTGTCAACAAAAGGATTAACTGAACCCGTTTTTTACGGTACAGTAACTGGTCCCATTTACTTTCTGTGACAGTGCCACTTTGAAGATAATGACTGATTTCCAGCAAGATGGAGCACCACCACACACCACCATTTTCCTATCTTGATGAGATTTTGCCAAACGGCGAGGGTCGATGAAAAAGTTCAGTAGTAGAATATCATCGGTGCTGACCAGATCTCAAATTACAAGATTTCTTTCATGGGAATTTTTAAAAGATAAAGTTTACAGCACAAAAACAAATAAAACCCGACGAAATGCTGGCAACAAAAACGCGCAATATCATCTGTGCCTGGACAAAAATGGTAATTAATTTAAAAACAGGAGTTGAAAGGAAAAATCTTGCCTATTAATCCTATTAAATCTTGAAAATAGAAATTCATTTTTAATAAGTACTGAATTTATCATCATTGAAAGTGTGTATATATATATATATATATATATTTATTATTAGGTTGGTGCAAAAATAACGTCGTTTTCTGACGTATTTTTAACGTCAAAAAACGACATTATTTTTGCACCAACCTAATAGTAACGGTCGCCCTCTGTCATATTCTGAGGGTCAGGGTTTCAGAATGTAGTGCTGTAAGATCAAGTGACGCAAAAGGTGCCAACTATATACCGATAATGAAGAGTTATCGTCCTGATAGTGTAGCAAGGTATATCCTCATTGTCTTACTCTTGCCAAAAACAAGCTCAGAAAATATCTTCATGGGCAGCCTGACGCAGAGTGATATTCCCTAAGTCTGTTGTGATAGTGAGGGTTCTCTCCTTACAGTGTTTCCCGCTACAATGCTCTTGCGACTTACTAAGATTAGTGAAAATACTGAGCGTACCTAAAAATTACGTTCGTTTGTCTGGTCAGTCACCATTTCTTTCTGTGTCGTGTCTCCTCGGGACGTAGGCAATCAAAGTTCTCCACAACTTCCTGTCCTGTATAGCTCTTAAAAGTTTTGTCTTATTTTTTTATTCTTCCGAAATCCGATTCCGCGATCCATTTACTCAATCTCATTATGTTTGTCATGCGTTGTTTTTCTCTGTCCTTTGAGTATCAGATTTTCCATGTCCTCTTTCTTCATTATGTGCGCTAGAAATTTCAACTGTTTCTACCTTATATTACCTGTAAGTTTTCCCTCTTGCTTCCATTTTCTTTAAAGCTTCGTCGTTGCTAACATCATCCTCAACACGCTTCTGGACAACCATATTTCTGTTGCTTCAAGTCATTTTCCATTTTTAATGAGATTGTCATATAGGAGGTATGCTATCACGTAACAGTTTAGTTTTCTATTTCTTACTACTCTTAGCTTTTGGAAAGCATCTTTGGCTATCCCAATGCGCCTTCGGATTTCAGTGACGCACTTTCTGCCTTCGTTAAAACACTTTCTATACTTGTTGGATTTTGCTATCTTCGATTTGCTAATCGCAGTTTGGACTCAACTTTTTGCTAACAACCATGCATTCTGGTTTCTTGCTGTTGATGTTTTAATCCTTTCTTCCCGCTTTCCTTCAATATTTTCTGTAGGAGATTTTGTAGTTTTCTTTCCGTGTCTGCTACTTACATTGTAAAAGTAGTGGCTACCAATAAGAAAACCCGGTAAGACTTCCTGTTCTCTCAGGATAGTTTCGCTGTATAGATTGAATAAGTTCGGTGGGTTGATACATCCTTGTCTTACACTCCCTTTTATTTTTGTATATCTGTTGAATGCGTTTTTTATTCGTATGTAGGCGGTCGCTAGAAATATTAAGTTCTTTATTCTAATATCTTTCCCAAATATGTCAAGACTGTTGAGCAGTTCCAACAGATGTTCGTTACGTACTTTATCAAACGCCTTAGCGTTGTCTATAAAACATAGGTACACATCCTTCTGTATCTGTATTGCTTTTTCTGATAACATTCTGAGCATAAATATCGCGTTTTGATCCAGTGTCTTTGACGTACCTGCACTGTTCCAGTCCTAATTCCGGTCTGATTCTGCGGTAGAGAGCGCAGGAGAATTAGACCGGTCGACAGCTCCGAGTGTAATAAGTGCGGTTTGCATTAGGTGTTCTACGGTGGAGACATTTTCCTGGATATGGCTAACTTTATTAAATATCTAGTATTTTAATGGTTGGCTGGTTTTACAATGTCACGCCAATCTGGTTTATTTAATGTCAAAATTAACTTTTAAAAATTATATTTGAGTTTGTATTTACCTGGTCTGGAAAAAGATAAATTTTGATTGTTTAATGTTTTAGTTAAAGGGTTAGGAATGTTGTGGGATTAGCAATTCAAAACGTATAAACAGTTGGATGAAAAAACTATGCAAGAAAGAGCTTATCGAGCTTGGAATCCAGGGGAACTAACTCGAATCGAAACCGGAGGAGGTAAAAAGACACCAGTATATAGAAGGGGAGCGTACAAAGCTTTTTTCTTTCATTGGCTCACGCTGACGGGCGTATGTCAATAAGAACAGTCGTCCGGAGTCATGTCGTGATTGCTGTTTGAATCAATATAATGCAAAACCGGAAATCGGTGATGAGGACGGTGCATCACTGAAGACCACCCTTGATGCATCTAAAATGTATTATGCTACTATTTGAGCTTGTATTTACTGGTTTCGCAAATAGATAAATCTTGATCGTTTAATGTGCATTGGCATAACTAAACATGTCTTTCAAAATCTAAGCAAAGTATTAAGGTACAGGGAAATTTCCTGATAAACAAAAGAAGAAAAAGACTGCTAAGCTCCTATATGGTCGTGAATGCAGGACAATTTCCTCAAGGGTTTCGTTTTCAAGAAGGAATCTGAGAATACCATTGACGGAACATGTAAACAGAATGATTCAAAGAAAGCTATGACGCATACTCAGTTTTATCTTTTATAATTCTTTCTCGGAATTCAATCTCAAGTACAAATCAAGGTCTTTTTCTACTTTTCGCCGTCCTATCCTGGCAATTTAGTTTATATTATAATATTTTCAAAATCTTTCCTACTTTTTTCTTCAAGACAGGCTTTCAATCGAAAATATCCATGAATTATTAGGTTAAGATATTTAAAGTTTGAGTCCACAATTCAGAACCATCCATTCTTTATCAGTTCAAAGGAACGAAAAAAAAAAATTACAATTTTCTGTTTCGTGAAAAAAAAAAACAACAAAAAAACAAACTATCTAAAATGTCAGTTCTTACAATGGGAAAGTGTATATAAAATGCAATGGATCAAAACGTGTTTTAAGCTAACCCAATTGAAAAATGAAACGTCGAAATATACACATCACAAACAATTAGAGACAATTGAGTAACAAGTTTCTAATTACTCTAACTCGGTAATTCTTTTTAAGAAATGCCATATCCTTTCAAGACTAGGGAAATCATTACCATCCACCAAGTTCTTTTCGTTCTGAGCTGAATTGCTGTAATTATTGGGAAAGATACTGGATTTCCCATTATCGTTCGACCTGTCACCATTTACGGGTGAAAAGCTCATTCAAATTTTCTATTTAGCCAATAGATGGGGGGGGGGAGATAACCGTATTCACGCCTTTCGCACTAACATTTATCCAAAAGTGAACACAACAAACTGGCCAATTATTTGAACTCGGCTCGTCAATTACACTTTCTACGTCGATATCCGTTACGCTAAGCTGTTTCGGCAACAGAATTTTTTTTAATGTCTTGGAGTTCAAAGTTACTAACTCTGAAGAATATTTGGAGAAAGTATATTTTTAACGAATTGATATGACGCCAATTTCATGTTGTTTCGACTTTAAAAGTTAAGTTAATGAATACCTAGCGGGCTTGAACAAGTGAATGACAGAATATGGCCTGCTGGGAGAAAGTAGCAGAGGGATACAACTTATTGAGAGCTACAAGGGATAGTGGGAAGTGGAGAGCCATGATCGCCTACACCCGGAAAAGTAACGGCAAGATAAAAGATAATCATACAACTCACGACACTAGCAAAGAGCCCGCGAAAATACCTTGGAATAAAATAAAAATATTTAACAATGAATTTTAATATTATTACTCACTTTCAATAAAACACGATCGATACTCATCTGTCGTCTGTATGAATGACGCGGAGGCACGGTGGAGTAATGGATAGCGGCTCGGATTGAGAAATCCGAGAGCAGAGTTCTAATTCCAGTCGAATCCATTACATTCACTTAAGTGCTAAAACCCTTGGGAAAGGTATGAATCCTCTTCTCTCCCCCCCATCTAAGTAAATAACAGGACAGACCGCAGAAAGAAATGGCAACCTGCTGCAGGAAAAAGAATCTGCCTCGTCAGTCATGTATCGAAAGATACATGATCTCCTAAACGTGTATCACGCATGGCACATAACTGACTGATGAATGATAGCGTTATAATATCTTCTATAAATTATGTACAATGCGTTTTCCATGTTTCGAAACTTTTAAATGCTTTTACGAAGTTTACATTCCCTGTAGTCGACGTACATTTACGTTTTCAAGACACCATAAAATGTGGGCTCCTTGCGTTTACGTTATAAATCGGCTAACACTTAGTGCTATTTTCGAGCAAATGTTGACATATACTAGCGTATATTAAGACCTGTTCCGTATTTTTATTATACTGTGTTAGTGTAACATTTAGCTCTGTACTGCAGAGTGTCCATTCAAAACCAAAATGGCAGTGTTCATGAGAAACTGCCGTTAGCGTTTTTAGAATCATTTATTTCCAGTTAATTTCAATTAGCTAGTTTTCCCCAAAACGTGCTAATACAGCCAGTAACAATGCTATAAAGTTAAAAGTATTAAAGATTTTAATTAGATTTCTGAAAGATTTTTGATTTTATTGCATCAGCCTCTACGCGAGGTCAAATTTAACAGAAGGTCATTTTATTGAACAGCTAATAGTCTATGAATGCATCTATCCCATAGATTACTGGGGTGTTGTTGAGCACTACATTTACCCACTTTCTTCAAATTCGGGGGACTGTGGGAAAAGACGGAAAAGAATTCGCGAACCAACGTGAAATTTTATTTGGAACAGTGAAAACATTGCTTCATAGAGATTGACCGGCGAGCTGAGAAGATGACGGAAATAAATTCGCGAGCCAAAATGCTTCAAATATCTTCAGCGCAAGATAAAAACAATCTCTAGCGACATAATAGCTCTAAATCACCAACGTCCAGTTTCTTCGTTGACACTTTCAAGGAATTTTACACAACTTGGTAGAATGAAATATCAAGGCGGCGACTAAGGGTTCTTATAAACGGTCGTTCATTTTAAACGGATTTGCATCAGAAAGACAATCGGATTTCCAAAGAAGAAACTCCACTTGGAGAATAGCGGATATGCCAACTGTTCTGCCGAGCTACTTTCACTGGTACCCCATCTGCATGAATTTAAGCTAGGTTAGTATCTCGGTCCCACCCTTTCACAGTCGAAACAGTTAAATGTAACCGCCTCTTCTATTCCAACAACTTCTCTCGCACTTCCCGTCAGTGAAATTCCCTTCCTCTTACTTGCTTCCCTAATAGTTATAATCTTCAGATATTCAAATGTAATGTCAATCGACATCTTCTGATGCCTTGATCCTCATTCTTCCCTTTATCCTTTCCTCAAACACCCCTCTTTGCACTCACTCATTGTAACACCTTGCGTGCTAGTGGTACTCCTGCCTTGCTAGTGTTGAAATGCTTTAAAAAATTCCTTGTAACTGATGCTCTGTTTAACGAGAATCCTCTAACCTTTTGAATCACCATCAGGTAACGATTAACAAGCTAGTCTAATAGACCCTTACCATTGTGGAGCGAGTTCGAGCCTTGTACTGGAATAAGCTCAGGAGCGATTCATCAGTTTATTGCAGTGTAATTTATGAATTACTTTTGTATTTAAAAAAAAAAAAAAAAAAAAAAATCTTTATTTTTAAAGAGCTAGAAACACCAAGCGCACTTATTCAATGTCGAAATCAAGACTGTCATTTGATATTTTAAACTTGATGCTGAGTTCCTTAATCTTTAAGATGTACTGGATAATTAGTTACATTTTGCCTCAAGGGATTTAAATCAAATCATTATCGATCTCTCTAAAAATAAAAACAATCAGATTCATTATCAATCCCTTTAAATGAAAACTGTACTATTTAAATATGCTACGTAATGTCTTAAAAATAAATGCTTACTTCAGGAGGAGTCTTTATTATTTTCCCCACTTTCAAATTTCATGATTAAAATTTAAAGTGCGCCCCCAGAGTTTTAGTTATTCTACAAGTTTATACACAAAGATTTCTACAGTTTATATAAAAAGAGAAGGAGAAAACGATCCGTAGTAGAAACACAAGATTTTGAATGCTTCTCTTTGAATTGTTTACATATGAACACGCAGCCACCTAATAATACACCCAACAACTACTACTTTTAAATTCCATAAACACTGGTCTGGTATGACGGTTAGAAAACGGATCTCTCAAATTATTGAGTACCGAGATTTTTTGTGGATGCCTAATTCAAGTGAATTTCAAAAAGAAAAAAATAGCTTTCTTTAATAACTGTATCAAATAGGAAATCATTGATAAAGAGTACAACTTGACAGCCTTTTTTCTTAAAGTGTTAAAACTGATCAGATGAATATTTATACACCGCTTCATCTACAATGTAGATTCAGATTCACAAAGAACGAACATCTATTTTAGACGATTTTTATGCCCGAAGGCACGCAATCATGTTCAGGATTTGTTTATACAAAATGCTGACATTCATCTTTTACTAAGCTTCAAGAATTCTCAGTTCCACTAACGACGACCCTATTATTCTCGGTTTTCTACTTTTTGCCTCGTCGTTATCGAGGCTGATAATCGCTACCATTATTATGTCAATGGTTGTTTATCTATCCTTTCATACCATCGGTAAAAATGAACACTCTGACAGGGTTCAATTATTAGGTTGGTGCAAAAATAATGTCGTTTTCTCACATATGTTACTATGTGACAAAACGACATTATTTTTGCACCAACCTAATATTAGCAAGTTCGTCCCTAAGCCAATTAAAACTGAGTAATAAGTAATTACTTTGGGGTTCTGTCAGGCTATCTTGTTCAAGAAACACCCCTTCTACTGCCACGGAATAAATGAAAAAAATAAGTATGATGCTCAATGGCCGCTCCAGAACGTGCAACATCTGAACGACCCTTTAGTAAATTTTTAGTAAAATGAGGTAGTAGTAACACCATATGGAAATATACACTTGCCTTTTCACTAAGAGAGTGACAAAGAAATCTCTCTTTTTTTTCTATTATAACCTTCTTCCTTTCCCTCCTTCCTTCTATTGTTTCTGTCCTCGGTAACTGACAGAACCCGGGCATAGCTTATGTGGGTCAGTGAACGTCATAAAAAAAATCATCAACCAATAGCAACACGTTCCGCCAAAAATCAAAAACACGGATGTGTCAGGCCAAATAAAAAAAACATCGTGTGCACCAGAAAAAGTGGGAAATTGGTTCGAGGTAGCAGTTTGAGACGCAAAAGTTGGAGATTCGTTGGACAGGAGTTTGACCGGACGTGCAACTCCAGATGAAAGGATGAATTCAACAAATTAATTTCTGTTAGGTAAAAGCATAAGCGAGTATGAACTCTCAAATCCAAAAAAAAAAAAAAAATGTACTAAGACGATAGTGACCCACTTTAACCA
The DNA here is from genome assembly GCA_963932145.1 of Acanthosepion lycidas. Lineage (NCBI taxonomy): Eukaryota > Metazoa > Mollusca > Cephalopoda > Sepiida > Sepiidae > Acanthosepion > Acanthosepion lycidas. The sequence goes on from OZ010573.1 coordinate 116,899,803, forward strand.
CTGTAACCAAATGGAGTCAACAATAAAATGATACTATTGACAGTAAATTTGGCCTTTATTAGCCCAACCTTCATCTTTATATACCATAAATCCTTATCATTGATAAAATTTACTCAGATAAATCGAAACTTTCATTCATATAATGAATCTTGCATATATAACGGTAACCAATTTTGTTGAGAGAGGAGATATGAAATATGCTTTCATTTTAGCATCGGCTGTATTTGAGGCGAGTGAATCTGGACACATTGGAATAATAAAAGACATCTTTAAGAAAATAACATTGTCAAAAGAAACAAAGGAAAGAGTGTTGAACTTCTATGCAGTATCCTCTTACATAGCAGGGAATGCTTGACAATCTCTTCACAGATGAAAAGACACTTGAAGCGACAGAGATGTAGTTCTTCCGACGAATGCTATGAATTTCATTGTGTGAACTTCAATATTAACTAAATGGAAATACTTTTCATATACTATTTAATTATGACATTCACCGACTTTGAATATAACTGCAATAATTCAACAAACCTTAAACAATAGAAATTTTGCCAATTCTGCAGTTATCGAGTTTCTAAAACTATAAAACTTTTTCGTTAAAATATTATCGAAACTGCTAATGAATAACGACAATTATTTATCATGAAATCTATTAAAACATTTTAGATGCTATCTTCTGAAGAAAAATGTGCTTTGCTATGGGCTATAAAATGCTTGGGAAACATGTGGTGTCCGGAGATCATTAAAAATAACAATCACGGCGTCAAGATGGTTCCACATATTTTAGGAGATGCGCTTAACTATATATATATATATATATATATATACATATATATATGTGTGTGTGTGTGTGTGTTCTTGAAGCTTGTTTGTACTTTGTATATGTACAAAAACATACATTATTTTACGAAAAACTAGTACTTTTTTTGTAATTGAATGAAAATACTAAACCGAACTTTTTGAATAATCATATCCACTGGCGTTTATAAATCGCACGCACTGACTACAAGTCATTTTTATAAACTTCTTTTTAAACAATGTTTTTTCCATTTACAATATATATGTAATAAAAAAACTGAGATAGCAGCTGAAACACTTGACCAAACAATGTTTATACTGAAAAAATGTCGGATAATGTGTATGGAGAGTAAAGAGGCCGGTTAATGAATTTTGAAGGATAGAGGGCCAACAAAATGATACCAATTGATATTTATTTCATATAAACCTTTTGACTGAAGCGAAGCACTCAGAGGTAAATTCTAAAGTCGGAATTTTCAAACATGCCTGTGTTCTTTTTCAACTATGCGATGAACAAACAAAGAAGTCAGACTTATTCTTTCTAGGAATGTTGTTGGTTTGAGGTTTCCCTGTGGATGTTATACTCTCTTACTAAACCCAAATATTTTTAATCCCTCAATGTTTGAATTTATTTTGAAAAATAAAATTTCAACTCCGATCTAAGTATCGCCTCTCGGCTGTTAAACGAAGACGCTGAAAGCACGCATCCGATGTCATCTCCGTTATGAAATGGTTGGTTGAAGTGTACTGCGATGGAAATTATAGCAGGTCATATTCCCTTGGTAAGGAGGTGAAAGAAGTGTACTGAATGTAGTTAAAAATGTATGTATGTTCAGGTACTGGCGTTTAGCGTGTTTTCGTTGAACATTTTTCAAATTGTCTAGTTAAGTTTTAAGTACTGGAAATCTTGTTAAGATATGGAAAAGCTTGTGAATGTTTTATTAAAACAAAAAAAAACAAAAACAAACTATGGGAATTATGAAATTATTCTTTTTGTTACGTAGGTTAGTACTGTACTTCTATTATGTTTGGAAGCCTTTGTAATTGATTTTTTGATAGGTCTAGGTGTTTAATTCCCGTTACGAAAGTGATTGTCCCACGTGTGTTTGGTAATCTCTTCTCCGTGAACATATACATTTTATGCGTAGACATTGGATGTAGATAATTGATTCTTCTAGGTGGATGGGGTTGCATATATTGGAATTCAGGTAGCAATGACCATCTGTCAGTTTGGTGTATAGTGTAATGGAGATGCGGTTGCTATTTACACGTACCAGTGCATCCAGTAACGGAATAAACGCGGAGAAATATTGGAATATTATCAGTTTACTCAAAAGAAAACACCCTGAATTCATTGACAAATTTATGAAAAAAGATAATGAAATCTTTATACTGAAACCATTTTTAAGGAAAGTAGCTTTCTCAAGTCCAGTAATTATTAGCGCTCTTTCCAGTATTGATGTAAATTCACTTCCTAACCGTTTTTTTATTAGTGCCGTACGTGAAAATCTTGATGTCATTAATTTCTCTTTGAGTTAGACGAATCTTACGTTCTACAATTTTGTTTTCTTAGGTCATTAAAGCGAGATATACCAGACATTTTGGAAGGCATTTCATATTCCAGATCTTATTTTCTATCATGAAACTGAGAAAATTATTTTTAAAATGGGGGGTATTCTATTTTTGAAAGCTCAATGTCAATCCCAATAGATGCTTTAATAACCGTAACTTTCTTGGACTATTCCGCTATCATGATCCCTCCTCAGGGATCACAGCCAACAGACAGCCCCTTTTGTTTGGTTTATGTCATTAATGGGTAAACATTAGCTTATCAGATGCCTCAATTTCGTAGATAATACCTGGGAGATATTTTTGTCTTATTGATTTGTCGGGGAACTGACTCGCACGATCGAGGAACAACACCCCATCGTGTGTTTTCTGTAGACAGATGAAGTCAAACCTGTTGAAATCTATCGCAGTATGGCGCAAACATCATGAATCAACCAAAGGTGTATTCGTTGATAGTATGCTTTAAAGCGAGAATAACAAGCGCAACAGACGAAAGCCGATTCGGTCGCCCATCTACATCGAAGAACCACGGTTTTACTCATGTCTGTATTTTTTGTTGTCTTTAGCAAAAGGAATTTTCATCAAGTGTAGAAGCCCGTAGAAGTTGGTCTCCGGTATACCGATATAGAAAAAGCCAATCTGATCTGCTTGCTATGACACCGAGACAAGGAAGAACACCATTCACTCTTCACATGTGAAGTGCAAAGATGGGCGGAACGTGATGTGGTTTTGATGGAATACTTCAGCCTCAACCTCATCATCAAACACGCAAAAAAGTCATCCACAGAACCGACATTCATTGGCCCTTTCTATGCGTCTCTGTTAATCTTGCTCGGAAAAAAGACAAAAAAAAAAAACAACAAAAAACAAAAAAACAAACAAATATTTACCATTGTCAGACCCAAAGGACTTGTCATCGGTATCCTGTCCATTTGCCTATACATGATCATAATGCTTAATTCCACAGTCATAAGGGAAAACTTTAACTCTACAGAAATGGCTTCAGGAATAGGTGGCGAGTGAAGAATAACTACGGTACAAGGCATCAGCACCAATAGTCTGTTGCAACGGTACACAGGGGAAAAAAACTACAAATGGGCACAAACTTATCGTCAGCACTGAAAAGACAGTTGGCAAAATTAAATGAGTTTTTAACTCAGTTACTCATACAACGTTTCAGCACAGGCTACAATAAAACACCGGACCATTTTGCCAACATGTGCTGCACCGATCTTAACAAGATAAAATCGGATGCAAGGAAACTGTAGGCGATAAGTCACATGGGTTACGTAATGGTCGCGTAGGGACGTCACTCCATTCAGTGACGAAAGCAGCAGTCAAATTGTTTTGTTTACAGCAGCCAAACCAAGACGTTGCTTTTTTTTTTTTTTTTTTTTTTTTTTAACTCCGGTCCCCCAATCGCTCTGGCAGAGGCTAAATCTGCCTCCCCAGCATTTTATAATTCCACGGTGCCGTTTCGCTTTGGGTGTATATCTTTCTCAGATATACAAAAAACTCTAGCTCACAGTCCTCAGTTAAAAAAAAAAAAAAAAAAAAAAAAAAAAAAAGACTCGTGTTTCCCGCTTGTAGAATGTCACCCGTTTGAATCTGGAATCCTAAACATGGCTCCTCCAGCCACAGAGGTATCACCATATTATCTGTAAGACACTTCCTTTTTGTTTCTCCTTACACTCTGCTTTGCTGCATATGTAATATATTATATTCCGAGTGGGACATGCATATATAATTTTGTGTATGTCTTAGAAGAATAAAAGTCTCTGAGAACAAAGCATGTTCATCATTCTTTTTCCTGTCAGCAATTTTCTTCCATCCGGGACCTACGCTGTTATAATATCACTGATATAATAATACCCATAACAGGGGGAATAGAAATGTGAGAATAAATCTTTCTACCATAACTCTCTCTCCTATTACAGAATCTTCTGTTTATGAGTTTCGGCAAGCCATACAATTGTGATCGTTTGGAACGCACCCGCCTAACATTGCTTTATTTGATTTATCGATACTAATGGAAAATTTTACTATTTAATCACTAATAATAGGTACATTCAATGATATCACGATTAAGCATCTCCCTAGTAATATGAAAACTAATATCCGTTGGACACACTCGATTCTCCAGGCACAGATTTCAAAAGAGCTTGTGAAAATGAGCAGATTGAATTTTGACTTGAAGTTTAAGATTATTTAACTTAAAAATTAAATCTACAGTGTACATAAGCCGCAAGTAAATATTTTCGCAATGATGAATAATATATCCGTTTTATCGCACCAGATTTTGTAACTCTGAGAAATTATACATAATTTATATTAATATCTTTTTTCTGAAAACATCTCTGAAATTGTTTATTCCCAAAATGCATTTTGTTATATTTAATATAGTGGTATCGATAATTTATCAAAGTAGGAAGATTTATTATTTCTGTTCCAAATCAATGAAAAAACCAACTTTTCAGTTGTCTACCTTGGAATGGCTATGAAGTTTGAAGCTTCACAAAAACTCACGCAAAACAATGCGTTTATTTGGACTTTTGTAATTACGGGCATACATCTTGACCGAAATGGTATTTAAGAGCATTTTAGCCAAATTGCTAAGATCTACACAGGGATTGTTATTGAATATTTAGTGATGGTATAATGTACGCATTGGAGCAAGAATGATTATACAAAACAATTAAATATAACTAACATTTTATTACCTGCGCAAACTACATAGAAAGAATACAAAAGAGGTAAATGAAGGTATTTATGTATAGATGTCCTTATCGTATGTATGTATGTATGTATGATGTATCCATAAAAGATTTTAAGAGACCCACACGTGAAAAAAAAAAAAAAAAGTTATTTATCAGTTGGCTTGGTAAAATTATTAGATGTTGCCTTGTGTAGACACGTAATATTAGGACATGGTATGCTATGTTCTATTCTGCGTTGAGTTTAATGTGACATAAGGTTCGTGGAGATTGAAGAGTCTCTCAGAGTGAAACAATACATGTCCTATTTGTAAGGTATCCTATGGGTAAAAAGAAAGAAGTTGAGTTTTTGCTCAACTTTTCTGATATACTGTTTTAGCAACGCCATCAAGCGGTTTGTTAGAATTTTTTTAGAAGAGAACCAAGATAATCCATCACATTGATGAGTTGAAATGCAACGAAACAGCCTGTATATGTCTAATGAATTTTATTTTTAATCCGGCATTATTTGTTATTACTGCAAACGTTATTTTAGAACCTGCGTCCCCATTTTCATAGGTCAATCGAATGTGCAGCCTGGTAAAAGTAATTTGAAGATCAAATATTTAATCGCAAAAACAATAGTAAACTTCGTATTATCGCGAATGCTATTTCTATAAAATATCGGACTAATTTTGCAACTGCGAAGATATTTTAGAATGTGAATTCTATTTCTTCTCCTATACAAATGATTTGAAATCCCTTACTTTATTCCAAGCAATAACTTCTCGCATACATACACACTATATATATATATATATATATATATATATACACACACACACACAAACAAACGGGTCCGTGCGTTATAACGAAATACTAAGCGCATAGTTGTGTCACGTGACAAGTGTCGTCTGCAAGAGGAAGGCGTGCTCGATATTTCGCTTGGCTTTTGTCCAGTCGGTGTGATGGGGACTGGCAGGCGAGGCGAGTAGATAACAAAATGAACGGGATCATAATTGTAAATTCTTTTCTGCATCACTGGAGATATTCATAACATTTACACGCGTAACAAATGAATGAAAATGAAGGAGAAAGAATGTGCAAGAAATTATTCGAAAATAGAAAAATGAAGGTATTTAAAAAAAAAAAAAAAAAAAGAACGTAAAAAGAGAATGAATAGATTGAGTCACTCTTAAAAAATAAAAATAAAAAACACGAAGAAAAAGAATCAAATCCTCTAACAACAAAAATGAAAAAAAAAATGAAAAAATATGCTAAAATGAAAGCGAAGGGGGAATTAATGAAGAATAATGAGAAATAAATAAATAAAAATATTTTTTTTAAAAAAAAAACAGGTAAAAAAGAACAAAAATGTGCCAAGAGAAAAAAAAAAAGAAGAATGGAAAGAAGCAGTTGAAGTAAATAAAAAATGACGGAGGAAGAGAATTGTAAAAGCATTCAAGTATAAACGCACACAGAAGGCAAAGCTCAGCAAAAATAAATTCGAAAGTATGACTATCAAAATAGGATCATATTCTTCATGAAAATTCCTTTTCACTCCATCTTGTTGAAATTTTCTTACACTATTACGTTTTCCTTTTCTGAACTATTTTCTGAGTCATTACTTGGCAGCCACAGTTCTATCCGTCATTCCCCAATATCAAATTCAATGTCTTCGTTCGCATCTTCCTCCATGTTTTGGCCTCTTTGCCAACCACGCTGACCTTTGTTACTTCATTGTACCCTACATTCGTCTTCACAGCGCAAAAATTCGTCACAGTTTTCTTTTCTTGCTTACATATTTTTGTAGCTTTACTTTCTGAGTTTATGCCCCATACTCTTCTTTATGTACAGAAAAACAATCCTATACACGTTAAGAGGCTTTCTTACTTAATCATAAATCATTTTTGCAGAAGCTTAACTTTCAAGTAAATGTTATCATTTCAGTAATTAGACAATTTTCCCTTGATCAGATGGACCTCGAGCTTGTCATCAGTTCGTATTTTATTCTCTTTCATAATTCGCATTTATTCGTGAAAAAAGAAAAAAATGAATGCTTTTTGGCTTCATCTTTTTAACCGATTTTTGCAATTTTTATTCGTTCTTCATTTTTTTGTCTTTCTTTTTCTTCCCCGAGATTTGCTCTTCTCTTTATCCTTCATGTTTGCTTCCCTGTTTCCATTTTTATTTCTGCTTTATTTTCCTTCTCCAGCAAAAAATTATATTAACTAGCATTTAAACTAATCATCGACTGAAAGAAGAAAAACGTTGCATATTTAAAAACAAAAAACAAAAAACAAAAAACAAAACAAAAAAAACAAAACAAAAAAAAACAAAACAAAAAAAACAAGACAAAAAAAAATTAAAAACAAAAAAAAATTACAAAACAAAAAAAAATTACAAAACAAAAAAAAATTACAAAACAAAAAAAAATTACAAAACAAAAAAAAATTACAAAACAAAAAAAAATTACAAAACAAAAAAAAATTACAAAACAAAAAAAAATTACAAAACAAAAAAAAATTACAAAACAAAAAAAAATTACAAAACAAAAAAAAATTACAAAACAAAAAAAAATTACAAAACAAAAAAAAATTACAAAACAAAAAAAAATTACAAAACAAAAAAAAATTACAAAACAAAAAAAAATACAAAACAAAAAAAAACAAAACAAAGCAAAAAAAATACAAAACAAAATGAATACAAAACAGAAAAAAGCGTAAATTAATCCACCTTTTGATTTTAACAACGTCTCTTCTCCAATGTCATTTGTTACTTCTAACCTTTTTCTATTAGCATATATCATAGTACCTTAGACGACGCACTACAACCAAGCTCTTTCATACTCGGCGTTACTGTCACTCTTGCAACCTACGAACAAACGAATTGTTTCCGTGGTGAATTCACTTGGCAGTTCTTCTTTGGAGATTACAATTCACTATTTCGTTTCCCAAACTCAGTAAGAACGATTTTGAAACCAGTTGACGTGGAAACATGACCGATATTTTTTTTTTACAGTGTGTTGGTATAATTGCGAAAAACGCGCCCAGACGAGCGGCTGTGACAGTAGAGACGTCAGGAACTCTGAAGTCTTCTACCACATTCTTTTTAGCAGTGAGACAAGCCACGCACGAATAGATGATAGGTTGCTGTTCGACCTCTTGTCATCCATTCTATCTCCCTTTCACTCTCGCTTCATCCAAGAACGGCGGCTACTACGTCCTTCTAGAACAAAACGAATAAAAGTGAAACCTGAAGAAAAATGCCGTTGGTTCATTCTGCTGAAGCAGGGTTGAGGTTCCTTATTGAGTAACTGCTGATAGAAGACGAGAATGCAGAGACGACACGCAATGCAACACATTGACAGCTGTTTGATAGATCTCTACTAGGTCTCACCCCAGATCATGTCATAACAGACTTTGCACTAAGTGTCCATCAGAGAACCCGGGTGACAGATTAACCTAAAAGGTGACTGTATATTTCTGAGATGAGGTATTATGTACACTATTTACATTATTCGGACTATTGTCCACATCTTTGTCGCCATATTTATTACAACGTTTCGGCCGTTGTACGCTCCGTCCTTGTTCAGGTGGTTGGAATGTCGAACCGAACCCTTTATTTCGCTCACTGGAGGAGATGTTCTAGTTCCACGTGCCATGTCTAATGGATGTCAGTTATCACCTGTTAATTACCCTCTCTAAATTCGTCACCGCCTTAGGGACACACGACACAGTGGATAAAGGCGTTAGTTAGATCCAGTGACAGAACCCAAAGTGTGCGAGTTCAATACTTGGTTAAGGCGGTGGAGAACTTAGAGAGGGGAAATTAACAGGAGATAACTGATAACTGGCATCCATTATACAAGGCACGTGGAACTAGAACAGTCTACCCCAGTGAGCAAAATAAAGGGTTCAGTTCGACATTCCAACTAACTGAAGAAGGCCGGAGCGTACAACGGCTGAAACGTTGTAATAAATATGGCGACAAAAATGAGGACAATAGTCGAAATAATGTAAATAGTGTCTAAACGGTGAATTCCTAAACCCCGAGTTAAGATCCACGTAATCGAACCAGTTTTACCTGGAATGCACGGGAGAGACAGAACCAGACGAGATATATTGACACCCACCCCAGCGATACTCTCAGACATCACGCATGAAAAAGGTTAACATTCGGATGACCCCCCCCACCCCCCCACACACACACACACGACAGTAATTGACGAGATCCGGCGTTGAGTAAAATATAATGTTACGCGGGATAAATTAAGTTCCGTATTTTGAGCAGTAATGTACAGCGACACTTCAAATACAAAACAACTCACCTTTAAATTTACCGAAGAAAAGTAAGAACAAATCATGAATATTAAATACTTTACAATTATCTTCATCCTGTACAAAGCCCAAGAGCCATTCGAAGTAGAGGGTTAAAGAGTAAGAGGTACAGTTTATGCAGATATGCGTGAAAGATAACCTGTTCGGGTCTAGGTATAACCGTTAAGATTCTAGTGATCGAGGAAAACTTCTTGAGAGTCGGTTACACAAAGTAGTGGTTCTTGGGAATAAGCTGCTCAATTGAAACTTACATCTCACCAAAGGAATACGAAAAGATTGAGCGTGGATTGATACAATATGTCTAACATGAGTGGTATTAGCCGTGAAGTTTAAAACTAGTAGATCAAAAGATTGTAATTCATTTGAACAGTTTCTGTGCAAATAGCGATAGAGTTCGATTGGCGATGATAGAATGCCACTAGTTTGGTTTTCAAGGCACCGAATCCAACCAGCCAGTTTTTCCTCGATTGAGCCGTTCCAGCTCAGTCAGAGGAGAGACCAGCTACCATCTAGGGTTTTGATGGTGCAGCCATACATCGTTGTATCATCAGCATAGATATTCACAAACGATCGAAAATGTATTCATATAACTTTACAGAATTATTCGTGCTTTGATAATATAGTTATACCGGAAAGAAAGGAATTTCATAGCTTGAAGCCGTCACACAATCTTCAGCTGAAGTTTCTGAACGTATAAAGTACTTATATCCCGCGTGTATTGCAAGGGGCAGAAAAAAATATCTTCTGTCGATCACATGATCGAAGTAAAAGAGAAAGAGGGTTTTAAAAACCATGCCGCCTGTAATTCTAAATCAAGGGCGGAAATTCTACAACCTTAATTGTTTTAAACCGTCGTCCGACATTTGTTAATCCACGTAAGTACTTGAAAAACAAAAACAAAAAAACAAAAAAAAAAAAACATATTTTACCTGAAACATTGGAAACATCACTAAGGGTTCAAATTGTGAAAACAAGACAATAATTCACTATGCAATTTGTACAGATTTTCTACATAAAAGCGATTTTTTTCTGTGTTTTTTTTTTCCATTGGATTAACCTCACCAGCGATGAGCAAGATTCTCATATTCCCAGAGAAGTTTTGCAATGAATGATAAAAATAAAAAAAATTCCGATTTCCACTCTGCATGAATGAACAACATCCATTGAACTGTGAAATATTTTGGTTCCAACTGAGAGATCCTCTCTTAAAAAGCTAAATCTAAAACGATGATATTACATTTGCATAAATCTGCATACTAAACAAGACATTGTCTAAGAAAAATGTCTACATAAGCCAAGCACTCATTATTCTTAGATATTATAAACAATAAAGACGTGATCAAATTAACGATTAGCTTTTGTAGCTGTCAAAACAGCCTCGTTCTTCAGAGAACGTTCTGTTCAGCTTTAGTAAAATATAAATTGGCATTTCGTTTTTAATTATCTTTGGAATGTTGATTAAAGTTATTGTAATTATATACAATGGTGGTAGCATAAATCTAAAAATGGATGTGTTCGTCCTTTGCTAAATAGAAAAATTAATGTTGTTATTGAATTCGAAAATAAAGTTAATTTCATTATCTACGAGAAAAACTCTACAACCCCCATGAAAACCACGAAATCTAGCAGAGATTGAAACTTAAATGTATTGACTTATTTAGATTACAGAAAGACAAAGAAGTCACATAGACTTTGTTTAACTTATACATTATAAAAATAATTTTTAAAAAAGAAAAACGATAAATTGTATAACTTCAGCCTGCTGTCCTCAAAATAGCAGGCGTGGAATGTCTTCAGAAGAGTCAACGGAAGAGACAGGGAAATGTTAAATCAGTGGGCTGTGTACATACACTATTTACATTATTCGGACTATTGCCCTCATCTTTGTCGCCACATGGCACAGTGAACGAGGGTGTTGGTGACAAAACCCAAAGAGTGTGAGTTCAATACCCGGTTAAGGCAGTGGAGAACTTGGAGAAAGGAATCAACAGGAGATAACTGACATCCATTAAACATGACACGTGGAACTAGATCAGTCTATCCCAGTGAGCGAAATAAAGAGTTCAGTTCGATATTCCAACCACCTGAAGAAGGCCGGAGCGTACAACGGCCGAAACGTAATAAATATGGCGACAAATTTGAGGACAATAGTCTGAATAATGTCAATAGTGTACATAATACTTCATCTCAGAAATATCGACAGATACTAAAGTGTACATAGTTTAAAATTTAAAGAAATTGACAGTCTAATTAAACATACAGTCTAAACATAAGAGATTATTTGATACCGTAAAATTCCTTTATTAGTCACCTTAATCTTTATAAATTCTGCTACTTGGCCAGAAAGTACAAAGTCAAAGGCAAGTGCCATTCGTAATACATGCTTGGGCGATTCATGACTAACAAGGCAAAACATTCATTCTATAGTAGACTGGTTGGCAATCAAAGCTATAGGGCCAAGTCTGTCCTGCTATTCAAGCCATAGCTAATGGATTTCTGCCTTTCTCAAGATGCGCGTGAGTAAATGTAATGGACCAGAGGGGAATTCGAACTGTAAAAAGCAATGCTCTCGACTAAACTACATGTAGAGAGATTTGTTTTTAACCAAGAGTTATCAAGTATTTAAACTTAATTTATGATTTATTATCACTCTATTAGTCATTAAGCTTTACAAAAACACTAAGATATCTAAGTATTTTTAAAATAATTGTCCTCATATACTTTTTCTATTAAAAGCGTGGGTATTGCATTAACATCCATTGCAATACTTGAGAACAAACTTAATAAATATTCAGTTGGAAGTGGGGGCGAAGTTTTATTCATTTTTTCCTTCCATAATATTTACTTGATATTTTTTTCCTCTTTCTCTACCATATGAGCTGCATGATCTTCAGTTTTTATATTTCAGTTTGTTTACACTGTTATATAAAAAATAAATGCTCTTATACCAATTCTGATTTTTAAAAAAATGAATAATACAGCGACTCATTAAACGTTTTGATTGTTTTTTTTTTAGTTTTTTCACTGTTTAACTCTTATTTATTCAAACATATTTTGGATTGGAAGATTAATTCTCTTTTCTTATGAGGGAAGACTGCATTGTCAATTATTTGTGAATAACAATGGTTTTTTTTCAACAAGTCCTACTATTTAACCCATAACTGGGGGAAAAAGATGGATTCATAACTTTCCCAAGGTTATTTGTACATAATTGAATTTAATGAATTAAAACTTTTAGGGCCCAACTTTTTTTTTTAAGAGATATTACGTTGTCTAGAAACAACTCAAAAAGAATTTATATATATATATATATATATATATTTAATATAACATGATTTAAAGTTTTTTATTCTTTGATATAAGAAAGTTTTTTTATTCTTTATTATAAATTTTTTATTGTTGCTTAAATTTATTACAATTTATCTAAATTTGATTTATTTTAATCATTTAATATATCGTATTTTTAAGTATATATTTTTTTTTTAAATAGGAACCTAAGTTTTTCATATATATAATTAAAATTTTTGTTTATATAAAATTCCCTTTTCGACCCTCTTTAATTTCCATTTAACACTCCATTCTTCCTATAACGCCAATTAAATGTAATATGCTCAATATCCAGGTTAATTTTGTAAAACCGCTATCCTTTAAGGTTAATACCTTCAACCCCCCCCCCTTACCACCGACTCGAACATTTCGTCCGACTGAAACTTCGAAAGGGATAAATTCTGTATCAATTTTTGATGGCTGTCAAAGTTATATTTTACATTTCTAATTCCGACACGAACACAGTCTATATACCGGGGTTGAATAAGACCAACGTACTTCTCTTTGGTTGAAATAGATCTATACTCCCCCACATACGAGGTAATTTTGGATTTTGTTGTGATATTATATATATATATAAAATCCAACAATCTATGCAGCAGTACATGTTTTCTTGGAAGACACAAAAAGATATTCGACCTGAGGTTCTCAAGATGAGAGGCGGGAAATGTTCTTCAAAAGAACTGTTGTCCGGATAACTGAACTCACTTTTATGTTGCTGATATTGTTTCAACATGATGGTCAATCTATTCTAGAGTCTTCTTCAAGTGTTCGGTAGTCCAAATATCTCTAGAAATGCTAATGACCCCTCTCAAAATTAGAGACAAAAATATATCGTTTTTATTTTATTTTTATTATACTTTATCCTCGTCATTATTCGGCCGATTTCGTATTCCTTTGCCTGTGCTGTTTGCTTGCTTCCTTTTTATATATTAAAAAAAAATTATTTCCGCTTCATTTTGTCGTTCGGTTATTTCTTTCAGCAAACTCCTGCTGCCATTGTTTATCGGTTCTATTC
>OZ010573.1:116918544-116938544 GCA_963932145.1 Acanthosepion lycidas
AAGCAATATTTTAAATTAATATACGACCAAAAATAAAATGCTTTTGACAAAATACCTTAATGATTTCTCTATAATTGTGTAACGATATGTAATGATATTCTGCAGACAAATCTAGGGTTTATTTTACGTCATCCCATTGCATGGTTACGAACTATAAACCTAAATTGAACTAGAGATATTGTGTAATCAGCTCCATGTCCTATAATGAATAATTTGCTGCGAAAAAAGCAATTTTGGATTTTTTGTTGAATACGCCCCTACTCCGCCGTACGCGTCATATATCCCCTACAGTCAATCTTGATGCTGTTGTGGCCTAAACTTACTACATAATCAACAACAATTCAATTACAGTCTTCACTGGCAACAATGTCCACATCATTTCCCGTTTTTGTATGAAACTTCTGCCTGCCATACTGTTTCATTATTTTGCTTTACTTAGTGTTGAAATCATTTGATAGCCGAATTAAAACATTCTTTAATGATGACGTGTCTTGATTTTTTCTTCATTAAGTTCATCAATGGAATTTCTGTATTATTATTATTATTATTGTGACTATTATTGCCAGGATTATAGATTAGGTTGTGAGAGCTTGTGAGGAATCAGATGAAATTAAATCATGAAAATAATTTATATGAATTAATTTGGGCTCCGCTTTAAGGGTGTATTGAAAGGAAATTAATGTTTATTGTGGGAATTCGTATGTTTATTAATGCTACGAAAACTAAAATCGTCCCCATAATTAATAGCATAATTTCTACAGAGAACATGTATTTCTGTTTTGTGTACGCGTTAAGAGAACATATTTGAGTGGAATCATAGTTTTGGGTGAACAAAAAATGGGATTACATTACAGTATATAGGCTGAAAGAAAAACGCGCGCGTCTGTCTGTGTGTGTGTGTGTGTGTGTGTGTGAGTATGTATGTATGTGTATATATATATATATATATTAATTAAAACTGATTTTTAATTTGGTTATTTGATTCGATGAAACAAACATCTATCTTTCCCGGTACTTGAATAAGTGATAGTACTTTTTGGTGTGAGAGGGTCAACTCATGAGTACGAGAGGGACCAACACAACGCCACTGCAGACAAGACCGAGCTGACAAAGACAAGACCGAGCTGACAAAGACAAGACCGAGCTGACAAAGACAAGACCGAGCTGACAAAGACAAGACCGAGCTGACAAAGACAAGACCGAGCTGACAAAGACAAGACCGAGCTGACAAAGACAAGACCGAGCTGACAAAGACGACCGAGCTGACAAAGACAAGACCGAGCTGACAAAGACAAGACCGAGCTGACAAAGACAAGACCGACAAAGACAAGACCGACCCGACAAAGACAAGACCGACCCGACAAAGACAAGACCGACCCGACAAAGACAAGACAAGACAAGACCACATATTGCTTACTGATTATAATTTCTAAGTACTGATTTAAAAATTAGAACTTAAATTATCAGGAGGACATTTTGTGACAGAAAGCGAGGTGATAAAGAAAGAAATGAATAAGTAATTGGAGTTTTTATAAAATTAAAAGACAACAAAGCTTTCAAATTGTTAGAATTATTCTTTCCTGTTCTGCATATCACAGAGACAAAACCTCTTTCGGTAACAATTTTTCTAACAAAATCTTGATAATGAAAATGCCACCTAATTTATCAAATTACCTCCTTCAGCCTGAGAACGGTCTACACAAAGCTTACGGACATATAATGAAACACCGGATCTCGTACGATCAAAGTTAAGTAACGTAGTTTCTGGTCAGTAACTAGATGAGTGACCGCTTCGGAATACCAAGTACTCTAAGCTTGGATGTGCAGGTGGCGTGATAGGTAACGGCTCAAAACTGGTAATCAGAGAGCCGAGTTCTATTTCCAGTCGGATTAATTATGTTCACTTACGTGAAAATACTTCATGGACGATAACTGAACGGTTCACTATTATCATCTCTCGAGCTTGCTGAATCTTCTCGTCAGTGGTGGAGTCCGACGGGCGTCCTGATCCTACTTCGTGCCACTCATACGCACTTTTACGCGGTAGTGCACTGTCACCGTATTATCTAACAGCAACAAGTAACAGGCATGATCAAGCTTAAACTTCGAACACGTGACCACAATAAGACCAACTCTAAGCACGCATGAGCAGAAGGCAGTGTGGCAAACTTAAAGATAGGCTATGGAGAAATTGCGGATAACTTTTAACTAACCCTCGTAGCATATAATATTATTGCTATTAATAACAGTCAATACAATTTCTTCATTTCATTCTCCACATATAATTAAGTGTAGGTTCACTTGATGGTACAGGTGAGAGAATCAAAGACAGGCGGTAGAACGGAATGAAAAGCAGTGTTTCCGATTTTATTCACAGCTTTGTGTGCCTAATTCAAATGGGACTTTGGGAGCTGAACTTCTTTATCTGAAGTATCCAGAGAGATTCCGCTGCCGCAGGGCCGATGGCTGAAACGCTCGGGTCTGCTGTTAGAAATGGACAGCCAGACGATTTTTCAGGTATAATGAATAAACAGGCGATATATATATATATATATGTGTGTGTGTGTGTGAGTGAGTGAGAGAGAAACGGCGCTGCAAAATGCTCAAGGGTATTTGGTCAAGATAGTTGAATACTAGGAGTAGGAGGAAACTTCAGTCAGGAAAGTCTTTGACCAGGAAAGAGAATTTCCAAAATCCTCTTCACTCCAGCATCATTTGCGCACACACACACACACATATATATATATATATATCCGACGCGCTCTATACCGACTGAGCCATGAAGAACTCGGCCAATGTTGAATAGTGCCTTTAAGCGAATTTCCTCTCGTCAAAGACTTCTCAATTTGTTTAATATCTACTCAGCTTTGTATTGAAATGTAAACAAAGCAATATTTCAAAGTAGTAATGGATTTTTTATTAATCAAACCGGTTTTATCACTTTCAAATTTATTTATAGTAGATACTTGTATTTAAGTAAATGCTCCGCTTATAATTTAAACAGTATATTTAATTTCGTCTATCGGCTAGAATATTCGAGAAATGTCAAAAGAAAAATATCCGCGCATGTCGGATCTGACGACTGTTCACTCTGTCCATAGGGGGTCGCAGTTTCGAATCCTGTCGAAGAGTACATATTTTTCTTTAATATAATAAATAAAAATATAACAAATAAAAATCCATTACTCATGTGTTATTTATATATATATATATATATATATATATATATAAAAACACAAACTGTATGTATTTTCTGGCTAGTTTTCGTAGTCTTTTCCACATCCAAAAATGTGTCGGAATAAAACATTAAATTTTTAAAAATCTTATCTTGGCCCGACGAATATTTATATGTATACTATCACATATACGCTCACAAATTTATATTCATTATACAGGGTGCGGCAGAAATATCTCCCGCTTAATGGTAAGACATTCGCTAAATAATGACACCATTGACACTAATGTCTTACTACCCTGCCACGCCATCTATCTACTTTATATATATATATATATATATGTAAAAAGACTATGGGAATAATGGATTTTTTTTTATTAATCCGACAGATTTTGCCACTTTAAATAGTATTTTTAGTAGATACCCATAACTGAGTAGACATTCCGGTTTTTAATTTAACAGTATTTATTTATTTATTTTCGCCTGTATATACGAGAAATTTTATTAAAGAAAGTTATGCATACTGCAGCAAGATTTGTACCTTCAGCATCCTTTGAAGGAGAAACCTTCATTAGATTCGACGAACTTCAGACCGAGTTGTCCACGATCAAACAAAGCCAAATAGTTTCTTATAAACACAAATCCTTCCCAGATTTTCTAAAGTTTATATCTGCTCGGTTTCGTATCCGAATGTAAACGAAGAAATTTCTAAAGAAGTAATTGAGTTTTTATTTATCAATCTGACTCTTTCAACGTATTTTTTTTTTTCGAAAGAATCTCCACTTGAGGTTGTCTGGTAGATCAGATTTCCAAATGATATCTATTTTATTCAAAGCGGCCCGGGTTTCGGCTATGCGAATTTTCACATCCTTTTTTTTAGTAGAATTTATCTCATTTCCTAGGTAGGTAAAATGATTCGCCAGATTTTATTGATTCACTGGAGACAGTTTGTATTGAGCCTTGTTGGTTGGAGCATATGAATTAAGTTTTAGATGCATAGACATCATTGGCAGCATTTTCTAGATTTCAGAGTGTACCATGGCATTGGTACTGATGTATGCAGTGATAGCTAAATAAATAGAATAAAATTGATGTAATCTAGAATCTGATTTACCAGGCAACCTGAAACAGAGATTCTGTTGAGCTACTGTAGAGAGGCGGTGTTGATGCCTGGTGCCACTGCCTGGACATAAAGCCTCGAGTCTAAACTTGATGAAACCTACACTCGGATGCTGAGAGTTAAACTTAACATCTGGAGACAACATCAAACTAAACCACAGCTCTATGATATTTCTACAATCTTACGAACTCAAAATGCGCTTTGCAGGAAACTGCTGACAATGAAATCAAAAACTCGCGAGTGATCTGCTTTTCAGGCCACCTATCTCTGGGGCCCAGACTATTTGGTCATTCAGCAACAATCTATGTTGATACACAATGTCTCCTTCCGTCATTGATACGAGACTTATGCATACTAATTAACCTATTGTTTGAGGAAGAAGAGGTGAATTCGTAACTTTACCAAGGGTATTTGCGTGTAAGTGAAATTTTGAGCCATTCATCATTACACCACCCGTACATCCAAGATTACAACATGTGGTATTCCCAGCCGGTCACTCATTGAGGTACTGACAGGCTCGACGTTGCTTAATTTCAGATAAACCGGAGAAAACATAAATGAACTTGCTTTTTGTTATTTGGTATTTACGGGTGTTTTTATCAAAGTGATATATAAGAAAACAGTATCTAAATTTCATTCTTTGGGGAAAAGGATGCCTTAGAATCAGGACTTGTTTCGTTTCAAAGAAGGACTTACTGCACCCCTCACCAAAAAAAAAAAAAAAAAAAAAAAAAAAAACTGGAGTGATTAAATTTTAAAAAAAACAAAAAAAAAAAATCCATGAAAACCAAAAACAACCCCCCCCCACGAAAACCAAAAACAACAAAAAAAACCCACGAACACCCCCCCAAAAAAAACCATCAAAAATCAAAAAAATAACTAAAAAACAATGAAAAAAAAAAAAAAACCATGAAACCACCCAAAAAAAAAAAAAAAAAAAAAAAAAAAAAAAACCCCATGAAACCCCCCCCCAAAAAAAAACAATAAAAAAACCATGAAACCCCGCCTCACGAAAACCATGAAAAACAAACAAAAAACATGAAAAACAACAAAAAAACAAAAAAAAAAAAAAAAAATGAAAAACAAAAAAAAAAAAAAAAAAAATGAAAAACAAAAAAAAAAAAAAATGAAAAAAAAAAAAAAAAAATGAAAAAAAAAAAAATGAAAAACAAAAAAAAAAAAAAAAAAAAAAAAAAAACAAAACATGAAAAACAAAAAAAAACAAAAAAACATGAAAAACAAAAACAAAAAAAAAATGAAAAACGAAAACAAAAAAACATGAAAAACGAAAAAAACAAAAAAAACAAAAAAACATGAAAAACGAAAAAAACAAAAAAAAACAAAAAACATGAAAAACAAAAAAAACAAAAAAACATGAAAAACATGAAAAACAAAAAAAACAAAAAAACATGAAAAACAAACAACAAAAAAACATGAAAAACAAACATAAAAAACATGAAAAACAAACAACATAAAAAACATGAAAAACAAACAACATAAAAAACATGAAAAACAAACAACATAAAAAACATGAAAAACAAACAAAAAAAAAAAAACCCCATGAAAAACAAACAAAAAAAAAAAAACCCCATGAAAAACAAACAAAAAAAAAAAACCCCATGAAAAACAAACAAAAAAAAAAAACCCCATGAAAAACAAACAAAAAAACCCCCATGAAAAACAAACAAAAAAACCCCCATGAAAAACAAACAAAAAAACCCCCATGAAAAACAAACAAAAAAACCCCCATGAAAAACAAACAAAAAACCCCCATGAAAAACAAACAAAAAAACCCCCATGAAAAACAAACAAAAAAACCCCCATGAAAAACAAACAAAAAAACCCCCATGAAAAACAAAAACATGTAAAACAAACAAAAAAAATAAACAAAAACGCAAAACATCCCCGCCAAAACAACATTTTTCCCTTGTTTTCAGATAAAGCCATCTTGATATTATTTATCAAAAGAATAGCTCACAAATCATTCGAGTTTTCTAACTAGAAAGAGAACAGGTTAGTATTGATAGAATAAAATACATATACCTCAAAATGGACACCGAGGTCAAGAAGTGGTGGCAGTGTTTCACACTGATCTCCCACTGTGTTGACCTCAGTGTCCACCTTTATTTTTACAGGCGGTCTATCTCTGATATTGAACACTTTTACCCGTAAATGTAGCATATCTTAAAATTATATTTTATATTACACACACATACACACACACACACACACGCGCGCGCGTCGACGTGTTAATAAATCGCTATTTTCATCCTTATGATCCGCGCAAACGAAGACATAAATACTTTAGATCACACACTAACACGCGTACATCTCGATGAAGGCACGCCTTCTCACTATCCTGCCGCATAACACTTCCTGTTGGCCGATGGTCGTTGTAAAATATTCTCACAAGTAGCCATATTCCCTTCGTCATTAGCGCACCCATTATTTTCTTCGCCCGACAAGCCGGGCGCTATCTTGTGTACAACAAGGAAACAGATCATTATATCTCCATACAGAATTTGACTTTATGCCAGGTTCCTTACTATGAATAGCTTGAATAGTATGAATTCAAAATTACACCAGCCGCCAAGACTCTTCCGCCTCCTTCCAGAAACACATGCATTTGTGGATAGTTCCCCGCCCACATCATACCGGAGATGTGCTCCAAGGCCTACACGGATGCCAGAACCTGCATATATTAGATATAACATTCGGTACTATGTGATTTTTTTTTAATGCATGAGGGGTTTGATAAAAAAAACTATCAGATGTGTTGCTATTGTAATGTCGCTAAAGTACATAAAAGGAAGCCGCTTGTCACAGATTTGCCTTGACATAACTCTGCTGCGCATGTGCACTAAATTTTAACATTCTCGTTCACTTTCGGAGTTTATAGCAATGCTTAGAATGAAACTGTATAAAGTGTGGTCGTTTCAGCACACCATAGACGTTCTGATAGAGACCATAGCTTGTGTAGCAGTTTTTGACAAAGAACAACATTTCCCATGTCCAGCCACCACCATATTCCCCTGATCTCGCCTATGGTGAAATTTTCCACTATAAAAATCAAATCTCACTTGAATGAACCAACATTCCAAGACGTCGAAGAAATCCAATAGAATGCGACTAGGCTCGCTATCCTAAAAGGAGTTCCAAAAATGTTTCCATAAATTTGTGTGTGTGTGTGTGTTGGATTATTCTTTTTATCGCACCAGTACAAATGCTTTTTTGATCCCGTACATACCTCTTTGGTCTAAATAAATTCGGCAAAAATCAGAGGTTAACAGGAAAAACAATAATAACACAGATCAGTTCTTACCGTAGATCTCATCAATAAATTTCGCTTTTTAAATGAAACACTTTACGACTACTATGAGTTGCAGGCACTTTGGAATCAATTGTTTCTTTCTGCAGCTCCTAGGGTAACCAAAAAACGGCAAATAAAAAGGTCCCTGTGTAGGGAGGTCATTGTGTGCTTACGATTGTAGGGACAACGTTTTCTTTATTTGTTAGTTGTAAGCACAAGTTAAATATTTATTCCCTTATTTGTCTTCTGTAGCAAGACATTATCTAACACTCAAACTGATTTCCCCGAAATGAGAAATTTATTAACGGGTAGTATTACTCTACTCCAATAAGCGAAAATGCCTTGTTGGATATCTTATTCGGAAGTAGGTAGAATCAGAAGTAGGTAGATTGTTCATGGATTGCTTTTTATTTCTTCAGTTTTGTGTCAGCTTTCTTTGAATATTTTTACTTCCAATGATTTAAATGGCAGAATTCATACAAAAATCGAGTTAGAAATATAGTTTAAACTCCGAGATTAATTATGCAAAAATATAGTCAATGCAAAATTATTTAAAGATAGCCATCATTGTTTAGAAGGTATGTTAAACATATTGGTATCTATAAATAAATACACTCCTGCCATGTTTTAATGCTCTTGTCAACCAAACATACGAGGATTTTTTTAATTTATATTATTTACATTATTCGAACTTTTATCCTCAAATGCTATCGATCTGAGAGATGATCTCGGGCCTATCCTTTGAAAAGTGCCTGAAAACTATACTACGATTTACACGTGCTTTGTGAGCGAAATTTGATAGAAGCAACTCTTTGGGGAGCCGTTGATTCTCGTACTAGCACATTGTGACCGAGGATTTCAGCGTTCTACCCTTGTTCAGACTGTTGGGTACTCTCAATAACGCGCCCTCTTCCAGAAAATCTGACAAAGGTCCGCTTAGCATAGTTGTAGTATAAACCACAGGTAAGCTCCGTGGGTTATGAACACACACAAATGTGCCTGAGCAGGCGCCTACAACAGAAATTGGCTAGCCGCTCTAGTAGACGGATATCCCCGGATATGGATGACCAAACATCTATTTGATATTGTCGATTTAAATAATGCAAAAGATGTCCGTTTCCACTAATATAAGCATAGAAGAAATCAGTCTTATTAATTACATTCAGCTGAATAGCAAAGACCTATGGTCAAAAATTTCTACCATACACATACCATGAGATATTCAAAAAAATCACGTCTTAAGTAATCAAAAATAAATGAGTAAAAAGTTAATAAAATTGCTCCAAATAACTGCATTCAGATCCAGTTATCTCTACTCGATAACATCTAGGATAGTTTGAAATGTAACCGTTACCGCCTACCCAATAACCATCAGGATAATACAATAGACTTGCTACCCATAATAAACCAGCGGCCAGCATATATAAATAGTTGAGCGATAACACATGATCTGAAGATTGCATTTATCGTGGTTCGGTGTTGACCTCAGTGCCCACAATAGTATGAGTTTGTAAACAGTAACTAATACTGTTATTAATGCAATACTCTTCGATAAAACGAATCGAGTTGTCTCAGTCACTGGCGTGTTTATCTAAAAATAAATACGCTTAAATTCACCTTCATCCCTGCCGTGAGTCAACGGGATAGATTTTCCGATTGACGCCAATTCGAGTTTCGATTCCAGTTAGAAGCAACCGGACGTATGGCCACACTGATAAGCTGTGATACAGTGAAACAGTGTCTGACTAATATATATTATATATATATATATATATATATATATATATGTGTGTGTGTGTGTGTATGTATGTGCGCCGTCTTACGTCTGACTGTTAGAAAAGTCAAAATTATATAAACATCCATCAAAACTACCGTTATCAAGATCAAAGAACACGGCCATAATGTACTGATCATGTTTAAAAACCACAAACATATCTTTTCAACAACAACTTAAACACCAATTCCAACAGCACAGCCCAAATCCTTGAAAATGGATTATAGATTATCGGAAAGCACTCTGAATTATTTCCAGATAATGTTAGGCTTAAGAAAAGAAATCTTCTTCGTACGTACACAAGAAAGAAAAGAAAGAAAAAAAAAACGAACCAAAAAACAACGGAATAAAAAAAATTATATATTGATATTGTTTGTTGGTCACTTTTAATAAAGTAATAAGGAGGAATTATTGGCCGAATATACAGCTCAGAATCTTTTTAATATAAGATTTATCTTCCTTGAATGGTGTGATGACCAGAGACGTGAATAAATACAGTAGTAACAAGCGAAAAAAAAAATCTTTAAATACACGTTCTAATATTGGAAATGAATTCACATATGACGTTTATAAATGTCTTCATACTTTTTACAGCATCGGTAAACTTGTGTCCTTGTGCGCAGACGGCGTAACAAATTCCAGAACAGAAAAATGCCTTTGGGAAAGACCTGGATTTACTTCTCTCTTTCCCAATTGCTAGATATCTTGACAAAATGTCTATTCACAAACATGTCTTGATGGTTAATGGAGCGGAGTGAACGAACAATTGGGCACACCAGCGTCTCATTTTATGCCAAGGCAGGAGCAACAAAATTGAACCTTGAAAAGCAGCAGAAGTTACGTGTTGGGCGTGAATAGGACATTTATTTTTGTTTTCTAGATCAATCTATGCGGAGAGGTGGAAAAAAAAATTAGTGGCTATATTTGACCTTGTTGAAGTCGTGAATAGTTCTTTGGGGAACGATAATCCAGTTAGGCGTGTACGTGTGGTTGGAATTATCATATTCGTCAAAAGAGATCAGCTTTCCACTGAAGACTTATTTGGTGGTGAGTGGGAGGCACAAATAGTTTTTTTTGTTTCCTAAAGAAGTCAGTGAATGAAAAGTGTTAAAAATTGAGCTGCATTGTTTCCGCTTTGTTCCCTTAAGTTTCGTATAATCTACATTCAATATTTTTTTTAAAGTATAAACTCCTTTATCGTTATTCTCCACAAGGTTCCTCCCCATTATCATTAGTTTTTCAATTCTTATTTGTTTCATCGTAATTTCAGTTCTTTCTTTATCGCAGCTACCTAGTTGAGACGATATTAATGTCAATGACTATAAGAAAATAGGTGGGAAAACGTGTAGCGGTAACCCCAGATGTGTGGAAAACGTGTAGCGGTTTCCCCAGATGCGGGGAAAACGTGTAGCGGTATCCCCAGATGCGGGGAAAACGTGTAGCGGTATCCCCAGATGCGGGGAAAACGTGTAGCGGTATCCCCAGATGTGTGGAAAACGTGTAGCGGTATCCCCAGATGTGTGGAAAACGTGTAGCGGTATCCCCAGATGTGTGGAAAACGTGTAGCGGTAACCCCAGATGTGTGGAAAACGTGTAGCGGTATCCCCAGATGTGTGGAAAACGTGCAGCGGTATCCCCAGATGTGGGAAACGAAAGAAAGCATTACGAGTTAGGTACGACATGAAGAATCTGCAGAAGAATAGTCTTTCATGGGTATATAATTTACCTCCGAATTTTTTTCTTGTAATATGTATCACTCAAAAGGAGGCTCAGCAAACCATTGAAAATAACCTCATGTATTTATTTTGAAAGGACTAATAATTTTACTGCCTCTAGTATAAAGAAAAATTTCGTTAGAAACAAAGAAAAGATACTGAAATTTTACCCGATATTTATCCACTAATTTGGACAATTTTCTCAAAGATGAAGAAACAAAAAAAGATGCTGAGGATCCATACACCGAACATGTAGGAAACGCAGAAATTTTAGAGAAAAAGTAAACAAAAAAAAAAAAAAAAAAGAAACTTATACTTAACATGAGCAAGAGGCAGTTGAAATTAATGAGGCACATAACGAAGAAAGAGAGTTTGGAAAATCTGATACCCACAATTGAGAGCAAGAGGGACAATGGAAAATAACGCATAACATACTTGGCGTGTTTGAATAAATGGATGGCGGAACATGGTTTAGGAGAAATAATGAAGAGACGAAACTTATTAAGAGCTACAAAGGACAGAAAAATGTGGGGAGCCATGATCGCCCGTGTCTTGAGGTTACTTTATCATCAAAGTTATTTTGTCTCAAAATAAAAACAAAAAAAAATTAACTTTCTCAATTAAGCCCATTCAATGTAGCTTTACATCAGTAAAATTATTGTTGATAAATCCAACTTTCCATCTTGTGATCTCCACTTAATATTGGCACTTTGATTTCCTTTATACTCTGAACACACTGATGTACCAAAAGACACGGGATAGTTGCTTGATATCGTGTTGGACCTCTCCAGTAGGGCTTAACAAAGCAACTAGACCCGACATAAATTCCCAAGTGGTCGAAGTTGTTGAGAGACAGTCCAGAGTTCCTTGATTAACGTATAGGCGCTGGAACTTGCTTGGGGAATAAATCTTTTCGCCACGTAATATAGATGCCCAGTTGAGCTCCTGTCAGGTAAATGCGTTGGGAAAAAGCAGTTGTCAGTAGACTGGATTCTCCTAAAACCAAATTTAGACAGTATGGACCCTATACCTGATGCAAACGTCTGTTTTTTGTTGTTTTTTTTTGTTATCTATTTTTCTTGAACAGTTTCTTTTCGCCTATTGTTCGAGATTTTTTCCAGGGTCTTTTAAGCTCGTTTTTTTTATAAATATTTCGAAAAACTCAGGCCGAGAGACGAAAATATACTATTAAAAACAATTTCACTCAAACATTTATTCATTAAATATAACGTATATTATATATATATATATATATATATATATCTCGTCTGGTCCACAATACTTCCCGGTCTTTTGAACAGTGGGGAGGTTGATCCCTAGTTTCCAGTTTAGGATTGGGTTATCGGTTCCTTCTAAAGTCTACTTCAACTTTATACTTCTAACATCTCCGTCCGAGCTCTGAAATTTTATTTACTATTGTTTTTTTCCACAATAGAATATAGGTTCGCTTATTGTCCTGTTCACACTCCTCTCCGAACTTTCCGGTTCATTCGTAAGTCTTTTCATTCTCTTTCACTTCCAGTAACCTCTTGCGTCTTAGTGGCATTATCGCCTTGCTTGGGGTTAACTTTTATATATATATATATATATATAGATATATATATATATATATATGTGTGTGTGTGTGTGTGTTATAGTGGAACACACCTATTCTATAGTTAATAGACTCTCCCACCTATAATAAGTAGGAATAGTAAGAGTAACCAGTTAGTTGGTCAGTCAGTCGATGTCGGACGACCGTTAGTCGGATATTAAAGTATCAGCGACCACAACTAGATTTCTCTGTGTCATTACCTATTATATCAAGTTCCTAACGTTTTGTACGTCGAACCTATTTTAGGACTGACTTAGTACAAATACAAGCCTCCATTGTGAAACCACTACATAATATATGAACAGCTCTAGTGTTGCATCATGAAATCTCACCTCGCTAAATCTATTGTAAATGTTTCTTATAAAAACGATATATGCTGTTGTTTACATCTTTACTATTTATCATGATAGTTTTACCTAATGGTTAAGATCAACTTTTTTTTTCTGAAAACAATGATTTATCTAATAAAATCTGATATTGCAAAAATAAACGAAAAGTCACACAGTAAAAGAAGCAAAAATGCAGATGTTAAATTCTGCATACCATCTCTTAACTTTCAAACATACATTTTTCAATATTAAGCAATAAAAAAGTCAACGTTCAATTGGCCCCCTAATTAAAAATCCTGGAAAAGTTTAAAAGAAAACTTAATGAGACATGTCGACTGATTTCTTTCATATTGTTTCCAATCACGATAATGGTAAGAAAAATAACACGGATCCATAATCTTTGTTTTGTAATTCTAACACGTAATATGAATGACCTCTTCTCAAATAAACCTTATTGTTTGCTTACCAATCACGCTATCAGATTTAATACGAAACTTAAGTGATGAGCCCAATAGCCTTCAGCGTCGCATGTTTGTAATTATATGTAGTTTCCTTTATGCAGACATCTCAGCACGATTGTTATTGTTTATTTTAATTAAAACGTCAGAAAAATCTATTTGATAAAAGATAAAAAAAATACAAAAATAATACGAGGGATACTTAGCTTTTATGTGTGATAGCAAACCATCAAAGATTTCTTCAGCAAGCCACATCTTTTTTTTCCTTCTTTAAACTTCATTTCAATTATTCAGTTTCATATTTCATCATATCTCAAATTTTTCCTTGTAAACAAGATTATGATCTTTCATAATCATTATCCGTGAATTTTTCTACATCTGTCCCATGATCGTTTGCATAAATTTGTTTTAATTATAGACAACACTTAACGAATCTGACTACCTCTGTAGCATAATAGCATATTATTATTCCTCTACATGCCGTCTCCTTTCATGACGGGGGATGATCTCCACACCCCACCATTCTTTATAGCCCTCAGCAACATTTGATCCCTTTGCCAAACTGCCCGGATACCTTTACACCATCCATTCGCACAAGGTCGTTAGATAAGTGGCACGCTGGCTTCTCCTGTTTTGCTTAGACTTGATAGGCCCATGAGAGTGAATTTTCCAAGCCTTCCTTATTATCTGTCCAAGAAATTTCAGCTGTTTCTGACTATCAGTCAGTTATGTGCCGTGCATGATACACACTTAGGCGATCTGACGAGGCAGATTTTTTTTTTCCTGCAGTGGGTTGCGATTTACTATAGCCTTGGATGGTAACTGGTAGACTAGTTGACATCCAAGGCTATAGAACTGTTCTATTTAGCCATAGCTGGGGGGAAAGAAGAGGATATATACCTTTCCCAAGAGTATTAGCACATAAGTGAATGTAATATATTTGACTGGAATTCGAACTCTCCGATTTCTCAATCCGAGCCGCGATCCATTACTCCACCGTAAGTGTCCTTTTTGTTTCCATTTTCTTTAAAGACTTCTTCGTTGCTTAGTGTCCTTCATCAGTAGTATTCTCTGCATCTCTTTGTAGGACAACATTTCTCTTGTCTCCTGATTTCATCTGTGAGGAGACTGTTCAGCATTCACTGCCCTACAAGAGGATTGATATTACATAGCAGTTGTCTTTGTTTTTAACGAAACTTTTTGTCTGAATTCATTAACTCTTCCAGTGTCTTTCGGATTTCGATTCCACAATTTCTATCCCTTGTTAAAACACTTCACGGGTATTTACTCTTCTGGACTTAATTCGTAGTCAGCTTCTTGGACGTTTTCTTTTGCTGGCAAACGTAAATTTTGTTTTCTTACAATTGATGGTTACTCCATTCTCAATTCTTCAGATTCTGTAGAGTTCATTCTGTGTCTGCTATCAACACTGTGCCAGTTGCGTGTTTTATATTGTTATTAAGCTCCAAACGATAATAATTACAGATTATTCTAACATTTTTTCCAAATAGGTCTAGTTTTTCTATCTGTTCAAACAGATCTTCGTCCCATCTCTCATCAAATGCTTTTGCGTAATCTATATAGCATAATTGTATATCTTTTGCATTTCTCACTCCGATATCATTCTAGTCATAAATATAGCCGTTCTTGTTTCGATACCCTTGATAAAATCGCATTGTTCTTTTCCTATTTCCGGTCTAATTCTGTTTCGCGCCCTGTTCACGACAATTCAGATTATTAGCTAATTGTCCGAGGGAGGACGCCTTCATTTGAACCTAATATCTTAGGTAGCTCTCCGAAGACTGGTGTACTCATAGTATAATACATATGCATATTTTCTTTTTTTATTATTGGCAGTTCTTGTGATCCCATTATTGACCACTGGAAAATACAGTAACAAAGAAAAAAATTAAATTAAAAATCCTGAATTTAAATTATATATATCTCAAGTATGTGGTGCGGTTCAATTTACATTACATGAAACTTCATACAAAAAACAGATATTGAAGTTAATGATATATATGGCGAGAATACATCTTCGCAAACCAATTTAATTAATTACATTAACTCCGAACCTGTTGATGAATGTCATGCTCCCTGTTTATAAATTCCATTTGTATAAGGTCGTTTTTTATTTTTTTACAATCTTTCATCTGTGCATACAGACATCATCAGGTATGGAAAAAGATTTGTTTTTTACTTCTCGGTAAAAACAGGACAACGAAAGAATATATGTAATCCGAAATATGTTTTTAGAAATGTGTTATTGTTAATTGGAAGACATTTTTTTGGAGCGTGTGGTTGCAATGCTGAGGTTGAATTTTTAAATTTTAAGATCGCGCGTTTTTGTACTAATATGGTAATAGAATTCTTTTGTACTGGTAGGTTTTTCAGTCAATGTGGCATGAACTAAATTGTTCAATAAATACAGGAATGTCACAGTTATCCGAAAGTTGTACGTTGGATCAGTTATTTTAATATCAAGTATGTGGTTGATATTATGCTAAAACGTAGAGTGCTGAATACGCTAAGTAGAGCTGGGATAAATGAAATAAATCCAAAAGAGCTACGGATCTTCAAGGTAATCTGGCCAGATTACCCTGAAGATACGTTTAAGTGAAACCTTGGTAGTTGTTTCTGGCTATTTAGGATTTATTTTATATTATTCATACAACAAAAATAGAAATTAATTACAGGTATTTATATTTTAAAATATATCTCATTAATTACAGTTGTTTTAATTCAGCATTAATTAGTTTTTACTTTTTTTTTTTTTTTTTAATCAGGCATTAATTGTAGCTTCTTTTTACTTATTTTTTTTTAATACGGTGTGATTTACTGATTTTTTCTTTTCAAGTTTTTTGTTTCGGTTTTTAAATCCAACCTTTTTTTTTGTTTTTTGTTTTTTTTAATCCGGCATTAATTACCGGTTTCGTGAAAACTCTTGAATGTCCATCGTTCCAAAAAACTAAACAGCAGGTACTGATGTTAATAAATATTCATTATCATCCTTCGATCTCTATGGTTGGTCGGAATTCCATTGACAATCCTTTTCCACACTGTTCGAGCCTGTATCGCTGTCTCCAGACCTCTAATGCTAAACCCTGAGTCCCGAGCTATGGTGTCTGGGAAAGTCTATTTTGTGAGAAGACACTTCCAGAAGGATGACACAGGAGTAAGGATGAGACGATTTCCCTGTCCGCTCGGTGGCAGTGGCCGGCAACCTGTAATCATTTTTGTTTGAGCTTAAGAGATATTGGTATTTCTCCATAAATTGTGTTAAGTGTTGCATGGGACCTCCAACTGATGTTCTGGATTTTTCTAAGTAGATTTGTATGTTCCATCAAGTCGTCTTTCGAGAGGAACAGATAATGTCCAAGTTTTTGATCCATACAGTAGGACTGGTTCAATCAATGTTTGAAAGGTTTGAACTTTTAAGGAGAATGGAAGGTTCGAGCGCCTAATCTTGTCAAGTTTGGCGCGGGATAATTCATTTCATGGCTTAAAAGAAGTCTTTAGCCTTGAGTGGAAATGTTTCTAAAGATGGTATCTCGACAAAAAAACACCCAGATGTAGGTTTGGCGTCACAAATTTTGCATCAACTACCGAAAGAACTATCATGCCGTCCACGAACTGTACCAGGGTTCCAGACCTTGCTTACTCAGTCCCCAATTCAAACTTTGTTTCTCATGTAATAAATATTACTACATCTGTCTTATAATATTAGGTTGGTGCAAAAATAATGTCGGTTTTTGACGTTAAAAATACGTCAAAAACCGACATTATTTTTGCACCAACCTAATAGTTCTTACCTTTACCTAGTTTATTTTGACTATTGTCCACAATTATTAAATGTTAATAGTTCTTCAAACCACCGATTGTTAAGTTGAAACCCGGGATTGACTTTTTTTTTTTTAATAATGTGATATGTCTGAACATGAAAAACAAATCTGAACTGATTTCGGTTTAAGTCTTTCATCTTTCTTTGTGCTGATGCCATCGAGAAAAGCATGATTGATCTTTTTTTTCGATATTTAATCATATAGCCCAGTACAAGAAGTCAGGGCCGGTGCAACGGTTTCGTGGGGCCCCACCGACTCTATGATACGTACACCTTACTATATCTCAATTTTCATAAGGTAGTATTCCTATAAAATACAAATTTTACTGTAACTTAATTATGTACAATAATGGACGATATACAATATAGGCGAACAATTTGACTAGAAAAATTGAAAATAAATACAAGGTATCTGAATACAAATTAAAGACGGATCATTCCATCTTAAATAAATCAACAATATTTTGCGGCAATTTTTAACAACTTGAGATTTTTCTTGTTAAAAAGTGGAATAATTTCAACATATTCAACATTATGGATAAAAATGATTTTTATATAGTTTTTTCTTCTTCAAGACTCAGCATGAGCAAAACAAATTCACGAATTTGGACAAAAAAAAAAAAAAAAAAAAAGAACCAAGAATGACGTCAAAATTCACTAAAAAATTCATCCTTTAATAGTTGGTTTAATTTGTAATGTACATAAATGTAGGCAGAAAAAAAAACCCCAAATGTTGATAAGATAGCGAGGGTCAAAAGCAACAGGTCGTGGCCTCTATTCAATCGTACCCCTCGGTCGAGGATGAAGTTCGAAAGGAGTACGCACAGGCCCTCTAAGTAGTCACATGTTATTTAAAAATGTGCACCGACAAGTAAACACAGTTGCACTGAAAAATAAAGAACTTAGCAACGTATTCTGATTACAAAAATTTTCGGATAGCATTATCTTAAACATCTTACATATTTACTTTTATAGACACCTCTATATACGCAAATATAGTAAGAGTTTTTAAGGATCAGCTTTTGTGCAAAAATAGAGGACGCACTATACAAAGGTAAATATTGTGAAGAGGTTAAAAATACACTACATTGGTTATTTTTTCGGGGTTTTCATGCAAATAATTCACGGGTTGCACTATGAAGTCGGCTTATACACGAGTATATCCGGATAATAGATAAAAGTCTCGCTTATTTACCAGTGATCGAATTGAATACAAGGCTACCTTTACTTCACGTGGCCCTGTGTCAAACTTCAAGCTAAGTACGGTAAATACGGATTCATCTCATAAGTGATCGATTCACTTTTTATGGTTTATCGACCGCATACAATAAAAAACAGACAAAAATATCTTTGTGTAAATGTTCCCAAATTTGTGGGGCAGCGGTATAATACATGTTTTAAAACTGAATTTTTCTGGAAACTTTTGCACACACCCAACTGCGGGAGTTAAGTAAAAACAGAACAAAACAAAAACGTAATGTATAAATTTTTACTCTTTCAGAATGTTGTTGTCATGGTTACCCACAGCTTCTTAAACTCTTCATGACCATGACTTCTTGATAAGTATACTGGAATGGCGTCCCGTCGCATACTTCAATATTTAGTGCAGAGTTTTCATTTTTGTAGACTTTTTGCCAGTCCAAGAATTAGAGAAATCTATCCAATGAATTTTCTTTTAGGTGTGTGTGTGGGGAGGGATGGAGATTTAAATATGTGTCTTTCCTTAAGACATAACTACGCACTGAATTGGACTCGCCAACTAGGAATCGAAACTATTGTAGATTTTTGAAGCACACGCTTTCCCCTCAAGAAAGGTGAAAGAGTTCAGCGATTCTTCTAGCAGTGAACTACGAAATCGAAGCATGATCTCTACTGAAAATAAGTTTTCTATCTTTATGAATAATGGTAACTTAGCCTTTGATGCCAATATATTTTTATCTACTAAATTAACAGAAAATATTTTTGTATGGCACACGAATTAATCACTTTCATTTACGGAGAAAGCTTTGCATATTCATGGTTTGTGATTGCATAAAACTTTCACAAGTTTGGTTTTGGCTGATAGTCTATTAAATTTCAGATGGCTTATAAAATTTCAAAAATTCCCCATGCGTTTTGTGAAATACAAAATATACTCTAATTACATAATTTCGCATGAGGTTTTACAACAGAATAGTGAGGAAAGACAATATTTAACGAATTTTCTAACGAAATATAATTACAATGAGTCATTTAATCATTAATGAATGTCGTAAGTGTAGGGACGTCTTTGAAAATTGGAATGATCAAACAGCAACTACACAAGGAAATTTAATTAATCCTTTGAACGAACGTAAGTTTCTGCTAATGAATGCCCTTTTACCACTTCTTTCGAAACGCCAAGACAGATTTCTTCAGATTCTTTGGAGGTAGCTTAAGATAGCGCACGTTAAGTAGTAAAAAAAACAACAACAACAAAAAAAACATTGTTTATATTGTACTTATCAGGAGTTTCTCAGTGATTAAATGAATTTATTAAAGGAAATAAATCTTTTAAAGATTGTGTTAGACTCAAGCATTTTTTACAACAAATAGCGTTAAACCAAAATTATTTCTTTTCATGCAACCAATCGAATGCTTTTAAAATCTTTACTACTCGTGGTATATAAAATAGACACTGACCCTTATTCAAGATTAAGAACTTA
>OZ010573.1:116943544-116946044 GCA_963932145.1 Acanthosepion lycidas
TGCTTCCTGGGAATTTAATCTAATAGTTTGGAATTAAAATAAATATATTCTAAATATCACTAGTTTTACAATATCCTACCCCAACCCAACATATTTACTTTCTTTTTTACTCTGGAGTCAGTTAAACTCTTATCACCTACCTTTTGGAGCCTGTCCTATATCGACATCACCTTAACGAGGAGAGGACGAAAGTTAACGTGCAGTAGTTATGCATATTCAGTCATAAATTGCTATATACTTTTACATCAAATTATGTTGAAACAACAAGCAAAAAAGAAAACAAAAGGAAAAATAACCTAACGAAAAACTTGCTGACAATCTTTTAGCGGACAATCTCAGCCTTACGTGATTTAAATTAAAAAGTAAAATTATTTTGAATATTATCTTAAGTACCTATTTTCTAATCAATATAATTGCTTGATTAAATTTATTTTCTGGAAATTTCTCGTTTAAATTTCTGGAAATTAGTTCTCGTTATAGTTTTTGGAAACTAGTTGTCTTGATTTTTTTTAAACTAATAATTGTAAA
Organism: Acanthosepion lycidas; assembly: GCA_963932145.1. Lineage (NCBI taxonomy): Eukaryota > Metazoa > Mollusca > Cephalopoda > Sepiida > Sepiidae > Acanthosepion > Acanthosepion lycidas. The sequence goes on from OZ010573.1 coordinate 116,944,073, forward strand.
ACTGCTAATCTTACGTGAAATGAATGTCTAATAGGATTTGAATCACGTTTTCGGAAAATTATATTGTATGTGTGGTGGGGATGATAAAATTTGAGGACATTATTGCTACAAGTATTATTATTGCCGCTCAGCAAGCGATTTTGTATTTTTACGAAGTACATCACGACCTCGCTTAAAAGCAGAGCCCTAGATACACTTTTGCAGTGCGCGTCCAAGCTGTAATTATCACTTCTTATAGGCGGAACCACAGTAATCTACTGTTTTGTTCATAGTGACTAAGTTGAAGTAACATACTATATGAAAAATGATTAAGAGAAAATATGGTGATTGCAGCCGAATTCTGTAACTGAGAATATATAATGAAACTGAACACACAGCTTCAATAGAAGAAATTAAAACCAGTACCAGCTGAAACCTTACGCGTTGACAAAAACATTATTGCGATTAAGGTTTATTTACATGAATCTTAGCATATCGGGTAGGCTATAGTCTAAACCATTAATTCCTTTCCTTGCAGACTGAATTTGTCAAAGTCAAATAGAAGATAGATATTATTATTATATACAAATCTATACAACAAACTGATAGAGGGTAATTGATTGATAAAATAAATAAGTAATGCGTTTCGACCTTAGAAAGAACCTTTTCAGTTTGAAGAATTTCCTTTTAGAGTCGAAATACGTTACGTCGGTGTATTTTTGCCTCATTCAGTCATATAAAGAAAACAATGCAACATTTAAATAAAAATGCTTTGTGACGTTACAATTACAGATAGAACTAGAATGTTTCGATAATGTGAAATTCCTTGTAGAAAAGCATTTTATATATATATATATATATATATAGTACTTGGCAAGTGTCAAACTGCTAGTTTCACGTCCATCGAAACGCACAATCGTCAAACGACCGACTTTATTGAAATTATATATATATAAGCTTTTAAAAATAATGAAGTAAATCTTTAATTCAGTATTTTTTTTTTTTTCAAAAAAAAAAAAAAAAAAAAAAAAAAAAAAAAAAAAAAAAAAAAAAAAAAGTCTCGCCCCAACACAAAATCTCTAATGTCATATGTGAGTATTGTAGTACTATGACTTTTTGGAACCTTCTAAAACTTGTTTGTCTATTTTTAAGTTTGTATGTCATGCTATAACTATAAACTTTTAAATGCATTAAAATGCCCTATCCAATTACATCATTAGCAAATTGAAAAATTAAGCTTCTAAAATATTTTCATTTTTTTTTTTATACTCTTATTTCACATATGGTAAAAATCGAATCTTCAGTTTGGGGGTGATCTTTTTCAAGAACGGAAACAAATTAATGCATTTTCCATTACGTTTGAACAAAAGTTTATACATTTATGACATAGGAAAATAAGGTTGCAAGAAATTTTATATATATATATATATATATATATATATATATATATATATATATATATATATATATACACACCTGTATTATTCTCCTATGGTAAAATAAGCAAAAACGAGTAAACATTTTAAAGTTCTAGGAAATAGGTGCTGTGATTGGCCTGTTCAATGAAAATGCTCACAACGACCATTTAAACTTAGCCTACTTAACCAGTCAGTCAATAAATTTCTTTATATATCTTGGAGATCAATTATTAATTATGAATACTGTACAAATGTTTTAAAAGGTTTAGAGTAGATAGTAAAATATCTAGGTGTTATAGTTTTAAATAGTTTTCTTTTTTTTTTTTTTTAAATATTTAGACATTTCAATAATTTAGTTACCTCACTTTACGTTTGCACGCGTGTTTACATGATCAAATTAAAAAATTGTACAGCACATAATCTTAGCGTTTTTTACTTCACACGAAAAAATATAATTTTCAGATGAACACAGCAATTTTTTCTTAGAAAAATGAATACAACAATTTTTTGTCTTAGAAGGAAAGCAAGACCCTCATGACGACATTGTGGTAATATCGAAAGTACTCTGAATAAAC
>OZ010573.1:116951044-117176044 GCA_963932145.1 Acanthosepion lycidas
AAACGAAACACATCTGTAACAAGCAGTTGAATTTTCTGGGGCACGTAATGAGGAAAAAAGAAGTCTTGGAAAATCTGATACTCACGGGTCAGATTGAAGGGGAAAAAAGACAGAGGAAAGCAGCGAGTCAACTACTTGATGCGCTTGCGCAAATGGATGATGATCGCTTACGTCCTGAAGGAACACGGCACATGAAGAAGAATATTAAAGTTACCATTGATTAACATTGCCTTTCGTTATCATAATTTTTAATTATGAAAATATATCTTGTACTTAGTTTTAACCTTACAGAAATACACTTCGATTAAATAACATCTTCGCCCATGTATTTATGTAAATTTATTGCAAAAAAAAAAAACAAATTAACTTTTGATAATAACCTTTTCGCATACATAATGATATACAAGATCAACAAAGCTCAATGATCCTAATGTTTGTTTTCAATCATGGAATACACATTGTTTATTATACACTCAATTGCTTGATAATTGTAAAAATTGTTTTAAAAAATCCGAAACTGTCGACATGTTAAACGTAACGCGAAATGCTGGAGCAATAAGTTAATATTAAATCTCTTACAGACGATTGATACATTTTTAGCATGATCTCCAGGATTGTAAACTCGGGTCGGATTATCAGATGTCATGGGGGTTGGGCTACCCCATGTTGATTTATTGCGTATAGAATAAAACAATTGTGGCACAAGGATACGCAATGAAAACACTTCAGTTTGACTCATCATACATAAACCATGTCTGAAATAATTTAGGTTCATGAAAAAAAAAAAAAAAAAAAAAAAAAAAATCAACTGGCCGAACACAAATGTCAGACTTTATTTGAAGCAAGAGATATGAATTGCTATATAAATTAATTAAATAAACAAATTAATTAAATAAAGTAATTAATTGTATAGCCGACAAAAAAAAAAGAAAGAAAAATGCCACTGATAAAAACTAAATAAAAATTTTACGAATAGTCTATACTTAGTTAATGTTTTGCTTTTTTTTTTGACAAACATAAACGACTTTAGTAAAGTCTTTTCTTAACCGAATTTTAAAAGTTACTAATTAAATACTACGCAAGTGACCAGTAAAACAATTTCTGTGGAAATATAAAGTGTCATACTAATAATTCCGAATTAATACATAATTTCCTTCAAATGCCAAATCGCGTAACGTTCATTTAGAGAGTCCCACTTTCAGCTGAGGTGGCCTACGATGACTTCGCATCAAAAATCCACATAACTTTACAAATAAGACTTCACTCGGACATGCCACAAGAGATGAGAATGTAATAAACGATGAAGAACTTGTGCAAATCACTATTTACGATATTCGGACTATTGTCCGAATCTTTGTCGCCATATGTATTACAACGTTTCGGCCGTTGCACGCTCCGGCCTTCTTCAGGTGGTTGGAATGTCAAACTTAACCCTTTATTTTCGCATGGACACATAGCACAGTGGATAAAGGCGTTGGTTAGATCCAGTGACAAAACCCAAAGTGTGCGAGTTCAATACCCGGTTAAGGCAGTGGAGAATTTTCAGAGGGGAATTAACTGGAGATAACTGATATCCATTAAACATGGTACGTGGAACTAGAGCAGTCTACCCCAGTGAGCGAAATAAAGGGTTAAGTTCGACATTCAATGAGTTTGTGTAAAGGGATGTCACAACAAGAATTAGGAAGGACAGTAAGACGTTGCGGAGAGCCACAAACTATTGCGCATTGAAGGGATACCGCTCATAGAAGAAATGCACGGACGATAAAGAGAATATCATTTTTTTTTTTTAAATTTAAAGAATGCTTGTTGTGCTCTTTCGGGTTGCGTAAAAACAGGTAACTTACATGAAAATTTGCTGTGAACAGACCAGAATTAAGAAATCGCTAAAGAGGACAATGGTTTACAGTATTTTCAGGAAACCGGGCATAAAAACGCATCAAGTAAGCTTGTAAAATATAATTGGTCAGAAATTAGGTTTGGGACTGAACACAGTTTTCTGACAAACATTATAATTTTGTCTACTTCATGTGGTATAATCGACTATAATCACAGTATTTAGTATTTTTGAAGTTCTCGCTAACATTTTTTGTCGAGATTTACAAACTCTAGGTTTCGTTCAACTTCGCAAACCAATCGATGAAATTTGAATAAAATTGATTCGTTTCGAAAAATACGTTGACAAAGATCCTGCTTCGCGATTTAATAATTTAATATATAGGACGACATTGTAAACTGTATTTTTAAAAAAAATCCTTTTTAACAGCGAAGGATAAATTGTTAGGATTTCTTACTCTTGGGCATGCAACATACAACAATTGGCCATGTATAAATATTTCATTTTGAAACCAAATTCAAAATTTTTGAAGCGTTTGTCTGTGGTTTTCTTTCATATATATATATATATATAGTTCTCGTAGACACAGGGTGAACTGAAAACTAGATTTTTGTTTGAAAACAACTTGTTTCAGCTGGTTGAGGCAGTTTACATACATTTATATTAAAAAGATTCAATACTCTACTTTTTACCCCCTTATCTGTTTGCTCTTCTCCCTAAAATTTGGTTTCGATCGGTCATTCTGTTGATTCAAGTTTTCATCTTTGAGGAGGTTGTTCAGATTCCACGTAACCGTTCAGTACTTTTTTCTTTATTTCCAACGAAATTTTGATTCGTTTCGTTTGTTTTACGGAATATCAATCTCACTGGATTATTTAAGAATTTTATTGTTGGTAATCATTTTTTCTTCAAAATTCTTTACTGGTAATAATTTTTTTGCAGGTATTTTTTGCACTGAAATCTATTTCTACACGTTCATAGTACTTTGACCCCAATTTGAGGTCTATTTTCCCCATAGCTGTGACCCTAAAAGGTGCTACCACCCCAGGTCAGAGTGGACATGGGAACACTAGCAATTAAGAGGTAATTCCATGCTTCTTAAAACTTCCTGATCAGAGGTCTTGCTGTTGGATGTAGTTTATCGTCATGCCCAAGACGCGGATGTAGTTTGTCGTCATACCCAGGGCGCGGATGTAGTTTGTCGTCATACCCAGGGCGCCGAAATTTTGATGTCTCTTGATACTCTGCTTAGCTTTTGGAATGCATCTTTGGCCATCCGAAGAAGTGTTCAGATCTCAGTGTCGAACTTTGTGCTCTGTTAGTTTTGTATTTGTTTGAATTTAATATCCTCCACCTGTAATTTGCTTCTGTAACAGGTTTTGTAGCTTCTTTTCCGTGTCTGTTATCAACCCTATGTCATCTGCATATCTTATATTAAGATTGTGGCTGCCAAAATTTATCTTGGAAGAAATAGTTCTCTCAGAATCGCCTCGCTGTATAGGTTGAATAAGTCTGGTGAGAAGATATACCCTTGTCTTACACCCGCCTTTCTATTTTTGTATAGCTGCTGAACTCATTTTCTGCTCGTATGCAGGCAGTTTGATACCATTATAGATTCTTGATTATTCTGATGTCTTTCCCAACTATATCAAATTTTCTGAGCAGCTCTAACAGATCTTTGTGGCGCGCTTTGTCGAACGCCTTTGCGTAGTCTATAAAACGTAGGTGGATGTCTTTCTGTATTTGTATTGCTCTTTCTGATAACATTCTGAACATAAATATCATGTCCCTTGTTGCGCTGTCTTTGACGAACCGATACTGTTCCTGTATGTCTGGCCTGATTCTGCTACGTGCTTTATTCTTTAGAATTCGGATGATGAATTTTGTTATATTTCTCATTAATCTTATTGTCCATTGGAATTCAGTCATTTGCTCCAGGTTTCGTAGCCATTGTTATGAATATAGATATGCTTAACGTTTCACTAATATTTATGCTTCTCTGTATTTTAATACGCTTTCTCATTATAAAGAGAACTAAATAATTCTATCAAACAATAAAAATATAGACATATCGTCAACATATTAATTTCATAAAGCATGAGATAACTGCCTTCAATTAATCAGAATAAATGAAGAGGATACATCTTACAGAAATAAACCAAAACCATCCACTTCAAGTGAGAGATTTTAAGCTAAAATAGGATCAAATTAACAGTCTTGAGAGAGTAAAGAGTTACGGGACTTGAGCTCCGGTGAAATTGTCTGAATTTGGTTTGCGGCCAGAAGCTTAATTCGAAGCGTCTCCTTGTTGCGGCCATTACAGACAACTTCTCGTTCATTTTACTTGATCAGGGCACAGACCGCATTTACAGCGAAACGTTTACCTATAAATCAAGTTCCGGGCACGATTTAGCAACATTAATTATAAGATTAATATACTCACTTCCATCAGGAGGGCGGCTTTTATTCAATAATATACAAATATCTCAACCCAAAGGTCAATGACCCATAATTGAGGATTTGAGATGTAGTCGGCAGTTGCGAGATGGGATGTCGCTCAAAAGATCAACGATAACTATAAAGTTAATGATATTAAATAAATGTGCCAGTCTGTAGTCGTTCTATATTTCTTTAAAAAAAAAAAAACACACTTACTCTATAGAAAAATGTTACCCCACTACTCACAGATCCATTAATAGTTCATACTTAATATATAGTATAAATAAGTAAGCGTTACGTATAATTCAGTAATCATTGCTCCTTACATCCTTTGATAATTCTTATTCGATTCGCAGGGGATATTTCTGGACAATTGAACGAATATAAATAACGTCCAAAGGTTGGATTAATCTCGTTCTATCCTGACAGCTAACCCCAACCCAACCCCAAGAACTGCGACTTTGTGGAACACAGTCCAGAAATGACGCTTCCTTGGTCACTATAACTAAACCAGTTCAAGCCTAGAGTCAACCTGTACCTTTCATCATCATCCTCAATCAATTACCCCCCACCCCACCAAAAAAAAACAAAAAACAAACAATGAACACTATTTAAAAAAAACAAAAAAAAAAAAAACTCACGGCATTGGGTTTGACAGAAAGGGAGGAGGAGGATGCGAAGAACGAAAGGAAAAAGAAGAGAGAGAAGGATTAAGGCAATAATGATATTTACAGATAAAAAAAAGACAACTTTTAAACCAGGGATCAGAAGCCATGAGCCGTTGCATTCATACAAGAAAGTTCCGCTTAAGCTCATATGAGGCTGGTTAAAAAAAAAAAAAAAAAAAAAAAAGTATGTACATTTCAATTACCTCCACTACCGATACATTTATAATACTCTTGCTTTACTCCCCCTCCCATTCTTCCCTTTCCTTCTTTGCATCCTCATCCTCCCTTTCTTTCAAATCCAGTGTCATGCGTTTATTTATTTATCTTTAAGAACGATATAGCGTTCATTGAGTTTTTTTTTTAATAAAGCGTTAGTGGGGGTGAATTGATAACAATCCCCTTAGGATATCGTTAGTTTGAAACCAAGGTAGCGAAATCAACTGATCTAATTTTTAGTTTTGAAAGCTCTACATGTTATTTTTTATTTTTACACTTGTATTGAGTATTTTTTAATACTACTGTTCCCTGGTCCATTTCAACCCTGACCATATATATATATATATATATATATATATATATATTATAGGGTCTCCCAAAAGTGAAGAAACACAGGAAATTTCATGAAATTTTTTTTACTTCCATTGTTTTGTCCAAAAAAGAATGGACTTCTTTTTCTGGGGCATGCTAAAAGTATAGGTGTACTCAATGAAAATAACAGACACAAGACACTTGATTGAACGCAGAAAGAATAAATGTGCTAAAGTTGACGGCAATGTGGTTTGGCTTGTTTTGTTTTACGGCATTTCAACCTCAATGGGTCATTTAATGCTGACATTTTTTTTCCTGGTAATATTTTTGTTTTGTCAAAAATCTGTTTCTGTTAATATTTTTTAATGCTTTTTACCTCAGTTTCGGGGTTAACTATTTGCCCGTAGCTGGGACTAACAGGTGCTACCTCCACGGGTCAGGGTGGACCTGGGAACGTCAGCAATTCAGAAGTGGTTCCACGCTCCTCAAAGCCTCCCGATCAGAAGCCTTGCCGCTGGACGTAGTTTATCGTCATACCCAGGACGCAGATGTAGTTTATCGTCATACCCAGGACGCAGATGTAGTTTATCGTCATACCCAGGACGCAGATGTAGTTTATCGTCATACCCAGGACGCAGATGTAGTTTATCGTCATACCCAGGACGCAGATGTAGTTTATCGTCATACCCAGGACGCAGATGTAGTTTATCGTCATACCCAGGACGCAGATGTAGTTTATCGTCATACCCAGGACGCAGATGTAGTTTATCGTCATACCCAGGACGCAGATGTAGTTTATCGTCATACCCAGGACGCAGATGTAGTTTATCGTCATACCCAGGACGCGACGGCAATGTAGAGTTATTGCACAGAGTTCACATGAATCTTGCAAAAGGCGTCAAACTTTGTATCACAAATGATTAAATTAATGTTGAAGTTTCGAATACAATTCAATGTTTTTGAAAATTTCTTGAAAATATGTGTATCTGCCTACATGTCCAGACTCTACGGTTACTCTCTTTAATAAATTCGAAGTAGCATTATCAATTTAAATATTTGGAATTTGTCAATAATTCCCCCCCCCCGTGTTGGAAACTGGCAAACACATTTACACGCACTGGTGATGGCCTAAACGTCTATATTCTCCTTCAATATATATTTTTGTTTTTACTTCACTTAAGCTACATACGTTGAAACTATCCCAAACCAAATAAATACTTAACCTCGAACCCCAACTGCACTCACTCACAAATATTTAATAACATACCAATCATATGTTCGCCTGGACCCAGACACACACACACAAGGATCAGTTAATAAACGTAGGTGAGAAGAGGTTTGCCGGGGGTCCCAATATCTAAATATCTCGTACGAAATCTTGGGGCTCGAGGGAGAATCAAGGAATTTAAACTTTAAGTAAGGATGACAGTTTTGCCCAGAGGAACCTGTCCGTCCCAAGAGGCAATTAAAGTGTGTTTGCACAAGTTTCTTCAGCCAATCAGAACGAGTATTTCTATTCAATTACGATGAACATCTTTTTCTCTTTTCTAGTGATTTTGCGCTCCTTGGTTTCACTCGCTTTTATTCCTTACAGGATTTCTTTCTACAGTTATTCTTCTCATACTATTTTTTACCCTCTCCTTGAATCACTGTCACTCTTTATTCTCTCAAATCACGAATGGTATTCTCTATTCTGCTTCTCTTTATCTTCACTCTTTTTCATTTTAATCTCTTCCACATTTCTTTATTTCCTTTTAATATCTCTCGTGTTACTCAAGCAACGATTATGTAACTTTAATAGTTCTTCACTTTTTCTGTTACATTCCTTGTCCTTTTTATTTTTTATTGTAAATAACATTGTTTCGGCACCTTTTTCGATGACTTATTCTGTTCTCCCGTTAGCTTCTGTCAAGTTCGCTCAAACTCTTTTTCGACTTCGTCTTTCTTCACAAGCTCCTAATTCTATTCACAGTATTTATATTAATCGAACTATTTTCCTAATCTTTGTCGCCATATTTGTCACAACGTTTCGGCCGTTGTACGCTCCGGCCTTCTTCAGGTGGTTGGAATTTCGAACTGAACCCTTTATTTCGATCACTGACATTTGACTGTTCTAGTTCCACGTTTGATGGATGTCAGTTATCAGTTATCTCCTGCTAATTTTCCCCTCTGAAAGTTCTCCACTGCCTAAACCGGGTATTGAACTCACACTCTTTGGGTCTGTCACTGGATCTAACCAACGCCTTTATCCACTGTGCCATGTGTCCTTGAGGGAAAATTAGCAGGAGATAACTGATAACTGACATCCATCAAAGATGGCACGTGGAACTAGAACAGTCTACCCCAGTGATCGAAATAAAGGGTTCAGTTCGAAATTCCAACGACCTGAAGAAGGCCGGAGCGTACAACGGCCGAATCGTTGTGACAAATATGGTGACAAGTATGAGGACAATAGTCCGACTAATGTAAATACTGTACATAATATCTCATCTCAGAAATATAGACAGACCCTAATTCTATTTCCCTTTTATTTTATCACATACTGTTACTTTTTCTAAGTTTTTAGTGACATATCGGTTTGGTAGCTGAAATCTAAATGTTTTGTATAAAAATTTTTCTTGTAATAATAATGGTTTTAGTAACACAAGTCTTACTAATTAACCCATAAGAGGTGGATTCATACCTTTGTCAATGGTACTTGAACGTAAGTGACTATAACAAATCCAGCTGGAACTGAAACTCCTCTCCAGTTAGCAGTTCCGAGCCATTATGTATTACACCACCCGCACAGCCAAGCTTACAACATCTGTCATTCTACTTCATGAACAGGCTCGACGTTGCTTAACTTCAGTGATCGTACGGGCACCGGTGTTTCGACTTGATATTGCCGTAAGCTTGTCATCTTTCATCCCGTAGTCACTCCCCACTTAATCCTTTTTGTTTTCTATTAACATTCTCTAAAATAAATCTATTTTCTATAACTTTGTTCAAAATAACGTACCTTTTCTATTTGTTACATTTTCCTTCTATTCCGCCGTTCTTAATCTTCACTACTTTCCTTCCTGTCAAAATTTCTTCATCCTAGAAATCTCTTCACCACATTATCTCTTTAAACGATTCCTTGCTCCAACTTTCTCTCTCACACACATACGCAAATCCTCTACCTTACAAATTTACAACATTTCAGTTCGATCGCTCTCGACTGACCCAGTACCTCTCTCCACCCACTAAACCGAACTAAAATTCCCAACCCTAGAGTTTATACACCATCGATATTGGGAAAGACTGATTGGTTAATTAGCAAAGGGACATTTTGCCGATCAATTTTGGGGCGTGGAAATCCTGAAGTAGAAGGAAGTGATCGGCGAGCAATGTCTCATGATTTCCTACAGGGCTTGATCGATAGATCTAATACGCGGGCCCAGCCCTTCCACAAGAATGAACCCCTCGAGTAGCGTCGGAGAAAGCCCCCGTGGTGTCATTTCCTTCTTCATACGTACTATTTTAGATCGCCTAAAACGAAGTGGACGATTGCGTATATTTGGGGTCGATTATCTGGGATTTTTTTTTTTGCCTTTTGTTTCATCTGGACTCAACGTTTTGCTTCATTCTACTTTTTATTTTATGAACTTTTGTTAAAAGCATTATTTCTCTTATTTGTGTGTGTTCCGTCTCTTGTCTCATCATTTAGCATTTTGGTATTTAAGTGAATAGCAATCATTATAGCGAAACTGGATATAAAATTGATACTTTTAAATTAAAGGTATTTGCCTCAACGAACAAGTACGTACACATGTGTATCATGAAATTTCCCAGGTCGTTCATTATAAGTTTCAATCATTATTACCTTACATAATCACCCACCTCTACTTCCTGTTCTCCAGCCCAAAAGATTAAGCGAATTTTACGAACCAACCCGTTTCTTTAAAGAAAGAAAAGTTGAAATTACATTTTCTTTTCTGGAACTGTGATAGGAGAGAAGTCTCAGATGTTAGGCGAAACAAAGAAAGACAATGGTTAATTCTTGAGAAACGGAGAGACTAATAATCTGTTCACATTGTCGAGATTGAGAGTTTTATTTTCTATGTATGCATATGTCTGTAAAAATGAATTGAAGAGGAAAAGTAAGAGCAAATGTCAGTTAACGCTTGACATTATATATATATATATAGAGAGAGAGAGAGAGAGGGAGATATATATATATATATAGAGAGAGAGAGAGTGAGGGAGATATATATATATATATATATATAGAGAGAGAGAGAGAGAGGGATATATATATATATAAAGAGAGAGAGGGAGATATATATATATAGAGAGAGGGAGATATATATATATAGAGAGAGGGAGATATATATATATAGAGAGAGGGAGATATATATATATAGAGAGAGGGAGATATATATATATAGAGAGAGGGAGATATATATATAGAGAGAGAGGGAGATATATATATAGAGAGAGAGGGAGAGATATATATAGAGAGAGAGGGAGAGATATATATAGAGAGGGAGAGATATATATAGAGAGGGAGAGATATATATAGAGAGAGGGATATATATATAGAGAGAGGGATATATATATAGAGAGAGGGATATATATAGAGAGAGGGATATATATAGAGAGAGGGATATATAGAGAGAGGGATATATATAGAGAGAGGGATATATAGAGAGAGGGATATATATAGAGAGAGGGATATATATAGAGAGAGGGATATATATATATATAGAGAGAGAGAGAGAGCGGGAGATATATATATATATAGAGAGAGAGAGCGGGAGATATATATATATATAGAGAGAGAGAGCGGGAGATATATATATAGAGAGAGAGCGGGAGATATATATATAGAGAGAGAGCGGGAGATATATATATAGAGAGAGAGCGGGAGATATATATATATATAGAGAGAGAGAGAGCGGGAGATATATATATATATAGAGAGAGAGAGAGCGGGAGATATATATATATATATAGAGAGAGAGCGGGAGATATATATATATATAGAGAGAGAGAGCGGGATATATATATATATATAGAGAGAGAGAGAGCGGGAGATATATATATATAGAGAGAGAGAGCGGGAGATATATATATATAGAGAGAGAGAGCGGGAGATATATATATATATATATATATATATATATATATAGAGAGAGAGAGAGAGAGGGAGAGAGGCGGCGGCTGGCGCGCAAACAACGGGGGTAGAGAGAGAGAGAGAGAGAGACTCACACAAAGACGGGCGATGGCCACAGAGAGAGAGAGAGAGAGAGAGAGAGAGAGACACTCACAGAAAGACGGGCGAAGGCGACAGAGAGTTTTGTTCGGGGAGATAGACTGCCCATGAACCCGTTTATCCAGGTTCGAAAGGGAATATATTTGGCCGAGCCTACGTGCTCGGAGAACCCACGTTAAACCGGCCTTGTGCCACATGCAACCCTCGTGATGGGTAGCTAAATATACTAGCTGGAATCTGTTCCAGCTAGACGGTCGAACTCTCTGTCTTCAGACAGAGAGGAACCCGGACGAGTCTCAGTTGAAGGGCAGACTTGTTCGGGAAGGTCGATCAACCCGATCGCGTTTATGCGGGTTCTACGGGCATTTTTTTGGTGAGCTCACATAAAAACCCGGCCTTGTTACACATGCAACCCTCGTGGGCGGGTGGTTAAATATTCTAGCTGGGATCTGATCCAACTATGCTGTCGAACTCTACCTTCGGGCAGAGAGGAACCCGGACGAGGCTATGCTGAAGGCAGTGTTTCCTCCGGGGAGGTAGACCCGATCCCGTTTATTCGAGTCAACGGGGATTTTTTGGCCGAACCTACGGGCTCGGGAACTCCATATTAAATTCGGCTTTGTGTCCCATGTGACTGCGTCGGGCAGTTGCTAGATACTGTCTAGCTGGGATCTGTTGAGTACGACTCAGACTTACGCGCGAACTACCGACCTTCCAATAGTAGCACTCACTACTGGATTGACTTGCGATGATCTTGTGCATAACTGATACATTTATTCTTATTGTACTTTTTTTTTTTTTTTTAACAATAAACCTTTACTTATTTTATCCACCTTGTTTTTCAAATATATATTCCAATTAGCACGGAATAGGACAGGCTCATACCATTTTGAAGCAGTAAGCTTAGTGTAATACTCACAAATCTTCCACTGAATATTCTGCTCAATATTGTGCCGATTTCTGTATTTGTTTCACTGTCAAGAATAGATAGACAACCAGATCTAATTGGTCAATAGCCTCAATTTGTTTATATACATTGTTTTTGTGCCATTTAAAAAATGTTTGCTTGATAATTCATCGTGAATAGATTTTGCTCCTTTGCAATCATCATAAATTATTCTACCTCCGCCTTTTTTCCAACATTCTTCAGCCACTGAAGGTTTTTATGTTTATTATATCAGCATCGTGACTTCTGATTACATTTTGACCATCTAAGGTATTTTGTTCCTAGGTGTTTTCACATCATTTTTTGTTATTTATTTTTGCTAAATTTTTCAATGAAATATTTGTTGTTTCTTTCACGGTGAAGTTCACTTCCTTCAAGATTTTATTTTTTATAAATTCAAAAATTCTTTCGTCTGCTATTACTTCAAGCCTTCTTTTCCTTATAAATTTAGTACTGACTGTTAGTGACCACATCAGAAAAGATGATACAACATGCTTAGTATTTTTTAAACCCAATACTCAAGTCCTTACCATCGCTACTTCTGGCAATATAAAGGAGGCCGGTAGCCACTAGGTGCACGTTATGGTAAATCATTCATTTTATAAAAATATTTAAGCAGTAGTTTGGTTATTCATATCACAGCAACAGAAATTAGCCCCGTGTTCACGGGATAAAAATCATACGTGACAGGAAATAAAATATAGACAAAAACGAAATGCTTGTAAAGTTTATATTAACTTCATAAAATTTATTTATATTTTCGTTTGTATTGTTTTATGTATTTTTTTAGGTTACAATTGTTTTATGCTACATGTGATAAAAGGAAGAATTTACTCCGTAGTATTACAAGTCGTATAACAGAGAGAAGTTGGACACGTGTTGCCCATATCAAGGTTCGTGACGGAGAGATTGAATTTAACGTCTTTTGGCGGGATGCCCGCATGTCCGACAGGAACAGTTTTTATTATATGCTGGGAGTAATTTTATTCTTTTTGATTTATTTATTTATTTTACACAATGTTTTTATGTTATTGATTTATTTCGTTCATAATTGTCATTATAATTATTTTATATTTTGTTTTTATTTATAATAATAATCCTACAATTGGTATTATCGTTTCTTCTACGTGTCGTATCTCTTCACGACGTGGGCGATTATAACAACGAAAAATGGTTATTTTGAACTTTACAAAATTATTTGGAATTCCATTTTGCGACTTTATACCGTAAAGAATTGTTATAAACTTGCATTTATGAGTTTAATTCATGTCACTCCATGAACGAGGGGAGAGGGAAAAAGTGGGGATATAAATAGTCACCGATGTTAACATAGCGTAAAGCGATGACTTTGCTATTTATTGTAGTGCATCATTTTACTTACCTTTATTGCCATGTGATGCAAACAATAGTCCGTGAATTATTTAAACAAATTACTGTAAATAATCAACAGTGCATTCTACAGTATTCTGTTACTTATATTATTACCAACTGAAACTGTTTAAATTTACCTAAGTAGCGAAGTAATTGTTCTAAGTAACGGTGTTAATCGAAATAAATGCAGTCTAATTTATGACGGTATAAATATGTATTTCGTTTAAATTTAAGTTTCAGAAACGAACCGCCAATATTTTGCCGGTTCGTATATGAAGAGTGACTATTGCAATTTTTCCTTATCTCATGATAAACTTGAAAATGTAATCAGAGGTGCTTTGCATTTAAGAAAAGTAAATTGGTATGACAAACAAATTTATTGCCATAATCTGATTAAGAGGATTGAGTTCAGTATGCAGTATTAAATTATTATTAGTAGTAGTGGTAGCAGTAATACTAAGTTTCTCCCCAGAAAGAGATGCCCAAAATTTTTAAATGCATTTTAAAAATGAAAAAAAAAAAAATTTAAAGACTTTTTTAGTTTTAATTCCAAGTTGGTAGATTAAATTCAATATTTCCAATAAGAAAAATACTTTTTATTTCAAGCCGAATTGAAATCGATTGAAATGTTTAATCACTAAAATCGTTCATAGTGACAAATCTGCCAACTCTCTATTAAAAAAGTCATTAAAAAATAAAACACTTTCCTTAAACTATTTACAACCAACTTAACTAAACTTAATTAAACAGATTTAAAAGAAAATGTTACTTTTAGTTTAAAATATCGTTGAAAAGCATTTTTTTTTTAAAGAAGGTGATAGTTTTTATGAAGTGTCGACGATAGTTTAATATTTTGTATTTTTAAATAAAGGACACTTGAATACGACGTGAACGCCTTTTTTATTTTTTAACTACATAGTAATATTTAAGTTTAGGAATATTTTCGAAGTCATCTAATATTTTATTGATTTTTAGGCACTTTGAATTTACAGTCTTATGATGACGCTTATTAAGGAAATATTAGAAATTTAGCAGTAAATTTTATATTTTCTAAAGTTACCTGTCTTTTTTCCTGTTAATGCCACGTGTGGACGTCCGTATTTACAAAGTTCGGCAAGTTTATATACATAAAAAAAATATTTTTAAAATACTGGGGGTCGCCGAATTGTAAGCTTCCCCATTTATGCTTAGTAAATATGATTTTTATTTTACTTAATAAATATCACCAAATCGTTACAATTAATGCAAAAGGTTTCAAAACTTTATAAATTATAGTTAAAATTTGAAAAAAAAAAAAAAAAAAAAAAAAAAAAATGAAAATAATTCTTTTACAAATTCATTATTCATCGAATTTTTTTTTCTTAAGACAGTAGTGCCCATAACATATATTATTCATAAAAGCAATTAAAAGCTTTCCTAATTGAATGATGTTTAAGAAAATCTACTCCGGATCGTAAAATTAAAAATGCTATAAAATCAAGATATAAAATTTTGTATTAATTTGTAGTGGTTAGGTGATGTTATTAAGAGGAAAAAAACAACATTGTAACTTGACAAAAAAAAAAAAAAAAAAAAAAAAAAAAAATCATTTAAATTCTCCAGGGACTTGTCCTTGTAACTAATATAAACAATCGCTACAAAAACGAATTTCTCGAAATTTCATAAAATTAAATAAAATGTGGCGAAGGGAGGATGTAATATGTACAAAAATATTTTTATGAAAATTTTCTGAAAAAGTTTGAAAAAACAAATTCATTTATTTGTAAATATTTTTTGTTTAATGGCATATCAAATCCTTATGTATCATTCAATATGGCTTCAACTAAATATATTTTAAATGCAGTTGTATTCTTTCATTTCCATATAAAATATATTGTTGGTCCTTTTTATATAAAAATGTAATGCTGGTATTTTTACTAATAAAATATAATTTTTAGGGCTTCAACCCCAGGTCAGAGCGCATCTGGGAACACGCTCCTCAAAACCACTAAACTTCCGATCAGAGGCATTGCTGCCAAATGTAGTTTATCGTCATACCCAGTACTTATTTGTATTCCTATGGATAATTTATTTTTAAGTAAGTCCTGAAAGCTCCATTAAAATCCGACAATTATGTTACTTTTTGCAAGAATTTTCAATTCAATGTGTTTTACATCGCAAAACGATGCACAAATTTCCCGGTACTAATCTATGTTCACCCATTGACGCGAAAAACAAAACAAACCAAAAACAAACAAAAGCCCAAAACCAAAAACAAACAACCAAAAGACTAACAAAAGACTAACAAAAGCCCAAAACCAAAAACAAACAACCAAAAGACTAACAAAAGACTAACAAAAGCCCAAAACCAAAAACAAACAACCAAAAGACTAACAAAAGACTAACAAAAGCCCAAAACCAAAAACAAACAACCAAAAGACTAACAAAAGACTAACAAAAGCCCAAAACCAAAAACAAACAACCAAAAGACTAACAAAAGACTAACAAAAGCCCCAAACCAAAAACAAACAACCAAAAGCCCAACAAAAGCCCAACAAAAGCCCAAAACTAAAACAAACAAAAAAACAAAAACAAAACAAAACAAACAAAACAAAACACAAAAACAAAATACAAAAACAAAAAAAAAACCACGAAATTTTTAACCAAAATTCTCAAAGTTAAAAAGGGACAACAAATGAAAAATATACAATTTGATGAAATAGTCCTTCCGTTTTTTCCACTTAATGAAGTTTTTGGCGATTAAATTTTGATTTTAAGTTTGGTGCACTTTTTTTTCATCCTGTTAATATTCGTACTACTACTAATTTGAAACTGACTCAATGAAAACCGTTGATAAAAGAAACCACAGCATAAATTTTTCAATTCCTGTTTCTTTTCAAACACAAACAAATCCAATCAACTTTTCTTTGAATACTTCCCTTAACATTTGATTCTTTTTCAGTTCCGTGTTCTATTTCTTTCCTCGTCTTTCATTTCTGACAATTTTTCACTTCCATCTCTCATTGAGGAAAAACAAAACAAAAACAAACAAACTTTCCTTTTATGGCTACAGATTTCTTTTTAACTTACAAATTATTTACATGGATTTTGAAATATTTTTCACGATAAAATTTATTCGCTCATTCAATTTTCACCTCTTTTTTTCTTCTATTTTTCAAATATTGTTCGTAATGTTCGTCCACTCCACCGAAGCCAAGCTTTCATTCAAAAGTCTTCAGACTAATTAGCCAGCAATAAAATTTCCATAAACGGACATTTAACGAGTTGCGTGTTCTTAAACTAAGAGAGCTTTCTTTTAACTGTTTTATGAACAGTCTCCCTGGTCCGAACGAGCAGAGTGCGCACTGTCAACTCTGACTGACATCTCTTGTCGCTACTCGCCAGTGCTTGTCACTCGAAAGACTACAGTGTGCTACTCAATATAACAAGCTAGTCACAAGATGGCACGGAAAAAATAAAAATTCATGGGAAGAAATTTTTGAAAAAAAAAAAAGAATTAATAATAAAAAAAAAAAAAACACAAAACGAACCTTTTTATAAATAAATAGTTTTCAATTGACAAAACCCTACCTAAACATACACGTTATTGACTGTTTTTCCCGCATATTTCTAATGGATAAAATTTGTATTTCTTTTAGTCAGTTTTTTTTTAATATTATTAATCTATTATTTCTTTTAGTCTAATAAAAAATTGCTTGCGTTATTTCCCACGGATAATTATTTTTAACCTCAAAACACAGAGGAATGAGTTTTTTTCCCCAGCCTACATGCAAATCATTCTTGTCAACGAAACAAAGTTTATTTTCTTTTTTTTTTTTTTTCTTTTTTTTTTTAGAAACGACGAAAAATAGCAGTAGGGGAGGGAGATCTGTTTGCTTATTTAAGAGGGCTGTGTATTTCCCACTGATGCCAGAGGTCGATGTTCAAACCCAGCTGAAAAGCAAAGATTTCGAAAACTGATTTTGAAGAAATTTGTGAGATTGGTGCAGTAAGCAGAAATATTATCAATTGGATGACCGCTAATCGTCTTCATATTACAGCCCCTATTTTACCCTGTAACATAGGAAACTATGTACGTGAATAACTTGTTTATTTTTATATATATATATATATATATATATACGTCGGCGGCCACCAAAATGTGAATGTTCACTCAACATCATAGTAGAAATTAGCTTCTTGTTCAGCATACTTGACAGGAAATAAAACGTATACAAGTAACAAGGAAACATGGCAAATTGTATGTTAATTTCATACTATATATATATATATATATTGTATGTACAGTGATGGAATTGAGTATAAGACGCCCCATGAAATGGTTAATACTTTTCTTATTACTGCACAAATTCCTCTGAAGATTTGTGCGTGGTAGCTAGACCCGATGGGTATTAGGTTGGTACAAAAAATAATGACGTAATAATGTCGTTTTTGACGTTAAAAAATACATCAAAAAACGACATTATTACGTCATTATTTTTGCACCAACCTAATATTATACCTAACTGACTTTATAACCACTTTCTACCAAAAGAAAATTATTAAGTAAATTTCGTTTTCGAGGTTGGAAATAATTATTTAATAAATCATTTTTGAAAATTTTCAAGTTAATCTTCCTTTAGAATTCTGAAGTTAAGTGCATGCGCAGATTATAAAAAGACTTAGGATTTTAAACATTTCATAAATGAATACAGTTACTGCGAAATGTCAAGAAACTCCCCCCTTAATGAAAATGAAAAAGGGAAAACTTCTGCCTATAAACTGGAAGGAAAAATCTCTGTATCATTTCAAGAAATCTGTCGAAGTCCCGAACAGTTTTGAGAAATTATCTAAAGGACCTGAATTGTATGGCACCAGAAAACGCCTAAAATTACAAATGCAGCCAGACGTCGTCTTTTACAAGAAGCATTTAAAGAACAATCAAGCTCAAGAGATCTGCAAAAATCTCAGAATTTACCCATCACTCCGAGAAGAGTTCGTCAACTTCTCCATAAATCGCCAACTTTCGTGTATGGAAACAGGAAGGCAGCCTCTTCTCTAACTGCTAAGCACAATATGCACGTAGATTGGGTCAAGAAAAAAAGTAACATGGACAAAGAAATGGGAAACTTTGGTGTTTTTTTTTTTTTATGAGAAAAAGTTTAATTTTGATGGGCCCGACGGCTACCGGTGTTATTGGCATGATTTAAGAAAGGAGAAGCAGCTGTTTTCAAAATGACCATTTGGAGGAGGATCTGTTATGGTTTGAGGAGCTTTTTCTGCATTTAGAAAGGACAATTTCGTAATGATGGAAGGGAAACAAAACTCTGCTCGTTATATCAATGTGTTGGGAAAACAAGTCTTGTTCCATTTATGAATCGTCCAGACACCAATAATGCCATTTTCATCAGGACAACGCAGCCATACACACTTCTAAGCTCACAAAAGACTGTTTTCAAACAAAAAATATTGAAGTTTTAGACTGGCTCACTAAGTCTCCAGATTTAAACCCACCAGAAAATTTGTGGGGAATTTTGTCAAAAAGTGTATACAAAAATAAACGTCAATTTGAAGATAGAGAAACGTTAAAATCTTGCATTAAACAGTATTGGAATGAAATTCCATCTGAAACTTATTGATTCAATGCAAAACAGGTGTTGAAGAATTACAAAATCGAAAGGGAATAAATGTAAATATAGAATTTTGTACAATTTTGTTGTTAAATACAAATTTTCAAAACTGTCTTATGATTATTTCCACCCTTGAAAACGTATTTTCTTAACTTTTTTTGGTGGAAAGTTGTTATAAAATCGTATAAGTATACTAATACCATCGGATGTAGGTGCCACACACAAATTTCCAGAGTAATAAGAAAATTATTAACAATGTCATGGGGTGTCTTATACTTATTTCCACCACTGTATTTTTAGGTCACTTGTTTTATTGTACATGTGATAAAAGGGAGAACATACTCTGTAGTATTACAAGCCATATAACACAGAGAAGTTGCTCGTACCAAGGTTTGTGGCGAAGAGATTAAATTTAACGTATTTTGGCGGGATGTCCACATTCTCGACAAGAACGGTTTTTCTTGCAGGCTGGGAGGGTTATTTTTCTATTTTATACACAATTTTTATGTTATTGTTTTATTTTATTTAGAATTTTCATTATTATTATTATCATCATTTTTATATTTTATTTATTATAATAATATTTCTAAATCTACCTATAATAAAAATTGTCCTCATTGTGCAAAAATGGAAAAAAAAATATCCCGTAACAGAATAGTTTTAAAATAGTAACAATCTTCAAAAATTTAAAAGCAAAGTCAATTGCCATCTTGCTTTTTCTTAATCCCATTCATCTTTTATCTTTTCCTCAATCCTCCTTATTCTCACTTTTCTTTTTCACGAACCCCTGCGTACTAGTGGCATAAGGTTTGATTGGTGGTGGTGGTGGGGGGAGGTGAAATTATTTTAAAAAAATAACAAAAACGAAACAAAAATTCTACTTTTATTCTGTGAAATTGTCACAGTTTTCCTATTTTAAATTTCTGAGGAATCTTAATTCTTCAATTAATGATTGAAGAAGCTCATTGTAAGTTGTACGACAATAAAATATCCGTAGGAATTCTTCTCTCACATTGTTTAATATTTGAGTTGAACTTTAATAAAATATTGCAATAACAAGCATAAACTCTTCAGTAGATACACATGAAAACACTTGAAATTGACAACTTTCCCTAAAAAAGGCGTTACATACTTCTATCGTCGATTGATTTTCTCACTAACAAAAGACATGCACTACTTGGTTTCAACGAGAAAATGAAACCAAGCAGCGTAAGCATTTTGTTCTACGCAATCAAAACGGAATAGACCATAATTTGAGATATTGGATGGAGATCTTAAGCACTTCACTCTTCCCTTCTTCCTTTCATTTATTTTCTCACTGAAACCAAGTAGTGTTTCCTTCATTCCATGCGACCAAAACTGAATAGTACATTTACAAGGTGTTGGCAAGGCGTAACGGTTGTGCGAACTAACGATGGGTGAGACGAGCACAATAGTTATAATAATACTCAAACCATATAATTATCAATGTGTGTTTATATATTTCATGTCTCATCCGTAGAATTATGTAATTCAAGTTAGTAAATTTAGAAGTGATTAGCTCCCTTAGTCGTTTTAATAATCTATGCAAATAAAATATTTATCTGCATTTTAGCAAAACTAATTACCAATCAAAATGAACAGTTTAAATAGTTCCTTTACGCCTACGTTTTTTATATTGCAGCCTTATCTGATCAAGCCTTTCATGTGATGCACTCAGATACATTTGTCTATTAAGTCTTTGTCTTTCTTCAACTTGGTCTTTAAATAGGCCTTGTCGTCGTTGTCTTTAAAATTCTGTTGCTCTATTTTTGTTCCTGTTATATTAAACACATGCAATTTTAGCATGAAAAGATATTGTGCAAAAAGTGATTTATATAATACCTGGAGTAATCAATGAACCGTAAATATTATATAGATATATATTAAAGACATTTTTAGGTTTAACGTTCTTTTTATACAAGTATTTAAGTAAATGCTCTGTTTATAATAAACAGTATTAAATAATATTTACCGGCCTTTCTCGGACATTCAGGCGGGTAAATGTTATTTAATACTGTTTATTATAAACAGAGCATTTACTTAAATACTTGTATCTATAAAAAGAACGTTAAACATAAAAATGTCTTTAATAAATAAATTGTCGGACTTTGTCCATTTCTTATATATATATATATACTGCGTTGGATCAATTTCTTCATCAAAACTGTTACGGAAATGATGATTGCTTAAACACGTATCCGATGGTGATCTAACAGTAATTATAACATTGAAGAAAACATTAACTCACCTGAGTGCATCCAAGCAATATTTTAATGATTATTTTTAACAGCTACCGTTGTTATAGTTTCGCTTAACACATCGAATTACTACAAAACATTAACGTAAAACCTCGAGTATCATTCTTCAATAACCATGTCACGTCCTTACTTCCGTAAGGATGTCATGCATAGTGCCAAACGCGTTTTGAAATATCTAAACTGTTAGCTCTATACAACTGTTTCCTCGGATCACTGGTTAAAAATTGCTTCGGATAGACCAAGTCTGTAAGTATGATCAAGGACCATTCTTTTTTTTTAGACTTTGTGGGCTCCTGCTATAGAATTATCAACAAAGAACTTCGCCAATTAATGAACCACATCACGTGAGAACCACCAACAGCGGCAACAACTAAAATGGATAGCACATTAACTCAACATAATAAAGAGGATTTTACGCTCCGAACTACTTCAAACAAAAGGTTAGGAAGGAAACTCTCCTCAATAGTGGAAAGAGCTGTAATATATATATATATATATATATATATTACAAGCAACAATTACTTTCAAACAAATACATAATTTTTGTTTTATACTAACGTTGCCACAGAAAATGGCTCAATCACTATGTATTTTAATTGAATATGTGAATTACTGTATCCTAGATACAACACACTTTTACAGTCGAAATATATAATTGAATAACTATTAAATAAATTTAATATTCTAGGTGTAATGACAAGTTTTAAATGCATTTTCATTTGAACAAAGTGAAAGGGATTACGTTTTATTGAAGTTGCACGATTCATTGTATTTCTCTGCAGAAAAAAAATTATCAAAATACAAACGTGAAAATAAAATTTCTTCAAGTAAATTGTTAAATTTATATAAAAAAAAAATTCTATAAGAAATCTAGGAAACCCTGTCAGCAGTCTACATTAAAACCTATAACTTCCGTTTCACATGAAGAAATTATTTGCAAAAACTGAACCAAAAAATATATTGGATTTTTTAAAAAGAATTGGTCTCTTATCAAAGATGTAGACTGATGTATAAACATCATATCCTACCTTTTACCATTTTGCAAATAAATTGTTCTTATCAAATGGAAATTCTTGACTTAAACAAAAATACCTAGGATTATTTAGCAGTGTGCAAGCAAATAAGCTCTAGCTTGCTAAAAATGTTCCATACAAAATAGGCATTTAAAATTGATATATTTGGCATATATAAACTGGATTTGGCATTAAATAACCCACAGTGGTTGATATGCCATAAAACCCAACCAACCAACCAACTTCCGTTTTAATAGTTAGATGTTAATGACCAATATACCAAGATCATGGATCAAGTGATTCTAAGTCTCCTGATGGATTTTGCTACAATTTCTCTAAGTACGAATTACTTCCCATCTTTTAAAGGGTTTCATGATATTTCCGTTTATGAAAATTGAGTTTGACCCAATAGTTTATTAAAGAAGCAAATTGACATTTAATAGTAATATTAACAGTTTCATTATATAGAAACATTCGGGCATTCATTAACCGAAGAGTCAGTACACTTGTCGGTTGAAATTTCTAAAATCATTCTCATATTTTTTGGGGGATTTTAGGTTTCTCAGGTCCAGTAACTGTTACACCTCTTTCCACTATTGAGGAGTGTTTCCTTCCTAATCTTTTGTTTGAAGTAGTTCGGAGCGTAAAAACATCTTTATTATGTTGAGTTAATGTGCTATCCCTTTTAGTTGTTGTTGCTGCTGTTGGTGGTCGTCACGTGATGTGGTTTATTATTTGGTGAAGTTCACTGTTGATAATTCTGTAGCAGTAGCCGACAAAGTCAAAAAAAAAAAAAAAAAAAAAAAAAAGAAAGAGAATGGTCATACTTACAGGCTTGGTCTATCCGAAGCAATTTTTAACCAGTGATCCGAGGAAGCAGTTGTATAGAGCTAACAGTTTAGATATTTCAAAACGCGTTTGGCACTATGCATGACATCCTTACGGAAGTAAGGTCGTGACATGGCCGTTAAAGAATATTACACGAGGTTTTACGCTAATGTTTTATAGTAATTCGATGTGTTAAGCGAAACTATAACAGCAGCAGCAGCTATTAAAAATAATCATTAAAATATTGCTTGGATGCACTCAGGTGAGTTAATGTTTTCTTCAATGTTATAATTACTGTTAGATCACCATCAGATACGTGTTTAAGCAATCATCATTTCCGTAACAGTTTTGATGAAGAAATTGATCCAACGCAGTATATTAAGCAGCATTTAGGACCGGCTCAAGGTGCTGGCAACACAGACAGTCGTCCGGGGCGCCATCATGTCATATGTTTGGGATCTTCCAAGATTGAAACTTATAAAAATTTACCTGCGATTGTACATGATTAAGACATTAAATTCTTTGGCTATTTTGTCAATAGAAAATTACCTTGTAAAAAAAGATAGGTGTAAAAGTGCCATGTGAAGATTTACAGATCTAAATGCCACAAAAAATGTTTTGGATAGGATAATGAATGTTTTCTTTAGCATGTTGTATATTGTAATAAACTCGTTTTTCTACATTTTCAGTTTTTCTCCTTGTGAAAAATTTAGAAAGTATACTTGCAAGGTCACCGAAGTCCAGCCTGCCTGGGGCGCCAGCAACCCTAGAAGCATCACTGGCAGCATTAGATAGGTTTGCGTTACGTAATATCAGTCCTCCTATATGGTAGTGAATGTTGGACAATATCCTCACAGATGAAGAGACTTGAAGTAACAGAATTGCGGTTCTATAGAAGGATACTGAGAATACCTTGGACTGAACATGTGATCAATGACGAAGTTTTAGAGCCAATGGAACTTAAAGGACATTTAGCATAATAGTAGGCGCGATGCCTTTTATCTTGCTTCCGATAGTAGCTTTTTATCGTGTTATATATATCTAATAAGCTGACAACCCTGTTGTCTATATCACTGGTCACAACATCGTCTGTACAACAGACAGCGAGGAGTATGGCATACTGTTTTAGCACGACCTCCCAAACACTCTGCAGTCTCTCTAACATTATTCACGATTTCTTAGGCAAATTTTGTATCAGCCCTGTGTATGTCAACGAGTGACTGCAATTGTTTAAAAGATACAACTTACTAGACAGTTTTTCACCGCAAAGGCATTTGTTTTGCTAATTTTTTATTGATTTGTTTGTTTTTCACTGCTTACCAACTTTTTCCAAGTTATTTAAAGACAAAAAATATTTTTTGATTGAAATAATTTTTTCGAGATAATGATTTTACTGATACAAGTTCTCCTAATTAACCCATGCCTGGGGGGAAAAGAAGCAGATTCATAACATTGCCAAAAGGTATCAGAAGTGAATATGACGAAGCAGACTGGAATTGGAACAGATCTCCGATTTTCCGTTCTGAGCCGCTATCCATTACACGACCCACATATCCAAGTTTACAGCATTATTCTCAAGCGGTCATCCATCTAGGTATTGGCCATTTTAGACATTGCTTAACTTCCGTGATCGTACGAGAACGGTGTTTCAGTGTGATATGGCCATAAGCTTGTTATTTTTTTTTAAATAGCGAAACTGTGCCAGTTAGCCAAAATTTGATAGTGATGAATAATGATTCCTTCAGTTATCGCTACAGATTTTCGATCGGATTAATCCAAGATTTGAATTATACAGTTTATTTTATTTTTTTCATTATTCTAAAATAAATAATAATAAAAAAAATAACTTATAAAAATGTACGGGAAAAAAATTCTTCTCTGTACCGCTACTAACGAGTTATTAAAATCAACGAGGTGTTCGGACGAGTATTTCTTTTTTTGGTGGTGGGGATAAGCTTTGCTTCAGAGTCGGATTATGGCGATGCTGATAAACAGATCCATTAACATTTTCTGCCGAGATCGAGAAGAGGACATTTACACTCCAAGAAGCTGCTGCTTAGACAACCAACGATTTCAGGCAACATACGAAATCTTCATTCAGACCATTTTGGACATGCGAAAGAATCCCATCAAGTTTTCCTTGATTATAGAAAAGAACCCGCTCACTGCAACCATAATATTTACAAGGTTTACCAAGGTCGACAAATTTAATTCGGCAATCTGCAATCAACGTAGTATCAAGTAGTATCATTTACAGTTTTTGAAATCGGTATACCTTCTCCAAGACTGACTGCTAATCAAGACTAACGAGCTTTATCTATCCGGATAACATCTGATTTGAAGAACACCTCCCCCCACTCACTCTCTCTCTCTCTCTCTCTCTATATATATATATATATATATTGACAACGACCATATTCTATTAGTAAAGCCTAAGTGGATTCATCGATAGTTTTTTTTTTCTCACTAGAATTTCATCCAACACATAACCAAATTCAAATGCCAGAAGAATTTCTCATTAATGTCCACTGTAGAATCCGCTATTAACTATGACAAATCAAACATCCGCTATTAACTAAAATGGTATTTGGGACGGTGGACATTAATGAATTAAATTTTAAAATTAACTAATTCGAAGCCTTCTTACCGTTTTCCTTACCCCATGAAAGTTTATTTAGTGTATTATGTGAAACAATTTGTTTCGTAATATCGCCAAACTTTGCGTATGTATAAAAGGTATTAAAATATCAGATTGGTGTCCTGTTTTCTGTCAGAATTTGCTCTGTCACTAAATATGCAAACATCAAAGTGAATGAAACTCTTGGTGGATCAGTTGGAATTAAACCTATCCATCATGTCAATAATTCAAAAACTTTGTCTCAACATGTGCAGACATTTCTATGGTGGCTGACAATGGCATCTCAACGTAGGATAATGGAAAGTCGACTCTTAACATGGTGGGTTCTTAGCCACACTGTGTAAAATAGAAAATAAATATTATTAAGCGAAAATCCTTTTAAAATATTCAGCGGTTGTAGCATTGAACTAGAAAATGAAAGACTTATATGCGAAAATGTATGTACATATAAATCACTATATATATATATATATATATATATATATATAAAATCATGAAATCAGTATCAAATTAAAGGCTCACTACAAATCATTGTTCTTTCTAATCTTCAGCATGGCTGCTTAATTCTGAGCATGTCCATCTGCTAAGGCCGATCTGTGCTTCTGTGTACATTCATAGAGCCAACCAGTGGTTTATACTGAAACTATGGTGAGCGGACATTAGTCATTGTTCAAATATGTATACTAACAGACGATATTGAATTCAGAGTTCTCTTCTATATTGGTTGGCAACCACAGCTAGAGAGTCAAGTCAACTCTTCTATTTATCTCAGGTGGATTCATACCTTTTCGAAGGGTTTTTGAGCAAAAATGAGTATAGCAATCTCGAGTGGAAATCGAACACGATTCTTCGGTTTCTCATTCGAAGCCTCTCACCATGACACATGCTTTTCTGCAGCCTCTCCCCATAAAGTTAACAGTAAATTTTCACCTGTTAAAATGACCCAAGAATTTACACCTTAACTGAAAATATATAGACAAAAGATCAGGGTTTTTCTATATAGAAAATATCAATTAGCTAAATCGTTAAGTGCACAATAAAACAAACTGATTCAGTTTGACATTAAAGCAAAGATCGTATATTTACTGTAAGTTATGCGAAAAGAAGTGTGAAGGTTTCATCACTGCGTAATAAATATTAAGGTAAATAGAGAAAAAATGTTCATGTGAAAGTTGGAACTTTCATTGACGGATACATTTTTAAAAATGTCTATGGTAGAGGGATATGTCATAAGTTTACGAGGTGTTGTTAATGTTCTAACCTGTTCGGAGTCGATAGGTCAATGTAGTAGAGGAAAGAATGGGCAAGGGCTCGGTAGTCAGCTCCCGAGTGACGGTCATCAAAGATTTTTCGCCTATGAGGATCATGGATAAATACCCTTGAGAAAGAATGCATCTACATATTCCTCTTCATGTGTTAAATAGCCAAGCAGACCGAACCCTCTTGCCGAAATTAACCAGTCAAGCAGAAAGACAACTGAATTCGAAACCGTAATCATTGTCTCTCTCTCTCTCTCTTTATATATATTATATATATATATATATATATATATATATATATATATATATGAACTCTCGCGTCGGTTTCGACGTATGAGGATCTGACAGCTTAATTGATTCAGTTATGAAATTTTGTGCGATAATCTTTAGTGGCATTCAAGACCCTCTAGTGATTTACAAAGAAGGCTACATATGGAGGATTGTGAGATGAGATCACTGTTAGATTGGCTGACCTTTTAGATCTTGCTCTCGCTTCTTGAAGAGGATTCAGACAAGCAGATTGAAAATTGCTGACTCCACTAAAACACGTTGATCTCCATTCTACCCGCTCAAGGGTGTTATGTGGTATATTGATAGTTTTAAGGTACGCTATATTTATCAGTTAAAGTGCTCAATATCAGGGATAGAGTATATATAAATATAAAAGTGAACAGAGACGAAACGCGTCCCAAGAAAACTTTTTACACTTTGTCATATTGTTCATATATATATATATATATATGGACACGTATATCATTTTTTTTTAATTACTTTTCGGTAAAGTACTTCTATCCTTCAAGTACAGAATTAAGACAAGTTAAGAAATCGTAGCTATGTTCAACTTGCATTTATCGACGCTGAAAAAATATGTAGAGGCTTAAAACAATAAGACAATAAAACTATATATATATATATATATATATATATATATATATATATATATATATATATATATATATACACACACACCGAGTGAAAAGTTCGCTGTCCATCCTGAAGAACGAGATTCCTTTCAAGGAAATTGATGCATGAGTGTATTTTTATTTATTTGCAAATGAGTAAGGAGTTGCATCAATTCATATTCCTTTACTCTTCAGGATTCAACAGAAAACTGTTGTCCAGAACAGTCAGTGGCGTAAGGAATATCAGCTCATCAAACGGTCAGAACAAGTTTCGATATAAAATATTTTGTAGCAACTTACAACACAAGAGAGGAAAGATGCATTTATGCCTTTCACAATGAGAGTCAATGAAAAAAAACAAAAAAAACTGAAAAGACTCAGCTTGAATTTGAACTTGGCTCGCCGATTCCATTTGCTGTGTTGATAATCGTTACGACACCAGACAAACGAAACGGAAAAAAAAAGAAGCTACATGAAACAAATGATGCACAGGTGCAAGATTTTTTTTTTAATCTCGAGTATGAAACATTTTCCTGGAAGGTTTGTCTTTAATAATCTAGGCCAATTGTAAGGATTGAAAATCTGGCAAAAAATACGACTTTTCAAAGCCAATCACAACCACTTGGTATTATGTTACATGACGGCCGTAAGCTTGTGTGAACAAAGGCATAACAAAAATGAAACAAAACAATATTAAGAGTCTGGTCACTTGTTCTACACATTTTTCATGACACATCACTACTTTCTCTTCTTCACTTTCTCCGTATTTATTTATACCCTAACTAACCATAGCTACTTTATCATTGTATCAATCTATCTCCGTTTCGCGCCAACCAGAGTTTAAAAATGGCGGACTAATAGTTTCTAACATGATACCATCGACCGCCTGGAGAGGAGGATACTGAAACCGTTTGGCAATTTCTAGAGAACCGGCTCCATTTCGAAAACAGTTAATGAAATTCAACGAAGATAGAAAACGAGAAAGAGTCCATGAACGAAAGACAGTCTCCGGTCCTTGGGAAAAACAGTCTTGGGTTGCATGCACTTGATACTTTTCGGAGGTTGGGAGTGTTCCAATCGAGGCATTGTTTAAACAGGACAAAAATAAAATGGTGTGTTGAGGTCGAAGCGCAAGAGGATATTGTCGTCTGCACCCCCTCCACTAGCATCCATTATCAGCCTATCGGGAGGAAAGCTCGTCTGTGTTTTAACACTCAGAGAGGCTGAACGGAAATCACTTTTGGTTGGATCATTGGAACTTGACCTATTTCTCTCGGCACCGACCACAACAAGAAATAAAAGCTAAGAATTTACAAAAACACCAACTAGAAGATGTAATGTCATTGACTGAGAGGCCAATAGTAGAATACTCCGATATGGCGATTTTTGACGGGTAATTTAGATGTAGCATGAGGACGAAAGTATCCAATAAGGATCGAACTCCCTACTTAATTGTGATTGTTCTAGCGAGATAAGCTTGCTAACCGTTACAAATGCCAAAATGATCCGATATGGTATTGGAAAAATGTTTATCAAATAAGGCGTCTAGACTCTTTGGCTAATTTATATTAGAACTGGATGGCATTAATAATGGAATAATATGACAATGTCTTTTCTAAATTTCTCAGTTGAGTTTTCTTCAAAATGTTTCGAATTTTACGCAAATGTTTATCTTACTACACATAAATGATTCAAGGATATTAGTTTGAATATGAAGACTCTACAAAGTTTTATAAGAAATTAAGAACTTTTAACAAGGCTTAAACATATTCTGCCACTATCATCTATTTTAGGGCATCCTATATTTTAAAAAAAAAAGGACGTGTATATGCGTTCTCTCGTCCGAGAGACTATTCCGAAAGATCCTAAGTTACTCTGAAATTAATGCCCGATATGGATGTTGGTAGTATGGTCGTAGAGGATGAACTTTGAAACCAATACTTACGGCCTTAATTAAGATAATAGCTAAGCAGCGGCCATTTCGCTACATGACATGAGAGTACGTACCAAGAAAGCAGACATGCGTTTATGCAGTGAATTGTTCAATGTGGTGAAATGGCATTTTGTATATAAATAAAACTAAACTCAAAACTGGAAATGTTTATTCTTTGGAAATGTTTGAAGCATTTTGAGTTCTATTCTTTCATTGTTAAAAATGTTCCTGAATTTTAATCCTTTCTTTTGTCAATAACTTTACGGGTACATTGCCGAACACGAAGCTATAGAAAGTGTCATAGATTATCGTTCTGATTTTGACGCTCACCGAGTTCCCGTGCAACATTATTACTAAAGTATTTCGACAAACTTGACATACAGAAACGAAAACGAGTTAACAATGGGTAAATATATTAAATATCAAAAGCAAAATTTATGAGCAGTAATTTCTTGCATAAAAAAGGTTTTGAAAAAAAAAAAAAAAAAAAAAAGCTTAAAACTAAGAGTTCCTTCAGTTTCAATATTATCAAGTCCTACGCAAAAACTTACAAAATAATACCTCGAGATGGGACTATTTTGAAGGAACTATTTCTTTTATAGTCATATTTCCTGAGCTTTTTTCGTAGCCTATGTTTAAATGCAGACTGAAAGCAATATTTTATTAATTACAATAAAGATGAGATTTCTTTTATCAGGGAAAGAAAACGATAGCAATCAACAGCTTGAAGTATTTGAAGTGGTTACAATAAACACTATATGAAATATTCTTTTGATATGTAATTTATATCACGTTTTACTCTATTGAAGAAAAAAACTCCAAAAGAATTCCTCGATAAGTTAAAAAAAAAGTATGAACTCATGCTATATACTTATATATAAATAAATTCTTAACTTAATGAGATATTATTTTCCAACAATTTACTTATCTGCCTATATTTCTGACATGAGGTATTGCAACTATTTTCACTATTTACGTTCTTTGGGTTGTTGTCCTCATCTTTGTCACATTCACAATGTTTCGGCTGTTGTATTATTTGGCCTTCTTCATGGTCTGTCTCTATTTCTGAGATGAGGTATTGTAACAATTTACACTATTTACTTTGTTTCGGTCGTTGTACGCTCCGGCCTTTAGGTGATATACGTTGGAATATCGAAGCGAATTTTTTATTTCGTCAACCGGGGTAGATTGTCTAGCTCCACGTGCCATAACTTTTCTAGGATACCTCCAGTGGATAAAAGCGTTGGTTGAAGTAATCCAGTGACTTGACACCCAATGAGTTGCCAGTTCAATACCTGGCCACAGTAGAGGGGTGGGGGGCAAAATAACCTTGGAGAGTTGAATTACTAAAAAGGATATACAGAAAAGACGACACATGGACCTAGAACAATCTACCCCGGTGGATGAGGAAAGGGGTTCGATTCGTAATTCCAATGTCTATCACCTGAAGGCGACCGGAGCGTACAACGACCGAAACGCCGTGAATATGACAAAAGAGAGAGAAAAAACAAAAGAGAGAGAAAAAACAAAAGAGAGAGAAAAAACAAAAGAGAGAGAAAAAACAAAAGAGAGAGAAAAAACAAAAGAGAGAGAAAAAACAAAAGAGAGAGAAAAAACAAAAGAGAGAGAAAAAACAAAAGAGAGAGAAAAAACAAAAGAGAGAGAAAAAACAAAAGAGAGAGAAAAAACAAAAGAGAGAGAAAAAACAAAAGAGAGAGAAAAAACAAAAGAGAGAGAAAAAACAAAAGAGAGAGAAAAAACAAAAGAGAGAGAAAAAACAAAAGAGAGAGAAAAAACAAAAGAGAGAGAAAAAACAAAAGAGAGAGAAAAAACAAAAGAGAGAGAAAAAACAAAAGAGAGAGAAAAAACAAAAGAGAGAGAAAAAACAAAAGAGAGAGAAAAAACAAAAGAGAGAGAAAAAACAAAAGAGAGAGAAAAAACAAAAGAGAGAGAAAAAACAAAAGAGAGAAAAAACAAAAGAGAGAAAAAACAAAAGAGAGAGAAAAAACAAAAGAGAGAGAAAAAACAAAAGAGAGAGAAAAAACAAAAGAGAAAGAGACAAAAGAGAAAGAGAGAAAAGAGAAAGAGAGAAAGAGAAAAAAAGAGAAAGAGAAAAAAAGAGAAAGAGAAAAAAAGAGAAAGAGAAAAAAAGAGAAAGAGAAAAAAAGAGAAAGAGAAAAAAAGAGAAAGAGAAAAAAAGAGAAAGAGAAAAAAGAGAAAGAGAAAAAAAGAGAAAGAGAAAAAAAGAGAAAGAGAAAAAAAGAGAAAGAGAAAAAAAGAGAAAGAGAAAAAAAGAGAAAGAGAAAAAAAGAGAAAGAGAAAAAAAGAGAAAGAGAAAAAAAGAGAAAGAGAAAAAAGAGAAAGAGAAAAAAAGAGAAAGAGAAAAAAAGAGGAGAAAAAAGAGGAGGAGAAAAAAGAGAAAGAGAAAAAAAGAAAAAAGCGAAACTATAACAAACAAGTTTTGTATCTTTTAAATTTTTGTTACGAGTTTGGAGTTGTCAAATTGGCTGTTGATGTATTTTCCCCGTTGTTCTTATTTGTTGGCTGTATTGCGGTGGATATTAATGACAGAAATTAAAATGCATAAAACGTACAATAATAACAACAAAAACTTGAGTCACTTGATGACATAAGAAACAAGAATTTATTATTTTTTTTATGAAAATTACAGAATATTGGTAGGGTGTCTGTAAAAATGTTCCCCGTGTCTCTTGTTTAAAAGTCAGTGCTTGCTTGGTTTGGTTCCGAAAATTTCGTTTGTGAGGATGACGTTTGGAAATCCTGTGTTTTCAATCTTCACGGAGCGCTGTGTAGGCGTGTTTATACTGCTACTTATCTACTTTCTACTGTTACTGTTCTCTACTCTCTTGTGGTGGAAGGGTCGTTTTTATGATGATGAAATTAAAGATGATGCAATATCCTTATTTTTTTTATCATCACTGATGGCAAGGTTATTTTTACAATGATGAAATATCATCATTGTGGACCATAATAAGCCCTTCGGTCAGTTCTATTTTTTTAACAAAAATTTTGAAGATGGAGTAAAATAGATTCCAACAGTATTATTATTCGACAATTTATTGGGATTCTTTAAATAAATTAGCATGTATACCATTATATCAAGAGATAAAATTTTCATAATTTGGGTTTCCTGACTTAAAAATAAAAGTACATATTGAAACTTATACATGGTATTTCTCAGAAACAATATTTTTTTTAAATATATTAAAACATGACAGAATGAATAGTGTTTTTATTATCAAAAACATTTTTCATTCCATTGGTATTTTTTGTCTAGCTCTTAACTTTATCTCAACTTTCTATACGCCAGCTCACAACGAGCCAGTTATTTTTCCTATCTGTCCTGCAGTACGCTCACTGTACTCTCGCCTCCTTCTATCGAATGTATGTTTAGTTTATAGAATATGTGCTTTCATGTCGATCTACCTATCTATCAATGTATATAAGTATCTAATCGTGATAGGAACAAAAAATATAGTAAATGCCATTTATTCACTACAAAACTGAATAAGTATGTACAGTACAGTATGTACATTTCTATTGCAGTTAAAAATAAAATTATAGATAAAAAAAAAATAAATACAAAGTTTTAAAATATTCAATTGATTATCGGCAAATAAAATTGCTTTCCAAGTGGTAAAAGCGAGAATGTTTTAAAGACACTCAAAAGAATTTTATCGCAAATAGCATCAAGCACGTGTCATAACGCAAATTTTAAATCCAGTCTGATGTTTGAATGGGAATAAAATCTCAACAGAAAAGACAAATGGAAAAGTAAAGGATTTTTGAAAATTTGCTTATTAAATCATAGCTTTTAATGCTCGCCTCTTGTATTAGTCCACATATTACAGACACACACACACAGATTTTAAGTAAATTGTCATATTTACATATAGACTATATGTACGCAATTATGTTAATACATATAATTTACTATATGTATGTGAAAATACTACCTACCAATTCCAACACAGCGTGGCATGCTTGAGAATTTTACGTAGAGGCGCACAAGATATGCATATTAACGCAAACCATGCGACATGAGCGTAACAGAACTCGACCTTTTTATATACACATAAATCTGCATTTGTTATAAAAAAAAAAAAAAAAAAAAAAAAAAATGCTACACGTAACGAAAGCGCATTTTTAGGAATACATTAATATGCGTCGTTACGTCTTTAAATCATATTAATATATGCATTCGATTCTTCCAGTAAGAATTGAAGTATTTTGCTCATAGGCGTATTGCGTCTGTTTGCCAGAGAGATTTTCAAGATCTGATTTTATGGCAAACATTTTGAAAGGTAGAATATATATATATATATATATATATATATATATTAGTAATGATACAATATATTAATCCGAACGGAATTTCCAGGAGGATTTAGATCCAGGGAGA
This sequence comes from Acanthosepion lycidas, assembly GCA_963932145.1. Lineage (NCBI taxonomy): Eukaryota > Metazoa > Mollusca > Cephalopoda > Sepiida > Sepiidae > Acanthosepion > Acanthosepion lycidas. Next base: position 116,984,957 of record OZ010573.1, read on the forward strand.
GCTCTATGCCAAAAGACAGCAAAATTATTATTAATTAAAGAATATGAAACAAAATAGGATTTTAAGTGTTTGATACGCTTTAATTAATAATTATATATATTGTGTATCAAATACTTTTACAGACTCTGGGTGCGGGTTCCTCATACCAAAACAAGTATAAAATTTCATATAAATATTTGTTCGCACAGCCTTCATTTAAAAGATTCAAATTTTAGTCAAATTCATTGCATTCACTTACGTTCTAATACCCTTGAGAAAGGCATGAATCCTCTCCTTCCCCCAGCTATGCATAAATAGCAGAACAAACCGAGTTCTAAAGCCTTGGATGGCATCTGGTCTCTCTCAGATATGGGCAAATTGGGAACTCCCAAACAAAAATCAAAATACAAGGAAAGTATAGAAATACACTTTTTATTGTAAAAATTTAAGCAATATATTTTATAATTGAAGACATGACATCCATTGTCAACAAGAAAAAAAAAAAAAAAAAAAAGAAGAAAAAGAAGTTTCTATGATTAAATTAATTTCTTGTCATCAGAAACAAGATTTCACGCATCGGAAGATTTAAAATAATTTTAATATTTTTAAATTATTCTAACTTTGAATTGTGGGTACCTGGACGGGATGTAATTGTCAGCAAGCATGTCTCGCTAGAACAATTACGACAGAATAGCGAGTTCGATGCTCACTGGGTTCCCTATACTTTCGGCCTTGAGCCACATTGAAGTTATGCTTAAGATATAAATGTGAATTTTTATGTTTAGATTTCGACATTTAATAACCCATGTGTGTTGAAATGCCGCTAAGCAAAAACAAACAACATATCCCCAGCATTGTGCACTTCCTATATATATATATATATATATATATATATATATATATACACACACTAGCAGCATGGCCCGGCATTGCCCGTGCTTGATTAAAAAATCGTACGACTCATACAGCAATCGCTATCACTTGACTTAAAATATTTTTGCCCTTCCTTGGAGTGGGTTTTGCCGTGCTGATTTTGCTACATGCCTCACTTCTTGCCTATCTCACACTGCGAATTTTTTCTAAGCTCTATACTAAACATTAAATCTGTTACGAAAAAAGAACTGAAAATGAACACAAAACGATCAGCTTTAAAAAAGGACTCGTAACTGGAAAAACCGAATGAAAAAATAATGTTAACAAATACTTTTTCACACCGAACCCAGTTCTGCGGAATCAGAATCGATCAGCGAGCGAATGAGCCAATTGGAGTAAAGTGCCATGCAGATTTAAATTTTTCCCACTTGTGACAAATGCAGCTATCGATTTTTTTGCATGCTAGTTAACATTCGTGTCAGTCAGCTGTTGGCTCTCACACTGGCCAATAGAATCTTCCTGCTTATTCGTGGCTCTCACTCTCAGCAGTAGAAAATGACCGGAAACTACATGAAAACTGCCGTAGAAACATGAAAAAATCGATTATTTCCATTATCGATGAGGGTTGGGAAATGCAAAGTCGATCTGGGCCTTCCCGCTAACTTGGAGCATGTGCATGTAAATTTTGGTGCAAATCCGTCGAAAATTGCGGCCGTGCATTGGTTACGCGCACACACATCCTGCCTTATATATATATATATATGCGCGTGGCAGAGCGATAAAAAAAATGCATTCGAATCTCATCTTTTCTACCATTTGTGAGGAAGATAATTGTTTGGTAACAACAATCTGGGAAGGCGATCATCGCACGCGACTTCTTTGTAAAGTGCTTGAAAACCCATACGACAGGTGAATATGTCTTCTCTCTGAAATGGTACGATGGCACCGTTCAGAAGACGTTAATGTTTGTGCGAGAACGAAGTCGTGAGCGTGCTGGCCCTGTTCAAACTGATCACGTCAGATTATGTGTTCTCTTCCACAAAATCTAATTATGGTCCACTCAGCTTTGTTATATTATAAACCACAGCTGGACACTGTCGGTTGAGTTGGCATTTATAACAGGGAATCTGTTAACAACCATAGAAGACGGATGAAAGCGGAAACAAATAGTAACCGGATATATAGAAACTCTTTGACTCTTTGAAGGATCTTTTTCGACCAACACCACTTCAGTAGAATACATTGGTACCTTCTTAAATAAACAAGATGAAACAAATTCTAACAGCGAAACCCAAGTATATATATATATATATATATATATATATATAGGAGGTTTAAATGAGAACAAATTACTAAAATTGAAATTTATTACTAAAACGATAGAAAAAAGAAATCTGATAATAAGCCGGAGTATATAGTTTCCGAGTGAGTAGAAAAAGGAAAATATTTTACTCAGCTCTCCTGACAGAAACAGAAAATGAAAAAGACTTTCTACACAGAGACGATCGATATAACTTTATATAGAGTGCCTTCAAGGTTCGCAAGTGTTTGGTTGGCCGTATACTGCATAAAATAGTAAATGCTGTATTCGTGCTGGGTTATCTATCAAATGTAGCCCGATAGCCGACTCACAAACTGTTTGGGTCAGTATTAGAGGAGGTGTTTGCAAACAGCAGCACACTCTTGTTTCATTTTGATTATTTAAATAGGTACAAATGTATTATATATATATATATATATATATATATATATATAGAGAGAGAGAGAGAGAGAGAGAAAGAGTGTGTGTGTGTGTGTGTGTGTAACAATAAAATTGCCCAATTATGAAGCTCTGAAACATTGTATCTTAGAAATGATTAAAGATATATTACTGTGATTGTTATGACAAATGGTGTCACGATGGCTAAACGTCTTAACTGAAAACCTGAAAAAAATTCAATTAGTTTTGTTTTTTTTACATATTCGACATTTTTCGGGGTGGACAATTATCGCATGTTATACGATTTGGACAATTTTGCTGTTACACCATTATATATACATATATATATATATATATGCACACACGGTGGATACTTGAAACCTAATCGATCCGATACACTTCACAAAATCTGGCCAAATTATGAAACATCAGATTTTGCTTTCTTTCGGAAGGGCTTTTTGAATGGGTTGAGCACTTTTCCGTTCCCCTCTAGAATGTATGCGTTTTCACCCTCCTCCGAATCGAGAGCGTTCCTATTAAACTTTTCGCGAACTAAAGTAGCACATAAAAGCGGAAGTTACCATTAATTTTCAAACATGTTTTTTTAGCCGCGCCAGACAATAAATAATGAAATTGCATCAATCTGGTTCAGAGTACTGCAATGATTGCAGGAACAAAGGTTTCTGGAAAATCAGTGGATGTTTTCATGTTTGCCTGAAGTAAATAACCGTTCGTCCAGATTTTCTTCATTTGCCACGAACCGATCAGAGTATATTTTCTTAGGACTGGAGATCAACAGATAGTCAATTTCACGTACGAAACTGAGGTTTTTAAATAATCATAAAGCTTAGCTTATCTCGTTTGAATTTCGAATTGGTGTTTATTCTGCAAAATTTCACTCTGGTAACTAATATTAAATATTAACAACATAAAACGTAGACAAATTTCACTTAAGTTTGTAACTAACACAGTACATTTCCCAGATACAATCAAACGTACAGAATGTTTAACAAGATCAACTTTCGATGATGATGCGGTCTTTTCACCAGGTGCAATTAGAAATTACAATATAAATCGTTCGAAGAAATATCTACCTGAGACAGTCATTGCTGAAGTTATCAGCTCAAGCAAGAACTGATTTTTTTAAAAAAAACATTCTATATGTCATATGGTCAGATTTCGAGAGAGAGGTCAAACGTTTAAGTAACTCCTCGTAAAGAGGGAGTTGGGATCAAATATGAATATAATGTTCCACTTTTATTAAAGCTTTATCATCAGATACTATTTACATTGTCCGGACTATCATCCTCATCTTGTGTTGCCATATTTATCACGTTTCGCTTTAGGTGGTTGGAATGTCGAACTGAACCCTTTATTTCGCTCACTGGGGTAGACTGTTCTAATGTTCTGAGCCATGTCTAATAGATGTCAGTTATCCGTTATCTCCTGTTAATTCTCCTCTCCAAGTTCTCCGCCGCCTTAACCAGGTATTGAACTCACACTCTGACACAGGATCTAACTAACGCCTTTATTCACTGTGCCATGTGTCCTTGAGGATATCAGTGTATGAATTTCTGGGTATTATAAACTTAATGTTATCAGCAACCATTTTTACCATATTGCAATTTTTGCTGTTATCATTGCAGGGTTTTTTTTTGTATTTTTTTTAACCAGAGCTCATATTGCAATTTTCGTTGTTATTATTGCTTTTCTCTGACATTCCTTATTACTGGTTCACATATTATATTCATTTCTATGCTTGGTCGTTTCAGGAGATTTCTGTGGCCTAGCATATGTGCCGATTCCTTAAGTTTGCGAATTTTCCAGTGGTGTTCTTTGTCTATGATCTCAACATGATCCCACAGAGGGCGGTGATCTCCCCTTTTCTCTCCATATGTGGTCAGCCACGCCTAATTTTTTCACTTCCCCTCGTGTTACAGCTTTTTAGTGTTCTTGAAGCCTTACGTTAAGGGGGCGGCCTGTCTCCCCTTTATATTTCTTTCCTCAGCTGCACAGGATGGCGTACACAGTCTTTTGCCATGTTCTCCTCTATGTGGGGGGGGGGTCTTACTCGGGAGAGGTATCTGCGAAGTGTCGTCCAGCTTTTGAAGGTTGTCCTGATGTTATATAGACTGCATATCCTTTGTATAAAAACTGGGACAGACGGGTACAAGAGGAGGATAAAAAAAACTAAGGAAACAGTCTGCCTGCTTTATGTGAAGGGGTTATCGGAGAAAATACAATTCAACCACCTGAAGAAGGCCGGAGCGTAGAACGACCGAAACGTGATAAATATGACAACAAAGATGAGGATGATAGTTCGAACAATGTAAATAGTGTGCATAATACCTCATCTCAGGAATATAGACAGATTCTTTATCAGAATATAAAGCTTGAATAAAATTATAGAAATGTGTTAGATTGATAAACATTTCTATTTGTTCTTTATCATATTTTTTTAATCAATCACCCCCAAACAAGGCAGTAAAGTCACTAAAACAAGGGTTTACTCGCAGTGGAAAAATTAGAAAACAGAAACCATCACTAAGGAGAACAAAAGAGTAATCAGAAAGACAGTAGGTAACGATTGACATGAACCCTCAAAAACTTAGATGCAAAGTTGCCTGGAAAGCATGGAGGCGGGAGGGAGTTTTAAAGAAGAAATGCGGGAAAAGAAACCATTAGCATAGGACTTACAGTTACATCAAGCCAACTCAACTGAAAACTGATGAGGCCTCGTCAGCAGTCTAGTACTAATCTAAAAGTCTAGGGATCATAGGGACACGCTCACCCGAAAAAGAGTCGGTCAGGCGAGGCCAATTTTGAGTCCTTTTAGAGAAATTTCTCTTGTCATAGATCTCCAAAGACATTTCCTATCTGCACAGTTTCGTATCCAAACGTAAGAATTTTTAGATACTTGTATTCGAGGAGGATTTCTGAAAGTGATAAAATCCATTATATATATATATATATATATATATATAATGAATTTTATCACTTTAAACGTTATTTTCAGTGGATACTTGTATTTGAGGAGGAGTTCTAAAAAATCTTACTTTTGGATACGAAACTGTGCAGATAGGAAATGTCTCTGGAGACCTCTGACGAGAGAATGCAAAACTCTTCGGTAAATCAAATAGAGTTCTCTCAGTCACTGTACTTGATCCTAGCTATCACACTGACGAGCTGTGATACAGCGAAACAGTTTGTGAATGACTATATATATATATATATATGTATGTATGTATAAATGAACTAGAATGTATCTGAAATCATGCCAGTCGAAAGAAATTGGGCGCTTTTTTTTTTTCGCTTTTATTGTATTTATTTTTCAACATTTCGATCAAAATTTTCTTCCAAGTTGATATTTTTGTAGACATGACGTAACTATAACATATGTGTATCGTATATCCTGATTTTCAAATGCAATGTAAGAAAAAAATGCTAGGATATAGCTAATATATTGGTATCTACGATACTAACAACGAGTGGGGCGGTCGAAAGTACTTTAAGAAAATCAACTCTTGATAGTTTATCCACACTGCTGAACCGGACCTGCAAAACTTAATTTAAAAGAAAAAAATGAAGTGAAAATTTAAACAGACAAAATATAACTTTTTTTTATTCTTAGCCTTTCACAGAATGCCTTGATACAGAATTTTAATCTAAGCCAGAATCATTTTTTAGTGTTTTCTACGTGTCAATCCATACGTAAATAATCGCATCATTTTTTGCGGTTAATAATGCTTTACAGTAATATTTATTAGTCATTTATTCTTTTGTCCGAACCTCTCTCTCTCAAATGAATAAAAAATTCGGTGTTGAATGTTTTTCGGTTACACCAATTTATGTATCACCATGTCAGCTGTCATACAAGGATTTACAAAGCGGTTTCCAAGCGTGATTTTCTCATATTGCTTTTGCTTGCACCAGAAACATTGGTCATAAGCAAAAATACGGGTAGAAAAAGAGCAAAAAAATAAAGTTGAGAAGAAACCAGAAACCAACTTGAGGCTATTTTCACTTTATCCTGCTCGTCATTGCGCAAGCGCACTTTGACCAGGAAATGATGTTGCATATATCTTTTATGTCATCAAGGAGGAATACTGGATGTGGTGATTTTCTTTCGGCAGAGTTCTGATGTGGTAAAGGAGAGAGTAAGAACATGTCAAGAAATAATCCCCAACGGCGTCCACTGACCGAAATAACCTATTAAATACAAAGGAAAGAAAACCTAAAGCAATCGTTCACATGCTGTTTGTTTTCCAGTGCATATTCAAAATTATTCATCAACGTTTCGCACCTAACGCGAATCTCTGTAGACATTTCTATGACAATTTTGGGGTTTATTAATTCCTGTACCAGACGATCTCCACGGACTTGACATTACGCAAGATAACCCCGGCCGTTTTTACAAATTGTTCATCTCGCATATAAATAAAATCATTTACTAATGATTTCACAATAAAATCTGGAGGGGGACATGAAACGCTAATGACAGATTTTGGGACCGACTGCATTTTAGTAAGATAAACACGGGGTTCTGTTTCAGTGGGAGGGAAAACAGTTACAGAGCCACTTAATAGAATTATACAAGAACTGAATTAACTATAATCAAAATCTCATGTGCTATCGTGCGGGTTGGGGACCGCTTGTGAATTCCAAATTCCCATGAAACTCCAATATTGGAGCCGGCTCGGCTCAGCCCACCCCGGGTGAATGCTGTTACAGACGGGGAGGGGGGGGGGGGTATTAACTTTTTCAATCACTTTTTTTTTTTATTTAAAAACATTTGAAAGGAACACTTAGTCTGAGGGACCAAAATTCGATGTGCACTTTCTACGGCTTAACCTTTCGTAGGTTATTCAAAACCAGATAAAAACATTTTTTTCTTTTTGGAGACAACCGTTTAATCATACAAGTCCCACTGATTAACCCATAGGTGGTGAGAGAAGAGGTGAATTCATACCTCTCCCAAGAGCATATATGCGCAAGTGAATATAACGAACACAACAGGAATTGGAACTGCTTTCCGATGAACAATTTCGATCTATTACATCACTCGCACATTTAATCTTCCAGCATCTGGTATCCCCAAGAAGTCACCCATCTAGGTACTGAATATGCTCGAAGTTGCTTAACTTCGGTGATCGTACGCGGATCAGTATTTCAACATGTGTTCGTAAACCTCACTAAACTGTAATTACCCTAATCATCGCCATTACCTTGTGACATCAGAAATGCTTCAGTCTCCTACGTAAAAACAATGTTTATGAATTCTCTTGTTCTTTCAGAGAATGCATCTTCAATAACCAAATAACAAATAATATATTTTATCGGCCCCACCGTCTACTACAGTTTCTCGTAGGATGATTTGTCACTTGTGGAAACTTAGGCAAATTCGTGGACATACCGATCATCATATCAAAAACAACCAAAATATCAGTATAAGACAAATACTAGTAGATGATTTCAAAACACTATACACTACTCACTGCAACAAATTACTAAAAACCTAGAAGACATAATACAAAAAATAAATAAATAAATAAATAAAAATCTTTTTTCACAGGAAACGGAAAGCGCGTATGAAGTATTTAATACGCATGCAAAATATTTCATAAAGGTAATGTTTTAAGAATTTCCTTTCTCTGCCTTTGCTGTGCACATCTAGCAGAGAAATTCCTCTGGACCGGTAACAGAAGAAAACGTTCTCCAAATAGTTTTTACTGCCCAAACAGTTTCTCTAGCCAGACCTTTTACCGTCATCTGATATTTATGTAGATAACAAGCTTGCTATATTTATTAAATTGATACATTAAAAAAAAAAAAAAAAAAAAAAAAATGGAAGGGAGAAGATAGTGTTTGGTCACTCATTCAAGTTGGAAGAGCCTCTGCCTTCATCAATAAATAATACGTACGGGACAATAGCCTTGTTGATTAAATGTTTGTTTGTGAATTTGATATTTTATTCCTTAGACTGGTTAGTGTAGACTTAGATTAAATAGAGACGGGTGGCGAGCAATAACCGAGCATTAATAAGAAAAAGGCAAGGCAGACACGGCCAACGGAATCAGAACAATCTATACCCGTTGATTTAATAAAAGGTCAGTCTGAAATGTTTTTATGGTTACCTGGATCAAAAGGCACCCCATGAAGACTAGAGTGAACAGCAAAAAAAAAAAAAAAAAAAATAACAAAACATGAACACTGATCTTTGGCACTGATCACAATACAAACTGTCTATGCCATGAGGCCGATTATCATGCAGTGTGTGCTCACAGAGCACTTTATCAAACATGAAGTTGCTGTTGCTATTCATTACAGACATTTTACAAGGTTTTGGTATACTTGTCTTATTCACAAATCGAAAGGTTATAATATTTCCGGACAAATTTGAAAATCGATTCAATAAATGTTATTTTTTTAATATCCATTCTTCTAGAACTTTTTGCATTAATGCAGGTATTCCCCAGAGGCTCCATTCTTGAAACTACGTTGTTCCTTGTTTTCATCAATGACCTTCCTGATGTCATCAGTTCTCAACTTGGTATCTATGCCGATGACAGTTATTTGCTCCTGTCTTAATAGTAAGTCTGATCGGTTTGATATGGTCAAATTAATAGCTGATCTTAAAAATTAACTACAATCTGTTAAATGGTGCAAGGAATAGATTGTTGATTTTAAATCTCCCAAAACGAGACTGCTCTCTTTTAATCATCTGATAGAACAGTTTTTACCTTCCATCGGCTTGGATGATGCTAATCTCCGGTAGAGCGGCTCATTATGCCTTCTCGGGTTAACGTTTTTCCGAACATGAATTGGAAAGATTATATTGAATCAATTATTGAGTCTACCAGGAAAGCTGCTTCACTGTGTCGTGCTAGACAATTTTACTCGCCAGAATCTTACAAGTTTATAAGTCTACCATTCGCCTTTGCTTTGAATATTGCTGCCTTATATAGTCTAGTACACCTGCTATCTATCTCGAGATAGTGGATAAAATCCAAAGGAGAATTTGTAATGTTATTAGTTCTAACCTGGCATATCGGCTTCAATCACTTTCTCACCGACGTAATATAGTTTCTCTGTACCTTTTCCATAAATACGTTCATGATAATTGTTCTGATGAACTTTCCCCTATGGCAACTCGACTTTATGAATATAAGCGCAATACTAGATTGGTGACAAGGCCTCTTCCTTTTACAGATGAAAATGGCTACACGTAAGTTCTTTGCTAACAGTTTCTACTCTCGTACTTTTTACTTCTGGAACTCTCTTCTGGCTTTCTGTTTTCCAGTCAACTTTGATGTTCAAAAATTTAAATGCAATGTCAATCGTTATCTTCTTTCTTATTAATTCCTTTTTAATTCTTCTCTCTTGGATAGGTTTTCGTTTTTTTTCCCCCGTAAGACTCAGTAATCTCCTATCGTCTTAGTGGCTTTACTGTCTTGCTTGAGGTGAAATGATTAAAAAGAAAAAAAAATAGAAATTAAGCTAGGATAAGTTTCAAAATCTTTAACAAATTAAATTTTTCTAGCACCAAATGCAATCGTCGTCCTATAATTAATTAGCCATGAATAGCAAAGATACTAGAAGGGTTCCTTTTATTTGCGGTTAGGCTTTCCGCAATTTCAGTTACCAGCAGTCGAACTCAGAAATAAATAATTCATCAGTTTTATTTAATAATGGTCCCAAAGCACAACTCTAGTGATGTTGGCAATTCAGATAGGCCAATATGAAACCTTTTAAATGAAGAAGTGAAAGTTATTAAGAAACGTACGCAGAGATTGCTAAGGGGCATGGCGAAAACCAATCTTGTCTCAGCCATCTATCAGCGTTATAATTGTTTTATTATTCATTGTTGTCAATCTCTTATTGTTCCGAATTTATAAATTAAACTTCTATCCTAAGTATGTACGTATTCGCGGAGAAAAAAGATCTCATACAAGATTGCAGTTCAAAAATTAATGACTGCTCTAATTTAATTTGAAAGTATTAGTCAAAATTTCTACCGACTTTTTAAGATAAAACCATAAAGTGACTAGAAGCCCTGGGGTGGGGGAAATATTGTAAAGTTACGCTCTCTTTTCCTTGTCATAATACTCTTGTCAAAATGGCTGCCCCTCTGGCTATTCATTGAAACTAAAATGTCATAGAATTTCTGATTTTGGAAGAACAAAGTTCTGTTAACATTCACAGGACGTCCGTGAATGTTTATAGTAAAGCTGAAGTTTTATGTAAGGACAGTAGGGAGATGAATCACTTGATATCAGTCTTTGAGAGAAAGCCAGGCAGGCTGATACCCCCGTGGTAGTTGACAAAAGAATCACTGTTGCCAAACTCAAAGAAATCCTTCAGCTGAGCCACGGTAATACCGAATGTTCAGTACAGTCCCTCGGCTACGAATTCTCTGCAAAGTGGGTTTCCAAAATGTTTACAAACTCTATGAAGAAGCAGAAAGGGTTGCTGCTCAAAAGCTTCTGGAACTGCACAACGTAAAGAGCAATCGAAGGATGATGAGGCAAATGAGGTAACTAGCACAGGTTTGGACAAGAAACCAAGAAGTTTCCTTCCTGGCGGGTATATAATCCTCATTGAAAGGTTGATTACGACGTTTGCGAATGAAAGAACTTATCGAAGCGAACCAAAGTCATAGAATTCTAAATGTATCTTTCAGTATGTGCTTCCCCGTGTACATCTGTTGTAATTTACGAGTATGTAGAACGTTTTGACTGACCATGCACACACGCGTACGTACATTATATATATATATATATAAAAGCATAGAAGCAGGTAGGTTGCAGTTCAAACAGTATCGGTAATTAATTTACTATTGTTTACCATAGCATTTTATTGTTATTAACCAGAAACAGTTTTATAAATTTCTGGGTGTTTGTGTTTGTTTAAAAACTTAATGACCCATCGATCAGCAAGAGATCATTTAAGGTCAAAGTTGTTTTTTTCTTTTTCTTTAAATAAGGTTGAAATGCTTTCAAAAAGACTTTCACTTTCCTTTCCTTCTTTTTCAATGTTGTACTGCTTTTTGTTTTTAAAAATTCCCTGTTTTCAGAGGTGTGTTGTTGTTTGAAAATTCCTCACCTAGCAAGTATCCAAAGGTTTCCCCTTTCATCATCAGACACCAAATTGGAATTATATTTTATTATATAGTCCAACTTTCCTAAGGAAAGTCAAGATCAAATTGGGGTTTGATTTTTCGAAAAGTTCTTTCAAGTTGTTCACATTGTAAAATAATTTTCGAATATGTGCCATATCACCGCAATCAAGCAGGAAGTGCTTCACAGTATAAGCCTCCTGGCATGGTATGCATTCCGGAGGATCTTCATCTTTTAGGAGGAAGGAGTGAGTTATGCGAGTGTGTCCTATGCGAATACGGGATAAAACCACTTCTTTGCGTGATTTTCTGTGTTCAGTTAGCTGTTTCTTTAGAGAGGGTTTGATTTTAAATAATTTGTTGTTTTGACAGCTGTTCCAAGCATCTTGCCATTTCTTCAAAATAAAGTCATTTATTAGAGGTTTATAGTCAGTGTATGGAACCTTTATGTTACTTGTGTTAAGTTTCAGAGAGTTTTTTGCAGCCACATCAGCTTTTTCATTTCCATGAAAACCAGAGTGGCTGGGAATCCAACAGAAAATGATAGTTTTATTTTGTAAGATTGCATGTATTCTATGCAGGAGTTTGATAAGCAAAGGATTGTCTAATTTTTGGTTTTTTATTGATTCGAGTACTGATAATGAGTCTGCAAAAATAATGAATTTATTTGAGTTATGTTTAGTGATGAGGTCTAGAGCTAAATCAATGGCTGTAATTTCAGCACTAAAAATTGAGGAATTGTTAGGTAATCTTTTCTGTAGAACAGTACTTTTAAAGATAGCCGCACATCCTACTTTGTTTTTGACTTTGGAGCCATCGGTATATATGTGGGCCCAATCTGGGTATTGTTCCAGAAAATCATTCAGTTTTTCTACATAGTATAAGGGGTGTGTGTCAGATTTAGTGTGGGCAGCCAGTCTTAAAATGACTTTTGTTCGTTCCAATAGCCAAGGTGGATGTTTGGGTAGCTTGAATTCATGTATACTATTTTTGTCTATCAAACTGTCTGTAAGTGGTTTTATCATTTTTTCCATGTAAAGACCAAAAGGTTTGATAACATTTTCTTTTTTGTCAAACAGATGTTTATAGCTTGGGTTGAATGTGCATTGATAGGCCGAATTTGATGGATTGGATTTGAGTTTTAAGTAATATTGTATAGCTAATTTCTCACGTCTCAGTTTTAGAGGAGCCTCATGAGCTTCAACATATAGGCTTTCTCTGGGAGATGTTTTAAAGGCACCAAGAGCGAGTCTTAGACCTGTGTGGTGGATGGGGTCAAGAATTTTTAGGTAGGATTTCCTAGCCATACCATATATGAAACTTCCATAATCCAATTTGGATCTTATTAGTGTTCTGTATATTTTTAGGAGTGATATGCGATCTGCTCATAAATTTATGGACTGTTAGATTAATTGCTTTGTCTTGTTATTCTAAGTAACTTTATAGTGACTTTATTGCCAACCTATATATGTATATATAAAAAGTTGTGTGTAAAAATTTCAGATAGAGTATAGCTGTAAAAGGACAAGATGAATAGAGACAAAAGGAAAACCTATCTTTGCCGACGAGTTTCGTCCTCTGAGGAAATTAATCAATGCAAATGTCATTCATATATATATATATATATATATATATATATATATATATATATATTATATATATAATATATATATATATAATATATAATAAATAACGGCGTGTTAGGACAGATGGGTCCAGTGCGTGAAACTGCAGATCCCACCGACCCGGGGGGGTACCAAGCCTGCTTAGGGACCCGGTCAGTGCTTTGTCACGCTCATTATTTTATTAACCTTTACTTTTTTCTACCTACATTTATATACGCTACAAAATAAACCAAGCACAAACATTACAAGGATGAAAAATTTTCGGATTTTTTTTCCGCCCAAATCCCTTGCAATTGCATGTAGTGTTTTTTTTTTTTTTTTTTTTTTTCAGTGACTTGATCTCTGACTAAAAAAAAAAAAAACAAAACAAAAAAAACCCCTAAAAATTCGATTATTTTTACACATAATATTGAAGGTGTTAAAATTCAACTTTTTAACAAGGAAAAAATCTCAAGTTGATGTTAAAAAATTTGCCGCAAAACATTTGTTGTTTTATTTCTATGACATTATCTCTAATTTATATATAGATACGTTTTATTTCTTTTCTATTTCTCTATAATATATATTATCCATTATTGTACACAAGTAGGTTACAATAAAATTTATATTTGATATGAATACTACATTTCGAAAATTGAGTTGTAGTGGAGTGAGGAGGGAGCATATTCGGTGGCAGCCCATGTTTACACTTGATTATTACGCGCATGAAATTTGAATAGAATCTGGTTGTAAGGAACAACTTTATAATTCATTTTAACGTATATATATATATATAATAGCTGGCCAATCGCATTCGAGGATATCCGTCTACTAGGGCGGCTAGCCAATCCCTATTGCAGACGCTCGCTCAGGCACATTTGTTTTTTAACAGCCTCTGAGCCCACCTGTGCTTTATACTGCAACTATGCTGAGCACACCACGGTACAGTTTCTGAGAGAGAGCGTGTTATCTAGCGTGATCAACAATCTGAACAAAGCCAGCACACACAAACCCTCGATCACGATGACTTGTGACTTCGTGCTAGCACAGCTATCGACGGCCGCGCTATGCTCCTCTTACTCAATTTCGCTCAAAAGGCTTGGGTCAAATCGTGGTATGGTTTTCAGGCACTTTCCAAAGGTGCCGCACGCTGGGATCGTTCACCTCCAGACCGATAACATCAGGAAGTTTTTTTCCTGCCAAATCACACACACACACATATATATATATATAGAGAGAGAGAGAGATGAGTGAGAGAAGCGAACATTGAAGCCAACACTCAGAGTCGACAGGCTGTTTCATGTTGGAAGCAACCGTCAGGCCGCCGGACGATTGCGTCCAGCATGAAACAGCCTGTCGCCACTGAGTGTTGGCTTCAATGTTCATTTCTATATTTATATTTACATACGCTCTATCTCTGATATTGAGCACTTTATCCCATAAATATAGCACACCTTAAAACTATATTTCACACACACACACATATATATATATATATATATAGCAGTTTCAAGCATTTACTGAGGTTTGTTAGAACATATCCTCAACAAATAAGCAGTGCTTACATCACCTGAGCTACTTAGGCTGTTTAAAGTTAAATCTAATCGCGTTCCTGATTATGTTTACATTACATTGTCGTCATCACTTTAGGGCAGAGAAATATTTTTTAGTCCTTGATAATCTCGTCTGTTAAATTTTAAATAATTTTACATGAACTTAAAATTCGAAATGCAAATTTGTCTAAAAACAGCGTGAAGTAACTTTCTCTTTGAATTTAAATATTGATTGCTTTTATCAGAGTACAGATAAACTTGTATTTTCTGCCATTTAATTCCGATTATACGAAAATTGGGCTTAAATTTTAGCCATGCTGAATTTTTTTGGTATTTTTATACTAATTCAAGTGTTTAATTCAAACACTGCCTGTATCTTTACACTTTGTTCTTCATTCGCCAAATGTAATCTAATCTGAAATATGTAAAGCAGACGATTAAAGACATTTCTTCAAGCAAAAATAATTACCGTATTTGCCAGTCTATTGCATGCGTTTAAAAAAAAAAAAAAAAAAAAAAAAAAAAAAAATGCACCAAAAAATATATCAGTATCATGTATGAAAGTGACATGAGTTTAATTATTGCACGCATTGAGCTTAGCTCTGAAACTAGCACTCCTGGAAGTGAAAAAATACGATACCAATAAAAATATTCTTGACAAAAAAAAAAAAAAAAAAAAAAAAATTAAAAAATGGAATTTAATTTTCTGCTTCTTGTTTTGTAGAAGTAACAGATTTTACAGAGATATTTGCGTTGACTGGTATATTTCTGCTTCCTTTGTGTGTGTTGTTGATATACAGGTATTAAAATTTGTTTTTCCTATGTAATGGGACTTCATTTACGAACAAGTAACATATCTCTGTTTTTGCCTATTACCATATGTACCAGTATTCACTAATACCAGTAGAATTTTTTTGTAGCTTTTATGATTAATATACTGCATGCGCAGATGTTGCTCCCTGAAAACAGCTAAAAATACATCATGAAATGTACTAAAATTCTTATTTTCCAAAACAATGTCCGAGTAATTAAACCATACATCACTTCTATTAAAAATAAACTACGAGCAGTATAATTTGTGTGGATATTGTAAGCGTTTCTTCATGGTTAGTGAGAATGTCAAATGTAAGGTTATACATTTTTATTTTTTGGCCGAGATGTGCATTTTTTTTCCTAAATATTCCATGCAGAAATCTGGATGCGGCAAATACGGTACGTTTTTTTAAAGACTTACAAAAAGGTAAAATTGTGAATGTTTAGCACAGAAATGAAGCATATTCTCTCAAAATCTTTCGTTAATATATTTACTGTTAAATTCATTGGTTAAAAAGTGATAATCTGTAATGCTTAGTTTTTCTAAGAATGAACATTTCATTCAAGTTTCAGTCGAGACAAAAGTAGCAAATAAATATTCAGCGTATTTTTTATGTACAAGTCGTAGGGCAAGTATTTTTTTAAAATAGATGTTCACCCAGTACAAAACACAAGATTTAATGAAAGGCTATTGTCAGAGGGAAAGGTAAGAAGTGCAGATGCCGAGGATATGAAGAAAAATAGCGGTTGAGCCTATATTTGAATTTGCAACTGTAACGATCGGAGAAGCATCCTCTCTGGAGTCTGGAGTGTTTCTTCGAAAGAAGCTGTTTGAATGGAACGTTCTCCTTTCTAATGAAATGCGAATGGAATGTACATGATTCGTCTCATTGTACATGGCATGGTGGGCTTTAACTGTGAAGGCCTCAACTGGCGGAACTTACGAATGTATGGATTAAAATAGGCTTTTGGCGCCTCGTCTGTACAAAATGGGTTATCGAGGGGAGCATAAATCTTCTTCAACAAAACAATGTAGACCATTTTGAATTCTGTCAAAGTTGGAAAGTGAGGACGGAGCAATTGCAGCCCAGATATCGCAGAAATCTTTCATTTTTGTTCTGATTTGGCTCTTGCAAAGATAGAACATCAGGAGGAGACAGGTATTTTCTGGAGCTGTACAAGGACGGTTTTATTGTTTTACGATTTCTCAACGCTTGGCGGATTATTTAAAGCCGAAACATATTTTAGATTGTAAGAATAATTTTTTTTATGTATTATCAACCCTTTTTGGTTATTTAAAGCCGAAACATATTTTGGATTATAAGATTAAGTTCTTTCGCGAATGAATATTGCATTAACATTTTTTGGAGATGGAATTTTTCCCATATATAAATTTTATTATTTAACCTATAGCTTGGAGGAGAAGAGATGTATTCATATTTTTTCCAAGGATATTTTTGCGCGTGAATATAACGAATTCGACTGGAATTTGAACTCGGCTCTCCGATTTTTTTTATTCTGAGCAGCTGTTCAGCAGAGCAAGGAACCGGTCATTTTCTAACAATCAATAAGGAACCATGGTTTATGCGATATACAACATTTAAAAAAATTTAAGATCCTATATCCCATCAACAGGCACACGATCCGAGTAAAACAGGTGAAACGTTCATCATGTATTATGGAACTTGGCACGGATATGAACGTGTTCTTTGAAAAGATCTATTTACTTTCAAGTAATGGATAACGATAGGTTATTTTATTTACTTTAAAGCCCGTTCCTGTTTTTATTTATACTTGAAAATTGGAGTTACTTTATGCAGCTGGGTGGGACCGATCTTTAGATTACAGCTCACCAATGGAGAGTAAACCGACTCCTTCCCTCCATTAAGTTGTGGTGAGACCTTGGGCAAGTTTTAGTAACCCCAAAGCTCCTCGTACGAGTGTTACGATGAAGCCAGTTGTAGACTGGTGAATTACAGTCACTTTTCACAGTTTCCGTCAGCATAAAATATATACAGAATGAATTTCAATCTTTGGCCAGAATTTAGTCTTTAAAGTTTAACTTACACACTAGTAACTATATATATATATATATATATATATATATATATATATATATATATAACGAAATGGACAGAGTCCGACAATTTATTTATTAAATACATTTTTTATAGTTGTATCTATAAAAAGAACGTTAAACATAAAAAATGTCTTTAATATATATATATATATATATATATATATATATATATTTAACGAACAATATAGTTGTTAGCATAAGGACGAGCCCAAAGTGCGAACTGCAAAACGGAGATACCAAGATCAATCAAGTGTGGAAATAAAAATATCTGGGAAGTATTTTAACAGAGGACAGAAAGAGCGACACCGAAATCCAAAAGTTGTATTGGGATAACAAAGGAAGTATTCCAAAAGCTAAACAGAGTACTGAAAAATAGAAAAATTTCGCTAGACACAAGGAAAAGAGTTCTTAACTGCTGTGTGTTATCTTTTCTGTATGGCAGTGAGTGCTGCGTGATCTCCTCAAAGATTAAGTGGAGACGTGAAACAAAAATCTAGTTCTAAAAATGGATGCTTAGTATACCATGGACCGAACATGCGAGTAACGATTTGGGGGAAAATGGAAACAAAAAAAAAAACAAACTAATACTTAACATCAAGAACAGACAGTTGAGATTTCTTGGGCACATAATGAAGGCGGAGGGCTTGGGAATTCTGATACTCACGGGAAAGACAGAGGGCAAGAAAGACAGAGCAAAACAGAGGAAAACAACGCATAGCATAATTAATGGAGTCTTTGGGCCACCAACAAACCTAATGTCGCATTGGACACAAAACAGAAAGTATACCATATAGAAATATCCTAAGCTAATAACTACGAAACCAAGAGATAAAAGAAGGGTAAAAACTCTTAAATGTAAGTCTCTCAACATCTTTTCATGGTATTTTTCATACACGTACCTATGAAAAAGGACATATGTTTTAACTCTTTATATGGATTCTATTTAGTTTTCTAAGGCATTAGAGACAGTTGAGGTTTCTAGGGTATAAGGAAGGAGGGCTTGGAAAATATGATACTCACAGGACAAATAGAGGGACAGAGGAAGACATCGCATCACAATGACCATAACAGGGCTTAGGAGAAATATTAGAAAGACAAAATTTATTACGAGTTACAAAGGACAGGCAGTTGTGGAGAGCCATGATCGCCTACGTCCTCAGGTGACATGGTACATAAAGAGGTCACTTCTGTATAAAAAGAAGCCACGTACTTTTGAACATATTACCTTTAATTTAAATCATACACGTGTCCGATACAACTTCACATGACCTGTGTGCAACTCAAGGTCAGTCTGGATAAATGCTAACTACAAGCGATCGTTGCTTCATCTCTCCAGAAAGGCGAAAGCGTTCGCCCTGGGTCAAGTGAAATCAACATCTTTCAGTGAATTAACGTTGGTCATGAGAGGTTGATGGCGACCATTGATCTCTGACCTGAAAAGGTTCAAGAAGAGCAAGTTGTACCTGAACAGGCACCTAACATTCTTGTTTTGAGGGGGGGGGCAAAATAAACCTGTTTCCAGTGTCCTGCGGGAAAGATGCAAGAGACATGTGCCAGTTGGAGAATTGTGGTCACTGCACTGTGATCTTAGACCTCATCTGGCTACTCAAAATATTTCTCCCATGTCCGAATGAAAACAGATGAACTGATCAATTAACACTGGGTTACCCACTGGCCGAATAAGCATGATGTTTGACTTGTTCATAAATAAATCTATATTAGAAGGACAATGTGGGAACATTTGGTCGTATCTCGGCACTTTGAACAGCATCCTCTTTCATTTCACTCGAACATTGTAAGCGAAAGAAACATACATTGTATAAACAGAGGTACATTAACAAACCTTGAAAACAGAGACGGAGAAATAATGAACTCGTAAAACTGATAAATGGAATCGGGCTTAGCTTATCTGATTACTACGTTATAATTCTTCATTACATTAAGCTAGAAACGAGTCTTGCTATGTAAGAGGCTAAGTAGCTTCTATTTTTTACTGGTTATCTCCCTTGTACTAACAATTTATTTATATGGAGTAAATTCTCCTGTGATTTTGAACTGATGCTTTCCCCCCCCCCCATATACTTCTCACGATAATCTTTCTATATATAAAATTATGTGACTTGCGCTAGTCCGTCCGTTACACCTTCTAAATTAGCCATACGTTGCCCGATCGGAACCAAATTTTGAGAAGTGTAAATAGGTAACTGGATACAAAGTACAGTTGGTTTTACTGAAGTGCGTAAAAACTGCGAAATAGGATTTTTGCCAAAGTATTTTCCAAACAAATCGGTTTATGCTAATTTCATCGATTGGTTTGCGAAATTCAATGAAACGTAGAGTTTGTAAATCTCGACAAAAATATTAACGATAATTTCAACAATACTAAATACTGTGAGGATATCAACACTGATGCGTGTTGCAAAAAAAAAAAAAAAAAAAAAAAAAAATAGTTTTGTAAAGTGAAAATTTCATCAAAATGTGTTAAAAATTTTAAGTTTTATTTGAAAATATAAAATATATGACGGAAAATGGCGTCAGTTTAAACTAACGCCAGGAAAATCTTTGAGGACGTGAAAGCCAAATGATAATAAGCGCTTAAGGGAAGGCAATAATTTACTTTATTAGTAAGGTATTTTTTAGAAATTATATTAGAAAATCAGAGCATTTTTTTCTTTTGTCATTGACAAAATTTGGCATTCACAGGGCATATTAAATGCAAGAGAAACGATGAGTAACCTAAGACCTAAGAAGCTTGCATGAAGTGATGGCAGAAGAGGGAGAGGGAGGGATATTAAAAACGCACATTGTTAAGAGTTTCAAAGGAAAGGAAATTGTGGAGGGCCGTGACTGCTAACACCCTGAAGTGACACCACACACGCACAAAGAAAAACATTAACATACTTTTGTGTACTAATGACCGGTACGATTAAATTATTTCCATCAATTTCAACCTCTTCGCCAAGGAATGGTACTTACCGTATACACTAGAGTATAGTGCGATGTTTTATGACCTTTTTTTTTTTTTTTTTTTTAACGCAAACAGTTAAAAAATCGAGGATCACATCCACGAGTAATTTTTTTGAGGAGGTTAAAAATCATGCCTTTTCGGTGACCGTTTGCAGTATAGAAAAAATAATTTTTTCTGGTGGGCTTAAAATTTTTGCCATAATATTAAGGGGTCATACTATACACGAAGTCGTCTTATACACGAGTATATACAGTATTTGGTTCGGCATGCTTATTTTTCAAAACATTTCCCAGCATCATTATCCGAACAGGGATGTTTATTAAACTTACACAATTCCAGGTGAAACGTTTGTTTGAACAATTCTAACCAGCCTGTTTATTCCAAATGGCACATATTTGGTAGAAAGAATTGAGTACGAAATCTTCGGGCAATTCTACTCCGCCTGTGTACATTTGTCATCAACGTTTCGACCGATCTATTCCTTAAAATTCAAGTCTATTAAGTGAGGATAAAAAAAAATACATTTGACAATCACTATAGAATGGGATCAGTCAAAATCTATGCGATTTTAGAATGTGGACGATCATGACCATTTCCTGTCCTTTCTCGTCCTTGGAAAAGTTTACCTAATTTCAGTCCTGCCAACCATTAACACGAGCTAGTAAGTTATTCTATCCCTCTTGTCTTCAATATGTCCTGTGTTAATGTCAAATTCTCCAAGACCTATTTCTACATTATGTGCTCTAGAAATTCCAATTGATTCTAAGTTTAATTTTGTTTCAATATTCCCTAAAAACTTCCACGTTACTCACATGTCCGGTTCATGAGATTCTCAGCATCCTTCTGTAGAATTACATTTCTATTGCTTTATCCATTTACTGTCGTCACAAAGTACAGCTGTATTTAAAATAAATAATATTGCAATATATATTTTGTACCTGAAATTTGCTTTCTAAATTTCGGCACTCAATCTTAAACGCACACAACAGGAAACTACATTGAATAACCGTTGTTAGGGGTCGATAATTATCCTTTGTACTTCTCAGTAATGTTTTTCGTTTTACCATCCGCCCCCACCCCCAAACTTTACGATTCATTACTAAGCTCAAGGGCACTCGATGGTTAGCAACCTTTTCGCACTAAACCACTTATGACTGAATAGAGAGTTCGATCCTCACTGGGTGTCCCATGCTTTCGGCCTTGTGCCATATAGAAAAAAAAAAATCACCATTCTCATGAGGTAGGCGGTCCACTTCCTCCACTGGTACCTTTCACCTTCGATATGTCCAGTGAGTCATTTTTTTCAAGCTCTCCTTCCTCATTGTTTGTCCCAGAAGTTTCAGCTCTTTTCTGGTTATAAGCCCCACATTTTTTTTGAAGTACCGACAGAAGAAATCTAAGAAAATTTACTACATAATTTATTCCCATACCTGTATTGCAGTTTGGTCCGAAAGTCTTGTCACCCGTACATTATATAATTTTCTATTTCAAATGGCCGACACGAAAATAGTGTTCATACAGACCTTCTCAATGTGTGACAGCATCAGTGAAAGTGAATGAACTGAATCCAGTACATGAGCTTTGTATTTGTTCCATTCTTATTACTTTTAGGTTGTCGGGTGACAAGACTTTCGGACCACCGTGCACAAAGAGGCTGGAAGTTTTTCAGCTCGATCCACTTCCCAAAACTGTCTTTCAGTAAGGAAAAATAAGAATAGTGATATTTGGATAGTGGAATATCGCGGGAACTTAGCAAAAAAAAAAAAAAAAAAAAAAAAAAAAAAATAATATTCTGAACTTGCGTTTACCTAACTCTCCCAAGGGTGATAAGACGTAATGCACCGCCAGTTTTATGTAGAGGTGTCCATATACAGCTAAAACTAGACATTTTCCGGTTTCTGGAATCACTTTCACATTGGTCTCATCCGACATTTCCTTGCTGGTGTTAAAAGGGTTCACCTAATAGCAGACCGCGAACTGCTCTAAGGCACCAATACGTTGTTGATATTCTGTACTGTAGTGCAGAAAAACGGCAGGGTAAACAGAACAGATACCTTACTGATCCTAGGCGGAAGTGTCGACCCTTATGCAAAATAAAGGATTTTTTTTCATTCTTTTAGTTAAGATGCTAGTATTAGGTTGGTGCAAAAATAATGACGTAATAATGTCGTTTTTTGACGTATTTTTTAACGTCAAAAAACATTATTCCGTCATTATTTTTGCACCAAACTAATATTTACACAAATTTATATAAATTTTAGGTTTATCTCCATAATCGACAAAAGAATTTTAGTACTTCACTAGGATACGATCTATTCAAATAAAGTTTGACAAAAGATTGCACCGCATTTATATTTTCAATTATTATTAGGATCGTTTCCTCAGGCAAAAGAAAAAAAAATCAGTTCTCTGTGACGAATGAAATGTGCGTGTAGAACAGCGGTTCCCAGCGCGGAAAGTGAGATTGACGTGCCACATTCGTATTGCAGTCATTGAATTTACTTTAAAAAAGTTAGGAATCAATCTCTTCTTCACAGATGTAAGTTAATAGCAGAGCAAACTGGGCTCTTTAGACTTGGTCAGCAACACTAAATTCGAAAGTGGGGCTCGCAATTCCAAACTGTATATTCCTGCTTGCAATAGAAACCGTAGCAGCAACCCCTAACCTGGTAAGAGTTTTATCCCGATAGTCTATAGGTTATACATAATCTAACTTGGAACAATATCCAGTTAAACCTATTTTCATTTAAGCGTTTCAAGTTTACAGAGAGTCAGACAGATGAAGTAATAGTGTAAAGTTTTTCATTGCATCTGTAGTCTGAACTTTACAGACTTAAATGCACCTTCTTTATTAAATAAGCAATAAACCACATTCTACGCTTCGGGAAACGCTGCGATTTAATCTATCTCTGCGTTTAAGTTGACGGTCAATGGTGATAAGCATTCTTTTAACAATTGATGACGTGTTAAGTACTCCCTAAGTGCAATAGATTCAATAACTTAATCCACTTTGGCTCTTGCTAAATTTTGACAACAGGCCGGATCATTTTAGGCATTCATTAACTCTAGTAACACTGAAACTTCTGTATCTCAAATAATGTTAACCTTTCAACTAGCAATTTAATCTTTCTCGATAGCAAACCTATAAACAGTTTATATAACAGTTCACTGAGCTAACTCCATATATACGAAGAGAAGACTGATTCAAGACATTGTTAGCTAATATTTTAAACAAGGCCATTTTAATGATCTAGTTTCATGGAATAATCCTTATTTTATTAAATATTTCGATAGCCAATCACGTGACTAATAAATTTATTTAATATATCAAGAAGTAAAAAAAAAAAAAAAAAAAAAAACTGGCAAAGTACTTATGACTACATCGAGAAATTTAATTATCGGAGTAGAATATTAATTTAATATTTATAAGGTTATCGGCATGTGTCTTTTCTATCAATACTTTTATAGTAGTTGTTTGGATGCGTTCTTCGCTATGGTACCTAGATTTTAAACGCAGCTGGCACGATGCAGCCGCAAATTCTATGCTAACAGTTTCCTTTCTGGAATTTTTCGCTTGTGGAACTCCCTTCCGGTTCCATGCTTTCCAGCCAACTTTAATCGGTAAAAATTTAAATGCAATGCCAATCGCTATCTACGGTCCTCATGATTACTAAGCGCAGGAGAAAAGAGAAGAGAGTAATGGTTGTGTTTCTTAATTATTTCATACCCATTAACCCCTTGTGTCTTAGTGGCTTTACTGTCTTGCGTGGGGTGAATAGATTTACAAAAAAAAAAAAAAAAATAAAAAATAAAAAAAATAAAAAATAAAAAAAAATAAAGAATTATTTTAGTAACAAATTTAGAGAATAAACTGAATAAAGAAGTCATAATCATCAACGCCGAAAATGTTCCGTTTTGAGATTGATTAACCTTTACTCAAAGTGGCATAAGACTACAAGAGTGGGGAATTAAACGACATCGAACTAAGTCACACGGAATCGAAACGCCCATATTCACTTCGGGTTCCGAAGCAAAAAAGAAAGGAAAAAAATGTCCGAGTAGAAGTAAAAACTATCACGTTGTGGCACACACTCCCACGACGATATTTCCCTAAACACTATAATTTTCACCTCCAAGTGTCAATCGTTATCTATACTCCTTATTCTCATAGTATTCACTTCCTTTCGCTTTTCATTCATATAACATATTTAACAGTTAAAACAGTATCCTACTAACATCAATGGATACTGAGCCACGTTTTGAGTGAATTCCAGTGTTAAAAAACGAACGCACTAAACTCGATTCATCTTAATTTTTGTGATCAAGAATTATCTACATGCTTCGATTTATTCTTACTCTTGTTCTCATCTTGTTATCGATGTTAATATAGATAACGTTTCGCCCAATACCCTTCCGCCATCTTCAGATATCCTTTATTTAGAATGTGCTAATTACTTTTATTTATTTTTTTTATCTCCGATGCCGTTTCTTGCTTATTTCTACTGAACAAAAATATATATAAATTCACTATGAGGAACTGGAATCACTATGTGACAGCAATGCGCAGTGATGACTGTCGGAAACATCAGGGAGTGGAGTTTAAATGGCCCCCAAAATACATCGCCTATGTCCTGCTACGGTGGCATAATCTGTCCAGGCGCTGGGTCGTTGTGTATTGCCGTTGTAGATCATGTAGTGAATATAATTTGATCCAGTAGAAATCCAGTCAAGATCTCTCATATCTAGAGAACGAAAATCACCATCGATATATTAGTGCAGAAAAATTAAATTGTAGAATTTTTTTTAATCTAAAATTTTATTTGGTATTTTTCGGAACAGTTAAAATTGGGTTAAAGTATTGTCGAAAGTCGTGAATGACTTCAATGAAAGGACAGTTATTAAATTCCTGATAGTCTTAATTTTTTTTTTAATAAGTTCGCTCCAAGTAAGGCAATAAAGCCACTAAGACACAAGGGGTTACTGGGTGTGGAAAAATTAGAAAACAGAAACATTACTAATGAGCGGGAACGAAGGAAGAGTAATCAGGTAGATAATGATTGCATTTAAATTTCTCAAGATTAAATTCGACTGGAAAACATGGAGACAGAAGAGAGTTCCACAATCAAGACGTGCGACAAAAGAAACTTAGCATAGACCTTACGGTTACATCTAGATAACTCAACCGTCAACTGATGCGATCTCGTAACAAGTCAAGCACTGTGCTTAAATTCATAGTCCAAGTGCCAAAGCGCTCATCCGAACAATTACCATCAAAGTATTGATAGAAAAAAGGGGCACAACCCGTGAAAGAGAAACGAGTCACTCTTCAGCATTCTAAATTAAATTTTTTTGTCAATGATACCGACATTTGCTTCCTGATAACAAAAGTACTCAAACAAAACAGAAGAAAATATGAACTTAAGAGTTTATCCACAACATTTATTAAGATGTCTAACAACTTATTCGAAAATTGGAAAATATATTAATAACTTCAGAGATCTTGTCAGTTGAATGTAATATATACATATATATATATATATATATATATATATATATATATATATATATATATATATATATATATATATAAATAAAATAAATAAAAGGATATTTCTCTGTGTGTGTGCGCGCGCGAGTTTTAAGTAAACCTTTGTCGTGTTCGATTCCCTCCACAATTGTACCCAGTTGTTAAATGCTATCTTTCTAGGTCTTCTCTTATTATGAATTTTTGCACCCCGACCCGACATCTACATTTGTCCAGACGGGATGTCCTTCCAGGCGGACCTACAGCACAGAACCATGCCATCCAAACATTAGTTGCCGTCAGCACAATACTATCTCAAATGCACGTCTCCCACAATCTATTTCCGCCCCTTTTACTTCTTCCACCCACCCAACAGTAACTAAACTACTAGACACCGCACCGCCCATGGGGCCAGAGAATAAGGCTATGTTTTTGGGCAAGGGTGTCGTGAAAGCCTTGCCCGAGGTCTTCATCCGTATGCAGATCAATTGACAACTTATTTCTGCCGTTGCTTTAATGATAGAGTATCTCCAACGTCCTTCCACGACAAATCGTCACAAGCACGCACAGGCCCACACATTAAAGACGCCGAGCAGATTGAGATCCCTATAATTCCAATTTCTCTTGATTCCATTCTTTTTGTCTCGTCTCTCGTCAGTTCAATTTTCTTGTCTTTCCGCTATTTTTTTTTTCTTTTAACCTCTTCACTTAGACTTAACTTTCATCATCTATTTTACGACCGATTTTTTCTTTAACTTTCTACTTTCTCCTTGTCTTAATCCAGTTCTCCCTTACTTCCTGTAAAACTTTCGTGTTCATTCTTTTTCCACATATTTTCTCTTTCTCTGTTTATAGCCAAAGCGTTTAATTTATTCATTCATACTTTTCTCGTATTGAACCTTAGTTTAAAACCTTTTTTTTATACTATACATCCTCTGTTTTTTACCTTCTTCTCTTAAAACTCTTTTTGCTTCCATTAATATTATTAATCGATTCTGTTTCTCTTTCTGCTCGTTTTCGATGTATTTCAACGACTTTCCCCACCCAACCACACACCGTGTTTAACCTCATACTTTCATCATATTCTATCTCTCTGCTGAACCACCGCCTCCATCAACCTTCCCTGTTTCGTGAACTGCATGCCCCACTCGAAGCACTACCGGCATCATCATTATTGCCGGTACCCCATAAGTGCCGCAAAATTAGACGTTGGCTGGCAGGTATGTAGCCGAAGGCAAAGTTTTGCGGGCAAACGAAAAAACAAAAATCTAGGAAATGAAAATAAAAAAAAAAAAAAAGAAAGAAACGTGAAAGAAGTGCGAGATGGACAGAGACGAGGCGAAAGAATTGCCTTTTGGATAAGAAAATTCATGAAATAGACATTTTGTAACTATTTTTTCTGTTTTTCGCCACAAGAGTGAAGGTAAACGTTTCCTATCCAATGTTTCTTGTTTATATATATATATATATATATATATAAAAAACAAGAATCATATGTTAACATTTGCTGGTATAATATATATATATATATATGTAACTAGAATCATGTTAACATTTGCTTATATATATATATATATATATAGATAAGAATCATGTTAACATTTGCTTATATATATATATATATATAGATAAGAATCATGTTAACATTTGCTTATATATATATATATATATATATAAGAATCATGTTAACATTTGCTTATATATATATATATATATATATAAGAATCATGTTAACATTTGCTTATATATATATATATATATATATATAAGAATCATGTTAACATTTGCTTATATATATATATATATATATAAGAATCATGTTAACATTTGCTTATATATATATATATATATATAAGAATCATGTTAACATTTGCTTATATATATATATATATAAGAATCATGTTAACATTTGCTTATATATATATATATATATATATATATATAAGAATCATGTTAACATTTGCTTATATATATATAAGAATCATGTTAACATTTGCTTATATATATATATAAGAATCATGTTAACATTTGCTTATATATATATATATAAGAATCATGTTAACATTTGCTTATATATATATATATATATTATACAAGCAAATGTTAACATATGATTGTGCCAATTTCCTTTTTTTTTATCTTCAACATACACTATATATCCATTCATTCGAGATATATATCTTATGTCTATGGGCACGTGGCCGAGTGGTTAGAACATTCGCATTGTGACAATGAGACCCGGGTTCAACTCTCACAGTAGTCGATTTGTCGGGAGACTTCATGACTTCCTGATGCTATCGAGGTCGACCCCAGCGTGCGACACCTTTGGAAAGGTGCCTGAAAACTATACCATGGGTGAGTGATATTGGGTAGATGTGCTTGCACGTAGTCACAAGTATTTGTTGATCACGCTAGATTTCTCTCCCAGAAACTGTAACTAAGGTCTGCAGTATAAACCACAGGTGGGCTCTGTGGGTGTTGAACAAACACAAATGTGCCTGAGCAAGCGTCTACAACAGGGATTGGCTAGCCACCTTATTAGATAGGTATCCTCAAATACGAGTGACCAGCTATGCAGTACAGTATATATCTTATGTCTAGTCATATCTGTCAACCTACCTCTCGTTCTGTCAACTAATCTATTTTTACCTTGATATATTCCTGACGATTTGCCCATCCTGATTATATATATATCTTTCACTTTTTATCACGATTTATCTCTCCGCTCGCGTCTGTCTAACATTGTATTCTATCGCTATTTGTATCTAAACATTCATCCTGGAGGCAAAAAAAAAAAAAAAAAAAAAAAAAAAAGAAAAGAAAAGAAAAAAGAAAAACTTTATACTAGTAATCAGAAAAAAAAACCTCATAAAAATAGCTTAAAATGTAAGCAAAGAACTTAAAACTCATACGTGAAGTTAAATGCAAACATATATATATATGTTAAATACTTCGCGTGATTTTGTAAGCAATCCGAAGACATCTTTGAATAATCTAAGAGCGGACATATTAATTCCTACGTTACCGAATTCAACAAAAATCAATAATACATTAAAGATTCGTCCCAAGTGAAATTGAAGTGATTTCCCTGTTTATTTATGCATATTTGTTCGTTGATTTTTACTTTGTGTCTTGGTGAAAGTGATTATTTGAAAGTTTAAGCAATAAAAATACCAGGGAGCTCAAAGTAATTTCAATCTAGTTCATCTGAAGCATTGTCACGCCATTTATATTTTTCGCCAGTGTATAATCCTCGTCAGTAGATATTGACATAGATATATCCTATTTTCTCATGTATAACACTCAACTATAATTTGGCAATGGATATTTAGGAACAAACTAATTAACTGATATCCAGATCTTCATCTTTTATCTTTTCTGTTAATACACCCCCGAAATAAATAGAAATTATATTTACTGAAACTCATACCAAATTCTCCCATAGCTAGGCCCTTCTATTGCACCGCTGTTGGGTTGATTTTTGCGATCACCCCAATAAATACCGTATTTCCCATGTATAATACTCATTTTTTCTTTAAAAAAAGAAAAATAAGGGGTGCGTTTTATGCACAGCTAAAAAAAAAAAAAAAAAAAAAAAATCTTTAAAACATTGTTTCATAGGGCGAAATGACTACTCACCACAAACGTACGACAATTTGACACTAACTTTCGGCGATTGCGACACAATAAGGATGTTAACTGCAATCATATGTACCTAACAATACTTACAAATGTAAAATAAAATTATAATAAAAAAATTGGAATATTATTATTCGATGTTTAAAACCATTTTTAATAAGAGTAGGAAACGTTGGCCGTAATGAAAATGAGGAGGTACAATTATATATATATATATATATATATATATATATTGTAACCTTGTTTTTATTTGTAATTATGAGGGTGTTCGGGAAGTAATTACGTTTTTCATCGCTATGAATTATGAATCTACCAACTAAAGCTGAATTAAGGTTGAATGTTAACAAACCCTCTGGAATAAATTCATTTCTTTTTTGCGACTGTGTGTCTCATTGTCCGTTTCAGAGTTTAATTAAAAAATATTGCGAAGAAGTGATTTGGGTCCTCATTAGTTTCACTTGAGGATTAAACAATTCCACCATCTGCAGAATGTCAACGTTTCATTTTTGCAAACATATTTTTTTAAACGCCATGCGTGATCAGTATCTCTCATGTTCAGTAATGTAAATTGTGGCCATGCGTAATAACAATAACCACGTTTTTCGATACACGAGGCAGATTTTTCCCCCGCAGTAAATTGCCATTTCTTTCTTCGGTAGACCAGTTGCCATTCAAAGCTATAGGACCCGGTCTTTCCTATTATTTACCCATAGCTGGAGGGAGAAGAGAATTAATACCTTTCCCAGAGTATCGAATGTAATGGGTTCGACTGTAATTCGGACTCTGCTCTCCGATTCCTCAATTAGAGCCGCTATCCATTACTCCACCAAAACTTGCTTTTAGATGTCAACAGAAAAATGTAAGACAGTCATTATCATAAAATAAGTCAGTGGCAACACCAAAACTCCACCCACGAAAATTTTTGCTTTGTGTTTGGTGAAAGATGAAAGGTAGTGCCCATTAAAAGCTACTGGAAGATAAAAACCACAGTTACTGCAGGCGTTTATTGCCAGCAACTAGATCGGGTATAGAAGCATAACGTCGAAAGCGTTCCTACTTTGGTAAATTTTAAAGAAATTGTTATTTTCCAGCATAAGACAGGGGAACAAAAAAAAAAACCAAGAACTTTCAGAAAAAAGAAATCGAAATTATCTTTCAAACATTTTGCAAAAATTCACATTTCTTTAAATGTGGAATCGAAAAATTTGCGTTCTCTCTGGACTGCAGATCTGGCGTTTCGGTTTCAGTCACTTTCCCACCGCTGTAAATTTATCAATTTAAGCGCAAAAAGATACGCAGATGACACAGTACTGATAACAAACACAGAAAAGAAATGACAAAATCTCCTACAGAAGGTAGCGAAGGAGAGCGAGAAGGTGATTACATTTTTCTAAATAATATTTTAATAAATTTATAATGCATCTTTTCTTTATCAGCGTTTAAGACACTGAATAACAAGGAAAAACACTATTGTAGAAAATATGTTAATGATAATGCATCATATGGGTTCACTTTACAGGAAACCAATCTCCTGTTAACTTTGGTTACAGAAGAGTGTTTTACGAGAATGTTCAACCATTCAATCTCTGGCGCAAATTCTTAGACAGTAGGAACAAAAAGCTCTTACCGACATATTCAACATTTACCAAATCCTATAAAAAGATCTTTATCTAAAATTCAAAACTAAGCAATATTTATTACAAACAAAACGACAGTTTATTTTCCTGTAGCTGAGAAAATATTTCATATCCCCAGTTTGTAAAACCAGTGCATATACTATGGCTGGCAACTAGTTTCACCAAGTATACCCGACTGTTAGAAAGGCAAATTAATCTTTGTTGTTGATACTGTCCCTGGAAGATTTATGTTTCTTCAATGCCCACGGAGCCAACGTGTGGTTTATACAGTGTGCTTTACAATTGTTGAAACAAAGCAGCAGCCTCTTAGATGGACAGAGCTAGAGTAGCTCCACCTTGTTGAGAAGGAACAGCAATTCTAGCAGGATGGTACTCCTCCTCACACTGCTAATATTACCATGGCATGGCCCCATGATATGTTTGGGGAGCGTCTCATTAGCCGCAAAGCTGAAGTGGAATGTGCACCTCACACGCCTGACCTGAACATCTGCCAGATAAATTTACTATGGCGTTCCTCAAGGACATCTACCAGGGCAATCCTAGCACGATTGAAGGCGGCCATCGCTGAAATGATTCAGGCGATGATCCAGGAGGAATGCGCACACGTTATCAACAACTTTGCATTCAACAGTGCCTTCAACTGAAGGACAGACATCTGGAGCATGTACACATGGGCTCCTCCTGACATTTTTGGTTCATGTTTGAAACTAAATGGTTTCGGATCCTAAAATGGTATCCTTGTACCTTTCAATAAATCTAATTTCCATTATTCTATCATTTGTAGTCCTTGATTTGTGCCCGATTATTTTGTTACAAAAATTGTTATAAAAAACCCTGTACTGTATTTCTGCTGAACGGAAATTTTTTACAGTTTCTACCAAAAAGCGCACATTTTAGATTGATTATTGGCTGAACAAGGGCAGTATGCTCAAACCTTCCGTCACGATGACTTCTAGCTTTCGTGCTAGCACAACTAATGTGTTGTTACTGTTAAAAAGCGTTCCCTTAACTATTCGGAAAGTCTATTCCAATGGTGCTTTATTGAAAGTATTTATTTAATAATCTAAACAACGATGAAAATTTAGACATGAATTTTGTTTATAATGAAATTACGTCATGCGAATGAAGATGAGATGATGAAATATTAATGAAGTCAATATAAGTTTTAGGGAAGAGAAAATATGCTACAGCAGTCATTGACATTAGGGTTACGCAAGTAAGTCCTGATTGCTCCATGAAGGAGATTCGAAAAAGACCTAACGAAAAAGGAATCAGATCGTTGTTTCATAACTTGAGAAAAAGCCAAGATATTTTGCATTTCACTTTTATAGAAACTGACTTGGGTTTTCAAGAAATCGATACATGGGCTAAGAGGAAGTCACACGTTTACTGGAATTCAAGCGTAGATAGAAAGAGCAAAAGAATCCGCGCAACATTGGTCACAATTATTAGAATATAATTGTAATTATTTGATAACATTTTTGACAGATTCTTTGAAATGACTTTTGTTCACGCAGTAATGTTATTACAAATGTGTGGATTGTATTGGTAAGTCAAATCGCAACGTGGCGGTGTTGGCAAATACCTTTCCAAGTGTAAAGTGATCTTGGGAATTTAATTTGCTTAATGACATTTAAGAGATCAGAATGTTTAATTAGCCTAAAAAGTCGTTTTAATGTTCGTTCTAAACAACAACTCATCGATTATGGTTATGGATTTACTCGCAAGAAACAAAAGCAAAAAATAGTTATATTGGATGCAAGAAACGATACAACCCCCCTCTAAATACACTTAGACATTATCAAAAAAGATCTGGAAAGATTTAAGTTTATCTATATGTGAGTATATCAAAGAAAATACACAATATAGAGATATCCACATATTCAACAACATGCTTTTATATTAAAAGCTTCTTGAAAATACAGGTTTGGTTTGGTTGCTTTTATTTTAGGATATATCAAACTATAGGTTATTTAATGCCGAAATCTAAATATTGTGTACACAAGTTCATGCCTTCAACTACAGATATTTTGTAGATTATTTCATGCTTTCGGGGCAAACTTACGATTATTTTTTAATTACAAAAAAAGTATTGCTGGTAATTTTACTACAAAAAAAAACATTGCTGGTAATTTTACAACAAAAAAATTATTGGTGGTAATTTCACTACAAAAATGCATTGCTGGTAATTTTAATATAAAAATGTATTTTTTATACTTCCTAATATTTTATTTTTTGTTTGGTGAGGTTCACTATTTCTTTAGACCTTCACATGTGCTACCATCCCGGGTTAAAATAAACGTCGCTGGTTCGTTTTTGTCTAGCGACATGTCAACCATTTCCAGGTTATTTAACGCCGAAATCTAAATATTTAGTGTGTAATTATTTTATTTTTGGACATAATGATTTTGTGCGACAAGTGTTACAAATTAACCCATAGCTGGAGGGAGAAGATGTGGCTTCATATCTTTTCCACGGATTTTTGCGCGTAAGTGAATATAACGAACCCAACTGGAATTGGAACTTGGCTCTCCGATTAACAATGCCGAGACATTAAACATTACACCACCGCACATCTAAACTTAGAGCACCTGGTATTTCCAAGCAGTTACCCATCTAGGTACATACCAGGCTCGATGTTGCTTAACTTCGGTTATCGTACAGGAACCGGTGTTTCAACGTGAATCTGGGAACAACAGCAATTAAGAAGTTTGTTACACGCTCCTCAAAATTTCCAATCTGCCGGTCGGAGACCTTGCTGCCGGATGTAGTTTATCGTCATACCCAGGACTACTGGAAATACAGGTAAAATCCACATACATTTAATGTCAAAATATGTAGTTAAGTTCGGTATAAATACTGTTTGTTAGATTAATGTTTAACGGAGCGTAAACTATCAGACAGTTCAATTTCGGACATCAAATCTTGGACATTTAAGGACGGAAATGGGCATTACATGCCATCAAATACGATAAATCCTTAAAACATACAACGTAAGAATATATATATATATATATATGGAAGTATTTCATAAGGAAGAACTGTTCAGTTTTGCAGTAACACGTTAACCTGTTTGACATTCAAATTTCACGAAAACTGGCGTCAGCACAAATATGCAATATATGCTAATCAAAACTAAATCACATCTTATTAACGCGCAAGTAAGTGAAAGAACCAATCTTTCCATATTGGTCTCTGTGAAGTTAGCAGCGTATACGCGAATCTTAT
Organism: Acanthosepion lycidas; assembly: GCA_963932145.1. NCBI lineage: Eukaryota > Metazoa > Mollusca > Cephalopoda > Sepiida > Sepiidae > Acanthosepion > Acanthosepion lycidas. The sequence continues at coordinate 117,019,669 of OZ010573.1, forward strand.
TTTTCACCTTCCTTTGTTAATTAAACTCAGAAGTTAAAATTGCAATGATCACGTTCACGATAATTGAACATTCTCGTTTACATACATAGTTTATAAAACTATTTCAGTAGAATGATACTTAGGCACCACAGCCCAACAATGTTCAGTTACCCTTAAAAAAAAAAAAAAAAAAAAAAAAAATCCTCTTTGCTCGATTCAGTAACCAAAACGCTAACAGAAATTTCTAAGGAACTATTAGGTTGGTGCAAAAATAATGTCGTTTTCTCACATAGTAACATATGTGAGAAAACGACATTATTTTTGCACCAACCTAATAGATTTAAATTTTTTTAATCCAAAATCATTTCCAAACATTTTATTTGCTACACATCTTTTAGTAGACAACCTGGTTTTTTTTTGGTTTTTTTTAATAGTGAATGACGTCTCCCGGCTTGTGCATTCGAGAGACTTAAAGGATTGTGCTCTCCTTTTCTTTCTTTAAACAGCTGACTGAACATTGATTGGCTGTGACTCGCTGTGGTACGATAGATTATACACATATATCACGACTGATATTTGTATGAACTTGCTTCCTTAAGACTTGTTTTCATATAAGTTTGTGCAGAAGAGTTCACGGTCGGACAGAAAAGGATTTCAAATTAAACTGATACTTTGTTGGAATTGTGTTCAGCCGAAAACATTTCAGCAATCCTACCTTACTATAAACAGTATTATACAGTTTTAATCATCAATTTTGATCAGCATATAATAGATTTTATAGTATGAAATGCAATGACTTGATATATTTATCACCCTGTACGATTTTCCCTTGTTCGTAATACGATACAGTCATGATGTTAACAAGCAGTATTCTGCGCCAGTATTCGAATATATCTAGGGTTATACTACAGAGTAATATCTCATTAGAAAGTGGAAGAAATCAGGCTGTCAATACATTTTTTCTTGTTAGTTTTAAGTTATTTCTAATCCTGAAGATTAAAAAACAGCTTTCTTACGTAGGGCAATAGAGTCAATTGTACAGATAAAAACATGAACAAACAAATCAGCAAGAAAATGCATATTGCAAAAATTGAAATATTACTAACTGAACTGAAAGAATCGAACTCTTTATGAGCGAGTCAACTGTTTGAATCTTAAGTATTAAAAGATAACTACGTGAAGTTCTCTAATTTGAGAGCCGTACAGAAACACTAGTAAACCATAAACATACATTCACAGTTCATTGCATAGAACTAGCAGTTTAATAGAGAAGGAAGATCGGGATGAAGGATTCAATTCAGGTGTGTTTCAGAATTCATAAAAGAATATGAAAACTAACATTTATTTTGATTACAAACGTAACGTGGAAGATTCTAGTATTTATGCTGCGTCAATAAATTTACGCTAAGTCAGTTCTTCACAAAAAACCACATTTTTTAACACTTAAAATAATGCTCATACTACGCGTAAATTTATTCAGAAAATCCTTGAAGTTCTTCATTGGTTAAAGTTCGCTCCCTTGACAAACACGTTTTATCAAAAAATATGCTGCCTATTGTAAGTTCCCATGTTTTCAGCGACTTGATAATTACTTACAAATCTTGCCAATGATGTTACTTTATTAAAATAAAATTCGATTCCTTACATCAACTTTCACGGTTTAAAATTAAGGTTTCGCCTATTTCGAACTACTTTTTGTTTTGAATGTTTGTTTTTATTCAAAGTGACATTCCTCTTGTAGATGTGACATGCCTATCTAAAAATATCAATAAACTGCCTCTATATGCGCTCGCTAATGTACGAGTTTTATTTAAAGGGATTTACACAAGCAGAAATCAATTCTTAGATGTACCGCTCAGTGTGAACAATTGAAGAGCGAAAAAGTCATTTCAAATGTCCATATTGAAGGAAAGCGACTCGTGAATTGTCACTTCGCCGATAAAAGTGTCACCAGAAACAGTAGAAATGGCGCGAGTCGTTTTCCAGAGCATGCAGGCAACCTTCGATAATTCCCATTCCCTCACTAATCTCCCATCTTTTTAGTATACCCTCGAATGTCAGCGTTTCTCGCTTTACCTGTTCATTGGTATCGATCATGAGAGATCTTGTTTGATCGATAAAGTCATATCGGTTTTTAAATTCCTGCTTGCTCAATAAAGCACGATATCCTCTCTTTGCTACGGTCAGGCCTGAGTGAATACATGTCGAATCGAAATTTCGACACGAGGTGTTGAAAAACTGCGCACGACCTCAGAAGCAGCTGCGTTAAAAAACACGACTCCATTTTATTCTGAGAGTTAGGGAATTTCGTTAAGGTAATACAGGTTTATTAAAAACGTTGCGCTTGGAACAGTAGCATAAGGTAACGAGGCGAGTTCAATAATTAAATAGATGCGTGAATACAATTGTTTGGTGACTGTTGAACATTTCCTTATAAAATCAGCAACCAAGTGCTTCTCAGTGCTAAGGAAGGCCAATTCTGAATTTTAATTGAAGGTGTTGCAATCTACATTAAGTCCGACCAGACACCTCTCTTTGTAAGCAAGTGGAGTTAAATGCAATTAACCTGTAAGTGTTACATTTCATTTGGCCTTTGGTATTCGTTTTAGTTATTGTGCCCATTTTTCTTCCTAGATTTGAGCCCCTACAAGAGAAAACTGATAAACTCCTTTAGCCGTCTTTTTATTTTGCGATAAGGTAAGCCAGTTCTTCACAAAAACATGCGGAATCGGTGGAATTAATTATAATTAATTATAAACGAAGTTAATATCATAAAAGTAAACCCACCTATTTTAACACTTTAAATAATGCCTCATACCTACGCGGTACCTTTACGATAAGGTTATTTTTTCACTATTGTTTACTTTCAATTTTATGCCCGTTTTAATCCCTTTAAAGTTTTCATTCCTACATCAATTTTTGAATGTTACACTGATCCATTCCTATCAACAAGAGAGATGCTCAGAGATCCACAGCGGATATCTGAAACCGCGTATAGTGCCGACCCTGAAGAAAACCTATACTCAGAATAAGACATGGACAGCTGAAAATTCTTAGACGCATGAGAAGGAAATAGAGCTTTTTGTGAGAACGGAGTGTGGGGGCGTGTAAATGAAAAGGACCACGAGAGACAGGAAGTTATGAACAGCGAATATCGAAAACGTCCTGAAGGGACACAGTACAAGGAAGTAGAGGAACTAAAGAAAAATAAGGGTTTAATGAAAGAAATATATATATATATATATATATATATGTGTGTGTGTGTATGTATGTATGTCTGTCCGTTTTTGTTGTGCGTAAAAAGTTCCTATGGAATCGTATCTTGATGATAGTTCTTTGTTGGTTCTGTAGAATTATTAGATCTGTCCCAGTATAGTCAAGGTAACTTCGAGCATTTTTAGTAATGGATACCAGCTCGGAGAGCCGAGTTCAAATTCCAGTCGAATCCATTGCATTCATGTACGTGCTAATACTCTTGGGAAAGGTATGAATCCTTTTCTCTCCACCCAGCTAAGACAGACCGGATTCTATAGCCTTGGATGGCAACTAGTCTACTGCAGAAAAAATGGCAACCTACTGCGGGAAAAATCTGCTTCGTTAGTGATGTATCGAAAGATACATGATTGCAAAAGCGTGTATCACGCATGGCATTAAAGAAAAAAAAAACTATTATGCAACACATGTGAGATCAAAGGATTAAACCCTCCCCATACCTAGAGAGAAAACAATACACGTCTAATCCCGAAAGAATTATGTGGCTTTAAAAAAACTGCCACATTTTATATACTATTTTGGCAACACCATCTAGCAGTCATCAGTGGAACTTTTTTTTTTTTTTTTGCAGACAAGTGGAATAATTCCACGGGTGATACATATAAAATAATGGAGCCGCGGAGAAATTTGAAAAAATCCTTAGTGCGGTTTACCAAATAAGCAACGATTTTGAAGCGGGGAATTGAAGGAAATAATCGTGACAGTATTTTTTATTTGAGACATAAGTGTCAAATACTAATTGCTTCAATTACAAGGTAACCAAAGAGTCCTTATCGCTTCTTTTTTATTTATTAAAAAAAAAGAAAGAGAGAATATAACAGCAAATTTTACACACTTAGTCCTCGAAGTAATCCCAGTCGACATCAAAACCCTTTTGTCAAGGTGCCTCCACCTGCGCAGTGTCCTGGTTGTTAAAAAAAAAAAAAAAAAAAAAAAAAATATCAACATTGGGTGATCGCAAGGGTGTACTGTTCCTCCATGACAATAACAGGCCTCTGTCAGTGCCTGTCGCGAATTTGTCTCATTTGCGAAGGATGTCCCACGAATGTGCTTGTCCAGGGAAGGAAAGGAAGTAATTGTCTGTTCGCGTAAGGTCCGGAGAGTAAGGTTGAGGGAACAGTCTCTCTTAGTCAAGCTGCTGTATGAATTCCTGGCCACATGGACGATATGAGAACTGGTATTGTCATGGAGGAATAGTGCGCTCTTGCGCTTAACCAATGCTGGCTCCTGCTTCAGTGCATGTTCCACACGTTCCAACTGCTGCGAGCGCATGCCTGCAGTGATGGTTTGGCCTGTTTGTAGCAACTCATAGTGCATCACTTGTCGACTAGTCTGCTCGATTCAGAACATGAACGTGTGGTTTTGTTGTGCGAGGCACAGGATCCCATTGACGTATGCGGCTACGGACAAGCTCACCTTAAAGCCTGATCGAGCTGCTACGACACCATCATATTTCCTTGCCGCTGCTCGAGCTATGACTGGTGTATGCGCAACACATAGCATTGTAGCAATGTCTCCCATATCTTTACCGGCACGTGATGCAATCAGTGATCACTTCTTCCCGCACGAAGTAAAAACGCCAAGGAACATCGACATCTTGATTATGATATTCTTGTTTTCAAGTTTCATGTGATATCCATTTAAATTGTTCATGCAGTTGAAAGTACTCAAGTCGTGCGGTTTCTTGTTTTTGTTTTCTTTGGACAGTTCTTTGTGATTCTGTAGCGCCATTCTACAGCGTCAGCAGGATGGTCCTTGCTAAGAACTACAGATATTATTGTCTGAAATCTATTTTTAACTATTGATCTGAGAAATCTGTTGTAGCCAGCTGACAGTTTAGATATTTAAGAACATATTTGGCACCACACAATCCATGCACATGAAAGTATCGGTCATAACTATGTTAAGTTTCTCTCTTATATAAAGTAATCAAAAAAGTCCTTGCCGTTTTGATTTCGGCAAAAATTTAAGTCGAAATAAGTCGGAATAATGGAAGCCTTTATCAAATTTGAACCCAAAGTGGCACTGGCCGTTCTATTGATTAATGCCGAATGTTTCTATATAACTAAACGGCTAATATTCCCATTACCATGAAACGCTTCAGAAATTTCTTACCAGTGAATAAATATAACTAACTACAGCCGAAATTTAGTTGACCGTAATTCCTCATGTATAATACGCATTTTTTTTTTTCTAAAAAAAAAAATCAGCAGAATTAGGGGTGCGCATTATGCACAGCTACAAAAAATCTTTAAAAAATTGGCGGTTCATAGGTCGATTTCAGTTGCGAAATGACTACTCACCAGAAACATACGATAATTTGACACTTACATTCGGCGATTGCGACCCCATAGGGATGTCAAATACAATCAGATGTACCTAACAATACTTACAAAAGTAAAATAATATAACAATTAACATAACTAAATTAAAATAATATTATTCTGTATTTAAAACTATTTTTTTACTAAGAGTAGGAAACGTTAGCTGTAATTTATAGCGTTTGATTACCAAACAAAGGGTGCGTATTATGCGTGAGTAGAAGCATTTATCCATATTTCAGCATAATTTTAGGGCTGCGTATTATGGATGAAGGCGTATTATACATGGGGAATTACGGTAATTATTACTTCAAATAAAACATGTAACATTCAACCAATTTTATCCAAGGCTGGAAGATAAATTTTGATAATGTAACCAGGTACTTTTTTTTAAATGTGTATTTCAGGAAGCATCAACAATTCTGATATTTTAAGACCAAACATAATTCAAGGGGTATCAATGGAATAATGATTCAGAGGTTGATAAATGATGTCCTTCGCTGGTGAAATCTAAAATGTTCATGCTTGTAAAATCACCGATAACAAATCCGAAATATCAAGCACATCATCCACACTTCTACTACACGATAAAAAAAAAAAATAAAAAATTTTTCAAGGCATTTTTTGTCACGTGGCAACCCAAACACTAACAAAAAAAAATAAAATAAAATAAAATAAAATAAAATAAAAAAATAAACAAAAAAATAAAATAAAAAATAAACAAAAAACATACATAACACAACGCTGTGTTAAATTTTGGCATTATTCAATCCAATGTCTCTACAGGAATTGAATCCAAAGTGAAAACGCGTTTACCGAAAAATCAAACACAGCTGGATGAGACGACACTAAACCTTTTCAGATCCAATTTTTTGCGAATAGCAAAATTCGATGAACGACACAGGGGGGCTAGAATCCTAATGACTCCGGTCGACTTAACATCTCAAGATTTGAAAGTGAACCTTGTAGCCGTGTTTTTTTCCTCTTCCGCTGTAATTTTTACATTTGAAAGCTTTGAAATCAATTTGCTTACTTTAGCAATGATTGGGTTGGTTGAGTATAGCGTTCCTAATAGGAACAATTTGAGTTCTGAATATTTTAACCTTCCTTGACAGAATAAAAAGCAATACCGCAGGAAAATTCTTTAAAAAAGTCACTAAATAATGTCATTGTCTTGTCAGGATCGAACGTGCAATCGATTATGGAAAAAAAAAAAAAAAAAAAAAAAAATTGATTGACTATTTGTTTGAGAAAATGAACTATTCTAAAAGCATACAGCTTTCTCTATGTTCAACCTCATTCTTCGATATGCTGTCACTTCAGGACCTGGTCGATCATAGCTCTCTACAACTTCCTGTTCTTTGGAGCTCTTGTCAATTTTTATTTTGGTTCATATCCCTCCCATCCTCAGTTCTGGCATCACTTTATGCAAGCACGTTACGTAGGCTACTCACGCTTTCCCGTTTACCCTCAATATGTCCTCTGAGTGGCAAATTTTTCAAGCCTTCTTTCAATGTATCCTACAAATTTCGAATTTTTTTTTTCTGATTCTAACAAACTAATGGTCTGTTAGTTAATTTTTTTTCCTCTCATCTCACTATTTACTAGTTGTTAATTTACGCAATTGATGATATAACGGTTATCGTTATTTGTTCTAATGCCCACCTAAAGGTAACTAATGCTTTCAGTGTTTTGCTAATCCAGAAATCCCTCAACAAGGAAAAAAAGAATTTGCGCGATTTAAGTTATCAGAACGTTTTGGTTGCAAAAAGTATATTATAAACTCTTATCCTTTCGGGGAAAAAAAAAACAAAACAAAACATTTTAATCGTTTGGTATATTTACAAAAAGTATATTATAAACTCTTATCCTTTCGGAAAAAAAAAAACATTTTAATCGTTTGGTATATTTACAAAAAGTATATTATAAACTCTTATCCTTTCGGGGAAAAAAAACATTTTAATCGTTTGGTATATTTACAAAAAGTATATTATAAACTCTTATCCTTTCGGGAAAAAAAAACATTTTAATCGTTTGGTATATTTACAAAAAGTATATTATAATCTCTTAACCTTTCGGGAAAAAAAAACATTTTAATCGTTTGGTTTATTTACACAAAGTTATAACATGTAAACAGACTGTATCTTTAGATTTATTCTATTAGGTTGGTATAAAAATAATGACGTAATAACGTTTTTGACGTCAAAAAACGACATTATTACGTCATTATTACGTCATTATTTTTGCACCAACCTAATAAAATCTCAGTGAAACAGCGAAAAAGACAGAAAGAAAAAAAAAAGAGCTGAAAAGAAAACATACTTGTGGTAGAATAAACTAAAGAAAAAGAAAATTCAGGGAAAATATTGAGGAATCGGAGAGCCGAGTTTGAATTCCAGTTGAATCCATTACATTGACTTACGTGCTAATAGCCTTTGGAAAGCTATGAATATTCTTCTCACTCCCAGCTATGAGTAAATAGTAGGACAGACCTCGTTTTATAGCCTTGGATGGCAACTAATCTACCGCAGAAAGAAATAGCAAACTACTGCTAGATAAAAAAATATCTGCCTCGTCAGTCATATATCGAAAGATACATGATCGCTTAAGCGAGTATCACGCATGGCACATAACTAACTGATGTTTTATTTATTTGAATGTGACCCTGAGGAATTGATGTGAGATGTCCTGAGGGGCGGCTGACATCAGTTTTAACAACTTCTTTTCGCTTCAAAAATTCGTTCTGCATTTTACATTTCTGAAATTTCTTAATCAAATCATAAAATTAAATAATTCACTTTATAGTGACATGTAGCGGGTTTTTTTTTTCCATTAACGCGCTTATGGCCCTAACTTCACTAACACCAATATCAATTCTCCATTCGTTCATACTGTTTAAGGAAGGCCGAAGGGTACAGCGACTAAAACGTCGTGATGAAAACCTAACATTGAGATTTAGTCCGAATGAACTGATATACGAACACGCATATTTTCTTAACGCCTGCATTTAATCTTATCGACGTTTTATCACTACCCCGACATTTTTTAGGCAGACGATTTCTCTAAATTATTTAGTTTTTAGCTCCTAATTCATTTTTTACATCTATTTTTCTTTCCTTCGTTTCTTCTAGCTTATTTAATGTCTTACTACATATACTTAGCTTTTTTTAGTGCACTTCGGATTTTATTCTCCTTATATTTCGAAATATTTCTTTCCCATGATTTAATTTCTTCATTTCTGTTTTCCTTTTTGTTATTATTGAATTTTTATATTTTCTTTCATCAGTAAACAATCAAGATTATTCAACGTTTAATGTTACCTCACGTCTTTCTCCCTTTCCTTTCATTCCCCCACCCGCGCACGTCTTTCTCCCTTTCCTTTCATTTCCCCCCCCCCCGCGCACGTCTTTCTCCCCTTTCCTTTCATTCCTGCCCCCCCCGCGCACGTCTTTCTCCCCTTTCCTTTCATCCCCCCCGCCGCACGTCTTTCTCCCCTTTCCTTTCATTCCCCCCCCCCGCCGCACGTCTTTCTCCCCTTTCCTTTCATCCCCCCCGCGCACGTCTTTCTCCCTTTCCTTTCATTTCATTTCCCCCCCCCGCGCACGTCTTTCTCCCTTTCCTTTCATTCCTGACCCCCCGCCGCACGTCTTTCTCCCTTTTCCTTTCATTCCCCCCCCCGCCGCACGTCTTTCTCCCCTTTCCTCCCCCCCCGCCGCACGTCTTTTTTCCTTTCCTTTCATTCCTCCTGCATTTGATTCTTTCTTTTAATTTATGTTGTCGCCCGAAAGCTACGATAATCATATTTGATTATGTTATGATATCGTTGCAATCGTGATTCTTGATTGTTCAAGACTTTTTGCTGTCGGGGTTTTGGGAGCTTAGATGCCTGACAAATAGAAAGAAGAATAAAAATTTATAAGCACGAATCAGTGAAGAAATGCCAAGGGAACGGAGAAGCAATCAGTGCAGGCGCACATCCCTCTTTGTACCAGGAAACAAAATTCCAACAGACAATCTGCAAATTGTTGTCGCACTGATTGTACTACTCTCGTTACTGACCTTTTAAGGATATTTACACGACTTGAATATTCTCTTATTTTTACATGCTACCCCTACACTTTTTAACACAAGCTGATTCTGGAAAAAACGATTTGATGCAAAGAAAAAAATAGCCCTTTTGAACAGTTTAACAGTACTTAATATAATTTTGTGAATATTTCCTATGTAATAAGAACATTACGCTACGAGTGTTACTAATACCATGTACTTTAGTTCTACCTGCCGCATAGCCGGATCATCGGTGACTAAATAGATTCCCCGACCAGGACTTTGTGATGAGAAGTGGAGCTAGGCAGCTAACAGGTTTTAAAATTTAAGGTCTTCCCAAGTAGTCATCTCGTACAACGCGGTAGACTTCACTCCATAGCTGTGTATGGAGCCAGTGAGATGACACGGCATCGCTTGGCGGATGGCATCCTAGACTGAAGTCACGATCCTTCAAGTATGGTGGAAATCGGCTGTCTGACATGGAGTAGGATGGAAAAGTGTGGGAAAAATGCTACTACTCACGCATAATACGCACCTCTTGTTTGGTAATCAAACACTATAAATTTTAGGTCTACAATAATACTATTCTAATTTAGTTTTATGATAATTCTTATTTTATTTTACGGCAATTTTTTAAAGATTTTTGTAGCTACGCACCACTGATTTTGCTTATCATTTTAGGAAAAATGCGTATTATACATGGGCAATTATGGTAATTCGTAAATATTGTAGATCGAACAAAAAAAACAATGAGACTTTTCTTACTATAGGAATTGATCGATTTTAAGTTTTATTATAAACCAGATAACTTCAAAGGGTGAGTAGTCTACCTTTTGACTTCTCATCCAGAAATCATTTTTTTTTTTTTTACAGTTATGTTTCACCGTGCACAAGGCCCGGTGGGGGGCACGTTAAGAAGCAGTTAAAACGGATAGGAATGGGAGATAACCAGTTTAAGTCGAGAATTAACCGTTAAGATTGAAGTGACCGGTAAAACATCTTGGGAGTCGGTTCCACAGAGCAATGGTTCGCGGGAAACGACTTCTTACCGGTGGAGAAAATCTTCCTATCTACTGCTTTATACCGCACGATGTTATTGCTGATGTCTTTAAACCTTTAAATTCTCATGTAATAAATTTCAATTGACGCAAACTAAGAATCCAAACCTTATTTTTAGTGGTTACCCATATTTGAATAGACGCTCTGTTTGTTTATCTATCAAACAATAAATTTGTGTGCAGGCCTGAATATTAAAGATATTTTATTAAAGAAACATGGTCTCGGGTACGATTCGCACCTGCGTAACCTTGGCAGGAGAAATTGTAGTCGATCCAATGTGCTTATACAAACTCAGACACGGAGGGCGTCGCCGATCAAGCAAAGCCAGGTATATAAAAATCCATCACTTCTTATATCGTATACGTTGCCTCAGTTAATAATGATTAATTATTCTCAAAGTTGGCACAAAAATAGTTAAATTCATTCCATATCTAAGATAACCCATGTATATCATTTTTTGATGAACAAAAAAGTATAAAATCGAATTTATAAACCGAAGATCATTTAATCAGCAAATGATACGACCTATTGTCGATTATCAGCCAAGGAATATCATGAAAGTAATGTCACCTATTGTGTTGACCAAAAAGATCGTTATGTAAATTTTCTACTTAATAAGCAAAACGAACTTTTTGGTCAACTCAATATTTCCGTGGAAACAGATACAGAGAGCGCTATACTATCGGACGGAGCAAGTGTTTTTTTCTTTTCAGCTGATTATTTTTTTTTGATATAACATTGCCCATTGCCTACGTATTTTCGTTAAGTCTTTTTGTAGGTTGATAGTTGCGCTGAGCCACTCGCATTAATTCACCCCCTACTGATGCGCATCACACACCACCACACTGTTCACATCCACTATTTGGTTTCCGTAAATATTCATCGAGGTCAATATGAAGGTCAATCGATGAAATTTTTTCCGCACAATGAAATTAAATAACGGATACAGTAATTAAATATCCAGCCCTTGAAGCAGTCCAGGCTTTAGAAGGGCGTGTCTCGCATGGGTCAGAACAGGGTTTTTCTGTTTCGAATTTTGCTTCCAATCCACAAACTTTACAACTCCGAATCCGTTTTCTTAGCCACACAGAGGATTACTGCACTTGCCACAAAATTAGTCCGATTTTTTTTTTCTATGGCCTCGAGATTGACGGAATATACCGCACACGTCGTTCATCCCAGACTTCGACTTAAAACTGCCTGTAGCTCTGATCAGCGACTGCTGGACAGACAGTCGCCTTGAAATTACATCATTAATTTATCAAAATTCTTCGTTGATAGAATAGCGATCTCTTAAGCGCCATCTTTGAATAGGAAGGAGCGGGTAACTCGCAATAAGTGACTTAATAACACCATTAGTGTTGACTGTACGGCTAGTTGGCTAAATTAATTGTGGCATGGCTGTTCAAGTATAAAGCAGGGCGCTTCCACAAAAAGAGCCGACACCGCCAGCTACCACATCCTTGCACATGGTTAGTTACTCATTGATCAGGGAGAGAATGCGAATGACACCCCCGGGGATAGTAAGGTATTCTGGCTCCCTCCTTCAGAAATGGACCATCATTACTAATTGGCTAAATGCTGAAACGTTCTAGCCTCCCACCTTGTTATCTGTATACATCCCCAAGATACTAAAATCCGAGAGAGTCGTAATGAAAATCAGTGTTCTGCAAATCCCTAGTGTATAATTAGGGTTTCATAGCCTTAGAAAAAAAAATCCTAACTATAAACAGGGGAGGTAACTTTGTTAAACAAGCATATACATGGGATCATGAATATGTTGGTATGAGGACGTGACACGCATCTCGAGATGAAGAAAAAAAAAAAAAATTAACGGATAATCAAATGTACCGACTTCTTTTTCTTTAGAAAATATGAACTTTTTTTAAAAGATGTAATAAAGCTGGTGCGCACACTCAAAGCGGATTGAAAGCGACTAAAAATCGAAAAAGCGTGGCTTGTTACTATTTTCCACTGAGCAGGGAATACACGATAATTTATAGATGTAATAACATTGAGTTATATATATATATATATATATATATATATATACCATGTGTGTGTGTGTGTGTGTATATTCCTGTTCAAGTCGTCTGAAGATTGCGTTGCGTGAAACTAGAGTCGCGCCGAGAGCCGTCCTTTCATAGGATTTAACATTGATAAACGTTTTTTGCTCGGTTCAGGCAATCTCGGCTTCGAGCACTTCACCGAGTAGGTAAATTTGCTTTAGGCCTTCCTTTCTCAGTATTGTTGTCTTTGGATAAGAGTTTCGGTTTTAGCAAGTCCGTTGGTTCCAACAACTGTTTTCGTTTTTGATTAGTAGTATTATATAGTGTCAAAGTCTCTTTTCAGTTTAAAAATATATTCAGTGAGTTAGTTATGTGCCATGTAGGCAATCATGTATCTTTCGATATATGACTGACGAGGCAGATTTTTTTTCCCGCAGTAAGTCGCCATTTCTTTCTGCGGTAGACCAGTTGTCATCCAAGGCAATAGAACCCGGTCTGTCCTGCTATTTACCCATAGTTGGAGGGAGAAAACGATTCATACCTTTCCCCAAGGGTATTACCACATAAGTGAATGTAATGAATTCGACTGGGATTCGAACTCTGATCTCAGATTCCTCAGTCCGAGCCGCTATCCATTACTCTGATCTATATTACAAAGGCAATTACTGAGATATGAGATATCTTAATCAGATTTGTTCTATGTAATCAGTCGTTATATTTGTGTATTTCAGATATCCTGTTGATGAAAGAGGTATTGTTAAATGAAACCCCTAACATTTCCTGACCGATGGATTGGAAGGGATGGCCCAATTCCCTGGTCGCCTAGTTCACCAGATATCACTCCCCTAGATTTTTTTCTAGGGAGTGATGTTAAAGATACCGTGTATCGAACAAAGATACGGGACATCACTGATCTAAAGCAAAAGATCACTGATGCCATGCTACAGCGAACATGGCAAGAAATCGAGTACCGCTTTGATGTTCTTCGTGCAAATTGTGGCCATATAGAGGTGTATAAAATTAAAAAAGAAAACTTCCATATCTACTCATTTTGTAACAATTTCCACATATTCGTCTGTTCATAATTTTTTAAAAATTGTAAAGAGACTTTAGTGAAAATATCTTTTTAAACGCGATGTACCTTTAGTTATATTATTCAGCAATTTTCTCTCTCCCAACAAGAAAAAAAAAACAAAAACAAAAAAACAAAAAAAATGTAATTAATAATCAAATTATCAGAAAATGAAATCAGCAAAAATAATGTGGAGTTTGTTGAATGCGGAATAGATGAACAAACAAAACAATGGAACCGTCGGCTGAAATTTATAAAATTCTATTAAGCAATTTCTCACGAAAATAGCTTTCCCAAGTCCAGCAACTATTATAGCTCTTTTTACTTTTAATGGGGACGGGCAGGTGATTCTTTCTTTAACTTTTATTTGAAGTATTATGGAATGGCAACATCTTGATCATGTCATTTTCTCTTCGAATTCCATGTGACATCCATTTTGTTGCTGCAACTCTTCAAACGTTTAAGCTTTTATTATATGTAGTTCTTTGTAATTACGGAACACCTGTCCAAGAGATTCGAGGGAGTATGACCTCGTTAAGACCTACAGGCTTCATTAGCTCGAACTCATTTTTATATTGTTACGGGACGAAAGACAAAGACAAACGGAACGAAAGACAAAGACAAACGGAACGAAAGACAAAGACAAACGGAACGAAAGACAAAGACAAACGGAACGAAAGACAAAGACAAACGGAACGAAAGACAAAGACAAACGGAACGAAAGACAAAGACAAACGGAACGAAAGACAAAGACAAACGGAACGAAAGACAAAGACAAACGGAACGAAAGACAAAGACAAACGGAACGAAAGACAAAGACAAACGGAACGAAAGACAAAGACAAACGGAACGAAAGACAAAGACAAACGGAACGAAAGACAAAGACAAACGGAACGAAAGACAAAGACAAACGGAACGAAAGACAAAGACAAACGGAACGAAAGACAAAGACAAACGGAACGAAAGACAAAGACAAACGGAACGAAAGACAAAGACAAACGGAACGAAAGACAAAGACAAACGGAACGAAAGACAAAGACAAACGGAACGAAAGACAAAGACAAACGGAACGAAAGACAAAGACAAACGGAACGAAAGAAAGAAAAAATTGTTTTTCGTTCCTTTTCTAGGAAAACGGACTCATGTTGGTAAAGTCTGTGGATTAGGAGCTAAATTCCAAATAAAACGCGGTTCAGACTACATTTTAAAGACAGAGAGGATATGAACAGTGAGGCTGCATGTGATGCACATCAGAAGGGGACGAAATACAAAAAAAAAAAAAAAAAAAAAAAAAAAAAAAAAAAGAGAGAGGTCACATTATGTAAAGGAAGTATCAGTAAATTACTAATTCTGTGAAACAGCTGATACGTCATTTATAAGCGCGAAACAAACAAAAGAATAAAAAATACGCTTTTATATCAACTGAAACACCCTACCCGAAACGCGCGTAGCACACAAAACCAGAACAGCTGAATAATAAATCAAGAAGCAGAGTGACTAAAACGAAATATAGATAATAAAAAGGAGTACATTTATCCGAAAAGATTCCACCGAACGATCATGCGTCGAGTGTCAATTATGAAAGTTCAAGCTTTTGACACGAATTGCAGCATTCATTCTCTGCAGAATACACAAAGTTAGATTGACCAAAGTTCTATATGCACCAGTAAGTGTCACAAGACATACGAGACATTACACAACACAAAGTTTAATCTAACCCAGTCATTATCAATATTTTTTCACATTTTACCCATGAAACCCCATTTTTCCCACGAAACCCCATTTTTTCCCTTTTACCCATGAAACCCCATTTCCCCTTCTTTTCTTCTTGGTTGGCCCCTTAATAGCTATTTGACATAAGACAGCAATATTCTATTTTTCACTAATAAATATTTTGAGGTTTTGATAATCAAAGAAATATTATATAATTAAGCTTTATTTGTTTCTTCCATGGTCAAGCCTGTGGGGAGCAGAACTCTTCAGGCAAATGAATTCACTGAAGCATTTATTTATGCACCCTGGTTAAAAATTTTAATAAATCAAATGTGTGATTAGAAAAAAAAACGATTTATTTATATCTGGTTCCATCAATGCTAATGATAGTCGAAGATCGCCTCTTTTCTCAATGTCAAGTCTATTGCGAACTTTTGGTTAACAGTAGAGAAACACGACTAAATCCCGAATCAACAAAATGTTGAAAATGCAATAACGAAGAGCTGTTCATTAAAAACCATTCTGAGTTGGACTTCTTCATGGATCACCGAAATATCACTGTGGCTCCCTAATTTATTATATTTTGCCTATGGACCACCAGAAATATTATATGAGCCCATGTGGACCTCGGTTGAGAAACCCCTACTCTAACCCATCTACATAATGAACAGCGAAACGATCTTCGTTGTTCTGTCCACAAGGACGAACTCGTCCATATGATAATGTTGAAGAGTGAGGAAATCAATTCCGTGTCCTCTTACTAAAATAACGAAATTTTAAAATCTATCAAAATTCTAGAAGCTGACACGAGTAAAGAAATAAGGAGGAGTGTACAAAATTTCGTTGTTATGGCAACCTAAATGATATTCACTCCCCCAAACCAAGACAACATTAAACGGTAGTAATGTGTGCACATTAGCGTTCCATTATTAGAGAGTGAGAGTTAAAAAAGATTCTGCAGATTGGATTGAAAGAAAAACTGTAATAAATATCTTCAGAATCTTGTACTGTACTATGTGAAAATGGCATATAAAGACTACCAAGAATCAAAAATTATTTACATTCAATTTAATGTCCTCATCTTTGCTATTATTAAAAACAACATTTCGGCTGTTATTTGAGATATCGAAAGAAACAGTCCTAGCTTCGCCCTTATGTAAAGCTTAACAGAGTCTTTCAGCAACAGCCGTTAATACATCAGCAGTTGACCTAGAGAAGCGAGAGTCAGGTTTATCTGAAAGATGCTGCGAAGTGAGATGCTTAACCTATGCGTTGATCAGAATTTCTAGGAGGAAAAAGATTAATGGGCCGGTAATTAGAAGAATCAGACGGTTCGCCCGAATTCTTAAAAACGAGATTTCCCAGAAGCAGGTAGGCAAGAAGCAACGATGCATTTATTATAGAGTTTAGAGAGACAAGGCATATCAGAAGCACATTTCTTTAAGATTATACCAGAGTCACCAATCAAGTTTATAAGAGAGTTGTCGGGACCGGGGAAGAAGTCTCTTATATCCGGGTTTATCTTATATCCGGGTTTGGTCTATTTTGTTTAGGTAAGTATGGCTCTAATTTGGGACCAGAGAAAATCTCTCTTATAACCGAGTTTCTCTTATATCCGGGTTACACTGTATCAAGTTTATATCAATTAGGCTTTGTGGGGATCCAGTTCAGATATAGCAGAAAGCATGGGCAAGTGTGTGTGTGTGTGTGTGTGTGTATATATATCTCGGTAGACTCAGTTCTAACTGCAAAGTCATGTAAAGATCCTCCTCATGACTCAAAAGTAGATTTGCTTTATTTAGTAGAGAGAAGAGGGATAAAAGACTTATTTAACACACTATAACACAGCCATCAGTTGTTATGGAAACCAAACTTGTTAGAGGCTATACGCTGTTTTATTCAGTCAGCGAATACAGACTTAGCCGTATTTACGACGCATTTCCAATAACGAGCGGACACCAAGCAGCGTTTGTGGTTATCAGTACTCTTACGTTGGTAGAACCAGAAAAAGTGAATCCCGTGGGCTATAGCGGCTGAACAGGCAGGCGTGAACCAAAGAAAAGATTGTTTCACCTATTTCCGAAATGACACAAGAGCATCGATTCCAGCTTTTACCAAAGAAAAAAACTTCCGTGACAATTCTCAATAGGAAGTTTAGAAGATTCACTCCGAAATATACGTAAATGTTTTTGTTTCTTTCAACATTGAAGTTTTCACAGATCGGTCCTCCGATATGGTTGTGAATAATGGGCAACAGAAATGGGTTTCTACAGAAATATGCCGAGAATATCATGGACGGAACATATGGGAAACTAGGTTTTAAAGTGGAAACATAAAAGGTACTTACTTAGAATCGAAAAGAGAAATGAAATTAAGGTACATGAGAAAATAAGGCTTGGAGAACTCGACACTCACAAGACATTAAAGGAAAGACGGACAGAGGAAAGCAGTGAATAACCTACCAAACGAACATGTGATGCCATGGGGTAGCAAAAGAAAGCCTTACTTAGAAATGCAAAGGACAAGTAACTGTTGAGAGCCATGATCGCCAACTCTCTAAAGAACCGCGGCACACAGAAGACAAAGAAAAACTGTTGCGTAACCAGAACAAACGGATAAGTGGTAAGCAAGCTTGTCTAACAGGTCATGACTAATAATTATGATTCTCACTGGGTGTCCCCCATACTTTGCGAAAGATAAACTACGCTAGTTTTGAGAAAATTCCTGTTCTACTGCTATGCACGCTCTGGTGGTCACACATTACATCGAGATTGTGCCAAATTTGACGCGTGTGAGGCAAATACCCCAAACCAATGGATCATTAAATACTATAAGATTAAGTAATTGTCTAAGTTCAACGGTCAGATTTTTCTTCAGTTCACATAAGAGAATCTTATCGGGACATATCATGAAAGTAAAGCACCCCATTCCCGTCTTATTTACGAGTCGTCTCACCCCTTCATTGATTCGTGAGATTTTTCTCGTTCATTGTAGCTTTGGTTGGAATTTCTGTTTAGTTTGATGATGTTAAATCGGTTGAAGTGAATAATGAGCGAGTGTTAATCGAAAGACATCGATAGCAATTCATGTTCAACTTTTGTTCGGAGCACGTTTTTACCTGCTTTCTGACTTTTGATCTTTTATGACATGCGTATCTCAGATTTTACAAGTGATAAAAAGCGCTTACCATACACGGTATGAAAACTGAAGGAAATAATCTGTTTGAACGAAACAGACATACTAATTAACGTAATTAATGTAATATTTACCAATATTAAAAAGAAAACTAAGTAACATCAGAATCTCGGAAATTAATCTGTAATTACAGGGGGGGGGGTAAAGTATTCGAGGACATATCTTTTTTGGTTATTGATGCATTTTACTAAACTTTATATAATTTGCTTTTCAGAAAATATGGCAAATACTCAGCTTACTCAAAAGGCGAAAGGCATGCTGTAATTGTGGTTTTAAAAACTGATCATACCTGTTTAGAAATATCAATTTTTTAAAGTCGCCAGATCTTTCGTCTATAAAAGTTGGTAAGAACTTACAGACCAAACATGGAAACTTATCACCAGTAATAAAGCTTGTAAATTACTCTCGACTAATTTGTAACACGTTTATTTATCATCTCTCAGTTGCATCTGTCTTTGGGCAGGGTGCACTCAGAGGCGACTCCGTCAAAGGACAGAGTCGCAGCTGAGGGAAAAATTACTGAAAGGTGCCCAGCCCTGGGGAACAGCTGCCCAAGGCCACAGACAGACATACAGACAGACAGACAGGTGCACGCACCGAGGCCAGCGCAACCGACGGTTGCGGGGGCTCGGGGAATTTTTGTTCCTTGCCCAGGTGTACACACTCGGGCTCCCCACATTAAACCGATCTTGTTTCACAACCTGACTCCGTGGGGGTTGAGGAAATACAATCAAAGCGTAAAAATCACTCTAAACGCCTATAAAATCATCAAAACACCTGGATTTAACTTGCAAGTTCATCAGATCATTGATGACAAACCCAGAAAATCCATGAAGTCCCTTGCGAAAAACTTCTGTGTCAGAAGGAAAGTCAGAAATGTTGTCCACAAAGACATCAGATATGTCTATGTGATGAGGAAAGAAGCAAATGAAAATTGCTTAAGTTCTAAAAAGCTCTTAAACAAACCTACATATCCGACAGAAAAGGATGTGATTTGGTTTTCTTCGGATGAGGACAGCTTTGACAAAGATCAGAAATTTAACAAAAAAATGATAAATGGTTATCTTAATCCATTGGACTACAACATGCAGAGCGTTGTTGAGAGTGATGTCACTAAACACGTCATTAACACCAAAGATTCTTTGAAAGCCGCCATAGTTAGAATAGTGTCCAATGTGAATAAGGGGCATTTAATTCGAGCATGTAGACGATTTCGATCTCGTAGATAAGTAGTTATTGAAACTGAAGGTGGCTTTATTAAATAAAAATAGAAAATAATGTATTATACTGCTAACATTTTTCAGTGATAATGTTATATATATATATATATATATATATATATTAAAAAGAAGAGAAGAAAGGTGCCGCAAACGTTCTTGGTTGTAATGTGGATTTATTTAGAAAAAAATATGCTTTATTTTTCCATAATTTTACTACACGTGATTCTGGTCTCGCGACCGTCTTCAGGTAAAAGCGGAGATTTACACATATTATTAAAAATAATTAATTTTTTCCTTGTTTTTCAATGTTAAATATTCTCGATACGAGACATTTTCTGTGTTTGTGTTAGTAATCCGAATTTCTTTCTTGAATTGACAAGGGTCATAAAACAATTAAGGTTGGTCCAAGCGAAATGATGAATTACAGCATTTTATCTTTTAATGTTTTACTGACCCCTATGTGTTCTTGGATCTGTTTCCATTTTCGTGTGTTTCTGTCAGCATGCGTGTATATATGCGTGCGTATATTCCCCCCTCCATACATATACTGTCTTACTACGAGGAATTATTAGGTTGGTGCAAAAATAATATCGTTTTTTGACGTTAAAAAATACGTCAAAAAACGATATTGTTGCACCAACCTAATAGTAAACTCATTTGTACATATACGCACATACGCACCATCCCACCACAAGGAATCAGTACACACATATATATATATATATATATATATATATATATACACACACACACACTTCCCAAGCTACATGGAACCTGTATACACATACGTACATACACACACATGTACTTCCTAAGTTGTGTGGGGTTTGGGTGCGTGCTCGTGAGTAGTTCCCCTGTTTTGTCAACATATATATATATATATATATATATATCTTCGTGTCTCCCGTATATGAGCGTGCGTTCATGTATGCGAGTGATTTGATAATCTTTTTTATAGACATAAATCTGTCTTCGAATATTCTATGCACCCTGTAATTACATTTTCTATTACATGTACCCATTATAAGACTACTATTTACATAGACGAGGGATCTTGGAACTAAAATGCAAGCATTTACAAATCTAACGAATAAAACATTGTGCACATGTTACCAGCGCAAGTAGATTGCTTATCGATAGAGTCGGCATAGAGATTGATGCGTAACAAACCTGTGGCCATTTTTGGAAGCAAAAAGGCACCACAGAAATTTGAATTGTCACATTTTTCGACGAATGACACCCCCGCCGAAAAAGGATGAGACATTTTTGTCACCTGACCGTTTTTAGAAAAATTGGAATATTAAAATTGCTTATCTTAAAAATCTCTCCCATATTAAATTACAGTGCTTTACAATAAATAAATAAATAAATTTATAATCTGCGGCAAGCGTGTGAATAGGTGATTTTTTTTTTTTTTTTTTTTTACTAATGTTTTTTTTACTGTTTCTTTTTACTAATTTTTCTGGACAATTTTGCTCTATCCTCTTTTTTTTTTTTTTTTTTTTTTTGCTTTCTCATATCACATTTTTGTTATGCTGCATATAAATTAAAGTGTTTATTTTTATCTATTACAAAAAGTACATTACAGAAAACAGCAGAGATACAAAACATTAATGGAGCTATTACTTGGATAATACTATTCATACATGTCATAGTACAGAAGTGATTTAAGATCTTGTGTACTTTGCCCCCGGTATAACACGCAAGAGTATTCAGCAGAAGACCCACTCATCATGCTGGAGTTCTACTTGCCTTGGTAGGTTCCTTCCATTTTATTAATAACTTGGAACATTTTTTGATGCTCAGCCTTCACTGTTCTCAGAGGGTAAAAGTTAAGGTGGGAATGGAGAAAATGAATTTCGAGTGACATTCGGCATCTTATATCCTCATAAAAGTCTGTAACAACTTCTTGGTAGAGTCCTGTGCTACTAAGTAAACAATAGAAGACTGGCCAGTTTAAATGCTTCCGATGCTCTCAGTTCATTTAATGTAAGAAACTCCCTAAATACCTTATCCTTCAGCACTTCTCAGGTTTAATGAATATGCCCACCTGCAGAGATATTGGAAGGCAGCACCATTTTTGTCCAGGCCCTCAACAAAATTATTCCTTAGACCAAGCTTGATATGAAGAGGAAGAAGCACGTTGTTCATGCCCACCAGAGAATTTTCTTTGATACTGTTTATATCAGGCACAAAACTGCTCCAATCCCCCCCCCGTCATCGTCCTTGGACAGTCCAACTGTCTCGGTAACAGAATCAACAGTATTTCATGAAGCCTGCTTTCATATTCATACAGATCTTGAGGTCATCACAGAGACTTCGCCGGTACTGATTGTACTTGACAGATTCCAAAAGGATCTTCATATTGTCATGACTCCTTAAGATGGACTGGAAGACAAATGAGAATGTTGAAGTATGTTTTCCTATTGTGCAGGAGCACAGCCTTCAGACTTCACTTAGGGGAGGTTATGAAAAGACATCGATTTAAGGGATTATTTGGGAATCAAAGGAAGGTGAAGAAACTAGATATTTGTAGTAGCACAACTTGTTTTCGATGTCAAAGAATGAAGTAAAGCCCTTGTTCCGAGTGCTGAGACTAGTGGTCCTTACATTGGCCATGAGCAGGTTCCACTGATTAAACCGGGGTGCCAGATGCTCAGAATGCTAATTAAATAAGTACAAATAACGGGTAAGGTCATTGTGGTTTTCTTTGTGGATCCAGAAGGGGCTCACTACTCTTGAATAAACAGAGATTGTCTTCAGAACGGACCGACTTGGCAAAATTTTCCTCTGAAGGCAATTCTTCATATGTTGAATAAAGGAGATATTTATGTGCTGCGAGTGTAGGGACAGTGGGGAACAAATCTTATAACTTAGAGGGAAGGTTGGAATATTTCACTTTTTCTAGAAGAAGCATTCAAACCAATTATATTAGACAAAAATCATTTGCGCGGCTTCGTGACTCTCATCAGACCATCTGGATAACAAAATTGAAGGCTACTTTCTTTCCATGAAGAACAACAAATGTGTGGACCGCAGGATGATTTGTCCTGATCCTCAAATTTACAGTCAAACTAATGAAAGTAAACAGTTCTAGGCAACTGTCGTGAAATTCGTACACAAGTCACAGAATGTATTTACGTTGTTAATGCAGCCTCGGTGTTTTGAAGTGTTTGAAGCCATTGTAAAAACATGTATTAGCTCATAAAAATCAGGAAAACTACACACACATTTTATATATATATATATATATATATATATGTATGTGTGTGTGTGTGTGCATGCGTATACGTCCACGTGAACCGGGTGTTCAAATTTAAAGGGGATTTCATTTCGCTAAAATTAAACTTAGCCCGGAGGTCCGAGCGTAAGCCGACGAAGGTGGCCATTACGTATGTTTTATATATATATATATATATATATAAATTAATAAAAGAACAATTCCTAAAATTTCAAATTAAAAAAATAAATAAATAGGACACATCCGGCAGCCTTGAATGCATGTACATGCATACATTTATGTACATCTAAAAAAAAAAACAAAAAAAACTGTGTCATGAGTGAAAATAAATGTCGTATATGAAATCAGCACAAAAAAGTAGGTTACAACTATTTTTATCTCTTTGTAAACCATTCTTATTAATATTATATTTTAAGTATTTTTAAACAATAGGGTTTTGGAGTCATATTTTCTATAAATTATTATAACTATTTCATAAATTTAGCAACTTTAGCCAATAGTCATCTTCATTTAGTTATGTCAACAAGTCAAACATGTTGTGCCCTTTCATTGTTAGTATGAGCAATTTGAAAAATAATTTCAGAACTTGCATTATTGTTAGTCGATTGTTACCTTTGATTGTATTTTTCTTCTCGGTGCCGTGTCTCTTCAGAACAATCATGGCTCTCCTCAACTTCTTGTCCTTTGTAGCTCTCAGTAAATGTTGTTTCGCCATGTCTTCCAAAACCTATTCCGCCATCCACTCACTGAAGCTCGCTAGTTATTTTATGCGTCGTTTTTCCCGTGTGTCTTGCCTACGATCTGTCCTTTAAATATCAAATTTTCCAAGCCGTCTTTCCTCATTATCTACACTAGAAACTTCAACTCTCTCTAAGTATAAATGTCGATTTTATTTTCATTATCTCTGGACCTTCGTCGTTGCTCACATGTTCGGTCCATGATATTCTAAACATCCTTCTGTAGTACCACATTTCTGTTGCTTGAAGTCTCTTTTGTTCCGCCATCCATTTACTGAATCCACTGAGTAGGTTATGCGTCTTTTTTTTCTATCCGACTTGCTATCAATCTTTCCTGTGAGTGTCGAATTTTCTAATCCCTCTTCCCTTATTATGTGCCTTAGAAATTACAACTGTCTTTTCCTTTTTGTTTACATTTTCTCTAAAAACATGTTCGGTTCATGTCATCTTCAGCATCCTACTAGAGAATTTATTAATACTCTGCTTAGCCAAAGATACATTCCAAAAAAAACTATCTGCTGTCGTTTAATCAGAGATTGATGATGAGCATTCATCCGTTGAACGACTATTGGGTTTCAAATTCACTTCAGACTACATAAAATTCCATTGCTACAAGTGTCCGGAAATGGGCGGCTTATTCCATCGCTCACGGAAGTAACTGGCGACTATATTTTATGATTAAAATTATCAAATAATACCCAAAATGGAGTATTGTCATATCTGGGCTGAAAGTGCTCAAACATCACTTTTCAGATTTTAAAGTGTTGTGGGTGAAGACATTCTCCACTCTACAGCCTCTTTACCAAATATGCAACTTTGAAAGCCTATATCGCTATTTTCATAGCAAATGTCCAGATCCCCAATTCTTTAGTCCCACCAGTTCAGACATTTTCGACGAAGACCAGCCATGCGACTTTCACGGAGTCTCACAACCCTCATTTACCCGCGTGTTACAGATAAAAGGTCAACTGACATAGCTTTTGTTCCCTAAGAACTTTGTATTAGATTGGTGCAAAAATAATGACGTAATAATGTCGTTTTTTGACGTCATTTTTAACGTCAAAAACGACATTATCATGTCATTATTTTTGCACCAATCTAATAGAACGGAAACCTGAACAAGACAATCATTAGCACTTCGAATCAAGGGTCAGTTATCGGCGTTCCTGAGCCTCAAAGGTCACTTCCTTCCATTATTTCCTTCATTCGTATCGCACATCGCCTTCATTGTTATGTTAATGGCAACCCTCTACAACGAGTTGTTCTTGAACTGGATTAAAATTAGTATGAAAAAAAGAAATGGGGAAACAGTAATTTAAATTACAAAATCTATATTTTTGGCGCCCAAAATAACTATCTTTTATATCAAGAACTTCTTGAAAGACTCTCTAGAGCAAATGTTTCTCTTCTGCCTTATTTCTGACATCTGATAATTCTTGGAGTGCGCAGGACAAAGAGAAAATGCTGTTAAACACAATGTTTGAAATTTATTCTAACTTTGTAAGATGTTATTTTAAACCTTGTTATCATTCAAGATTAAATTACATGGCGTGGATTCTATAGCCTTGGATGGCAGAAAAGAAGCCTAAGAAATGGAAAACAATTTTAAACCGTGGAGAAGGCAAAAGGAAACCTCAACATTCTTTTCCACGAAGTGGTGGCAATTCACAGATAAGAAAAATTATCCAGAGAGTCATGATCGCATTCGCTCTGAAGGGACATGGTTATATATATATATATATATATATATATATATATATATGTGTGTGTGTGTGTGTGTGTGTGTGTGTTTAGGCAGCAATCCCCCTTTTCACTATTCATTATATTTTCAGTGCATTAATTCAAGTGATTTCTTGAGAACTTCGACGTGATATAATCGTTACCAAGCTTGTATCGTTAGACCAATTACGGCTGTGTAGTGAGTTTGAACTTCACTGGGTGCTCCATACTTTTGGCCTTGTGTCCCATTTAAGCTACGCTTAGAAAATCATTTTTGACACTCCGACGTGGTGTAATGGTTAGCATACTTATCTTGCTAGAACAATCACGGCTGAATAGCGAGTTCGATTCGCACTAGGTGGTGCACACTTTCTGCCTTGTGCCAGATCTAAGTTACAGTTAGAAAATCATACTAGGGATTTCTTTTTTAATGTGTGTGCAAAAACTGACCAAATGAACTGCGGACCCGAGCGCTTTCACCTGATCTATTCGGCATTACTGAGGATTATTTTTGTTGGAATATGTAGATTTTTTTAATAGAAAATGGAATCTTAATTCCAGAACACAGTCAGCATGTTGTGGCTTTGTTCATAATTAGTTTCTTCTTTTTTTTATTGTTAAATTTTACGTTATTTAAACGTTCTCTGCATTTAGAACTGTTCGGAAATTAAAACATTCCGATTGCTATAAAAACAATCTACATATTCTGACAAAAAAAAGAACATCCTCGATAATGGCTAACAGATAGCCGAAAGCGCTCGGATCCACAGATCATTAGCGTAGTTTTTACAGACAATTTCTCAAAAAGAAATCATTTGTACGAATGGATTAAGGCCGCATCACGCTGAAACACCGATTCCCGTACGATCACCGAGGTTAAGCAAGGTCGAGCGTGATCAATAACTAGATGGGTGACCGCTTGGGAATACCAGATGCTGTAAGCTTGAATGTGCGGGTGGTGTAATGGATAACGGCTTGGAATTCTTAACTGGAGAGCTGAGTTCCAATTACCGTGTGGTTAGTTATATTCATTCAGCGCAAATAGCGTTGGTAGAGTTATAAATCAACCTCTTCACTCAGTACTCGGTTAATTAGTAATATTTGTAGCTCTGAAGCCATTATTATCTCAAAATTAAAAATGCGGACAAAATATTTAGATTTCGGCATTAAATGACCCGTAGAAGTGGATATGCCGCTCATCAGAAACAACCAACTTGAACGAATCCAAGAAAAAATATAAAAAGCTTAAAAGGCAGTACCTTGCCAGTAATATTCAATGATTACTCTCTTTCTCTCATTATATATATATATATATATATATATATATATATACGCCTCTTGCGCTGTATCTCAGTACATCAGTGTGGCTAGACATCCTATTGCTTCAAAGCGGGATCGAAACCCGACCGATTTGGCAACAGAGATCCTACTCCTAAGCTATCGGCGCACGGTAGAGAAATTTTAATGTATTATATACGAATGTATACAAACGTCAGCAGTCACACGGCTCAATTCATTATTGAAGAGCGGTGCGTTAATAGCAGCGGCTGATGCTTTCGAATTCGCCTTTTCCCCCCATAGTGCTCGATCGAATAAAGAGAGCGTAACATATACATACATACACACACACACACACACACACACACACACACACATATATATATTTCTTTAACAAATTTTCCTCCTGACATAATCGTTAACTATTTTGTAGATTGTAAATTATTTTTCTACTGTGCTCTGGCAATACTGAAAGCACTATATATATATATATATATATATATATATATATCACAAATACATATCAAGTATTAAAAGGATTTATGGATTTTAGATGGGTTTTATTACGGTCTGTATTCTGTAGTATCAGAAGCGGTGAATCATTGTGTTGGATAATCTCTTCCTGAATCCCTGAATAAAAGCAAACAGTCTTGAATAATGACAGCTGCATGAAAATGAGAAGCTTTCAAATCTGACCATTCAAATGATGATCAGACTCTTTTTATCCTTTTGGGCAGGCAGTTGAACTAAGTCGTCAGTCGAATGAAAAATCTGTTTCTCTCTTCAAATAAAATTCTCCATCCTTCAACACTTGTGGTCCGGCATTAATGCAACTGCCATTTTGATATCGCCTTTCTACTGCCGGAATACATTTTTGATCGTATCATCACCGTCTAAGTCGAGCCAATCTGATTATGATTTGCCAATGCGCAAGTTTAATCGAAATCTAAAATGCTTGCCATATTTTGCGTACTTCCGAATTAATATTTTAAGAGGCGGCGCTCTTTTACTTTACTTCAAAAATACATTCCACTTACAAACTATTATGGAGTCATTTCAAAAGACAATCGATTTGCCACTCCTTTTAAGAATAACAATACTCAAAGAGCTAGACAATTTCATGACTTTTAGACCTATTTTGTGATTAATCTTTTCATTGGTTAGTTTTAAATGTTTAACATCATTGAAATACTGCCTCGATAATCTTCCAGACTATAAATCTACACTAATTTCAGAATATAACTCCAGTGCTAGGTTTTACAAGTTTTATGAACTCCTTTTGAAAAGGAGGTCACCAATTTTTACTCTAACTAGGCACTGACACACTAAACATTTAATCGTAAAAAATTCCAAGCTAGTGATTTGGAGTTTCTACTAATAGAGTAATACTTATTAACATTCTCAGGAGAGTAGGTTGAACTATTGAGGAAAAAAATTGAATAACAGAAACTGGTTAAAAATTGTTTTAAAAAAAATTGAATTTAAGAATAGTTCCAAGGAGAATCGAACCCAGAATTAACTAGCGAAGATGTAGTAAAATAGTGTAAAACTAAGGTTCCCCGCCCTATTCACTCCCAACCGATAGGAAGTTGTGAATAATGTGTTGTCTGAATTATTCTGGTCTTAAATTAAACTTAGGGGTTTGTTTGCATTTATGCTATCTATCTAAAACGTATGTGTTCTTACAGAAAAATGTGGCCACAAATTCTTCTATACAGAGAAGGATCTGGATTTTATATAATTCTCAAGTTTAGAAATTGTTTCAGTTAATGTTGTCTGCCTAAAAACAAAATTATCTTTACAGAAATAAAGGACAGAACATTCTGAAGACGAGCGACAAACCTCAGATTAAGACGGTCGGAGTGAAGAAATTCGATATATCAATGTCAAATTTGGTGGGTCATAAATATAAACGAAAGCTCACTCGCCCAAAGATACACACACGGAAATAGGCACAAGAAGAAGTCCACTTGGAGTTGCTAGGGATTGCTGTCGGTAAAGAATACACCCGCACTTCCTGTAACCCGAGTGAAAAAAATGCATATGTGAGAATAGTTGAATGAGAGTCGACTTGCTTGTTATTACGTTAACTTTTGACACTAGATTTCTCAAATCAATATCCGATAGTAGAGAACTTGGTTTTGCAGTAAATAACAGACATTTTATTGATCAGTTTTTCTTTATATTCAATAAAACTGTTAAACTTATCAACAGTGTTGCGCATTTTATTGAAAGAGTTCTTATTCCAGCCCTGATTTCCAAAGTTGTCTTTGGCTGCAAAGACACCAAGAGACAAAGTTACCACAGAGACAGACAGGAATTACGCAATCATGTCTGTGGCACACAACATACATAAACAGATTTATATTAGACTTCACCGCCAATTCCCAATATCCTAATAATTCGGGAAACCCGAATCAACACTATCGAGAAGACAAACCGGACCTATTCGACGAGGGAAAAATTCCGGATGACCCGTAAGGTCGATATTACTCAAAGATAGTGGAAGTAGTGACTGAGCAAGAAGAGAGACAGAACAGAGAGAGAAAAGTGAAAGTGGGTTTGGGTTATATTACATTAGTCGAATAAGATGGCTGACAGCACTTTTTCAAGTAAGTCAGTCTGCTTGACTAGCTAGGTAATACCTGTTGCAAATACTTGCTTAGTCATATACCTATTTCGTCAGCAGACAACATGTGATTTATACTCTAAGTACGCTGTTAGTTACTATTTCTGGGAGATAGCGCCTAATACGGCAGGATCACCAGTTCGAACAATGACAGTATACTCAAACCGTCGCTGAAGATGCTGTTGTCTTAGCACAACCAACTATGACTTCAAAACAATTCCGTCTATCTAATTTCACTCACAAGAATTGGATCAACCCGTGATACAGTTTGAAGTCCTCTATGTCAAACCTGTCTGTCGCAAATGCATCTTTAGAATAAATATCAAAATTAAAATCGGATGCTTCATATTGCTAATAAAATATTTTCCAAACAAACAAACAAACAAGGAATCTCTGGTAAAGTCTAAGTAGTAGAACGGTAGGCATACATTTTTGAAAATCTCGAAACTCGAGGAGGACTAACAAAAAGAAATGGATATTTTTATTATAAGCTGAAATGGTTTGTAGCGAACACAATAAAAGACAAAATTTTACGGAAAAAATAAAAAAAAATAAATAAATAAAGTCACAGATTAAAATATGGTAGCACAAAGGTACATTTCCACCTTTTTCCTTCCTTCTCAAATTCATTCTGTAAATACTTATTTCGTGACGTAACCAAGAAAGTAGTCACGCAATAAGTGTCATGAGACACACCATATAAAAGAAAACGACCCCAAAGCGGACAATATCAAAATCAACGCATTCAGAAAAAACATTAGGAGTTACTAACTGCGTGTGTTCCCTGTAACAGGAGGTTACACCGACCCCAATCACCTTTTAGCGAAATCGGCCAGCGGTTGGTAGAAAGTACTGCAAAGCAAACGAGAGTTTTACTGTAAGGGGATGGGTGGCACTCAGGTAAATGGAATTGAGCTTTTCATAAGATGAATTAATTTACTCGCTACTCTACGTACAGAGGCTCGAAATAAATGTTTGTTCATTAACATTAACCTCTTCATTCAGTAGCCACAACCCTCCAACCCGGACAGAAACCAGCATGAATATCAACCAACTGTAACAGAACCGAACTTCCCCAGGTCACTGCGACAACGAAAACATCACATTGCCAAACAAAAGCGTACCAAAGCAAAACCTTCTATACCCAACCTGCAACAGGTTCATTTTATTGGACTTTGTTTAATGTATTTCCGAAATGTCTGTCCGTGTATTCTGTGGTAAGGGAATGATCAAAAATAATAAAATCTTTATATCCATTACAAATTTACTGTCCCCAATCAGAACTGACTTGGTTGCATTTAAACAGTTTGGAATTTTTATAACTGTCACTTATTTCTCCACTTACCAGATAGTATTGTCATTTTGCTTGCTTGAATATTTAAGCCCTCAATAATCCAGTAAATTTATTGAAACAAAGCAAGTTCAGTTGACCACTGATGACAATTCCAGAAACTATAAACAATTTCTTTTTTACTATCCTCTGCCAGCCGCAATGATGGAGAAAGCATTACCTCGAAAGCCCTTAATCTATGTAAAACTGTTTAAGCAGAAATAGCAATAAATTTATATCACATTGCATAAATTCATAATATTACCATAACCTCAGTGCAAGAAAGTTGTTGAGCACCTAATGAGAATTGATAGCCAGAGAAACGGCATGAAAGATCACCATGTTACACAACGCATTATGAATTATGTACCTTCGTTATATTCAAGTTGTAAATAATATTTTTGACTTTCCACCCACCTTGTCCATTCTCATCACTCATCCTATTTATCATTACTATTTTAAATAGATAACTACGGTGAATGCTTCTCGAGTTGAAATGCGACGCGAGGTGGCGTGGTAATCTTTTCTGTGCCGTGTCCCTTTAGGATGTAGTCGATCATGGCCCTCCGCATCTTCCTGTCTCTTGTAGCTCTTAAGTTTTGTCTATTTCTCCCAAACCCTGTTCTACCGTCCATTTGCTCACGCCCATCAAGTATGCTACGCACTGCTTTCTTCTGTCCCGTGAGTATCAAATTTTCCAAGCCCTCCTTCCTCATTACGTGACCCAAGAATTCCAACTGCCTCTTCCTGATGCTTAGTATGAGTTTTCTTTGTTTACATTCTCTCGAAAATTTCGTTGTTGCTCACATATTCGGGCCATGGTATCGTCACCATCTTTCTGTAGAACCACAATTGTTGCTTCGATTCTCTTGATCTGTGAGGAGATTGTTCAGCATTCGCAGCCATAAAGGAGGACATATTACGTGACAGTTCAGTACTCTTTTCTTTGTGTCTAATAGATCTGTAAATAGAAAAACTATTTCTTAATACTTTGCTTAGCTTTTAGGGTGCATCTTTGGCCATGCCAATATGACTTCGCACGTTCCATCCTGTTATAACACTTTCCAGATATATAAATTTCCGTATTTCAGTATCCACGACCTGGCGTGGCAGTAAGTAGCATAAAAGGGAAGGACTCGTTTTCTTTTTCTCGCTCACTTATAGGATGTGACAGCCACATGAAATTGTCCACTCTCCTCTTGAAAGAAAACAGCCGGCAAGCCGACTCGCTAATTTCAAACTACGTGGCGCATCATACATACACATTACAGCTGAATACTGATGTTTTTACCTTTTTCTGTCTGTATACACGCAAGTATATTTTCTTTCATCTTTAATTATATTACTATATGCATAATTATACACACAAAAATTTCTCCATGTATTCAATTCGTTTCTTTTGAAAGTTTTTTTCATTATACTTTCAAACACTTCTTAGTAACACTACTTTATCTAAAACCTAATATTGAATGTCAAGAATTATAGTTTTTAGAAAAGCTAGAATATGGAAAGAGAACATGTGAATCTTAGAAGGCTAATGGCTTCTTCTTATACACAGAATTGAAAACCATATATAACGATCTATTGTTTTCATTTTACATTTGTGCGACTAGAAAAAAAAAAAAAGAAAAAAAAAAAAAAAAAAAAAAAATCAAATTATCCAGTCACCGTTTTATACATTTTAATTTTCAATTCTTAATATCTGTAAATCTATCCGAAAACAGAAGTTGCTCTCGGAGTAAAAATGTAAAAAAAAAAACAAAAAACAAAAAATCTGTCAGAAAAAAAACTACGTATGTAAAGTATGCAAAACGTATGTAGACTTTGTTAGAAAGTATAAAAATATAAAATAGTCGATCTATAACAATAGAATAAACTGTGAACAACATTACAAATAAGCTTTAAATTAAATTTCAGATGCAAGAACGAAAACTGCAACGATACCTTATCGTTACGAATAATACTAAGAAAATTAAACGTGAATTAAGTTGCAGGTAAAAGTACTTGAAAACAAATTGATTTGTTGTGTTGATAGGAGCGAATTACGATCCAAAATTTAAAAGCCTGACAAAAATTTGCTGACATCAACGCATTGTGCTTAAACTACAAATTTATAAAAACAAAATTGTCAAAACAAATAAAAGCTCTTTCCAGGTGTCACTTTACGCTATTCGATTTTGGTGTTCAAGTCTATCTGCAAGTGATTGAATCAAATATTTTAAAGGTGTATTTTATCTTAGGTTGTTTCTCTCCCTGTATCATGTCGACATTTGCATAAATGAAGACCGCCGTGATTACTTCACCTTGCCTGCCAGGATTCCCAGTAGGTGGCGTTTTACTCAAGACTATAAAGTTGTACACACACACTCGCTCTTTTTTTGCTTAGAGACTTAGCGGCGGCGGCAACAATAGACTTCTCCAGCGATGATGGTGTCTCACACACAGCTATTATATATATATATATATATATATATATATATATATATATTGTTCTTTATATAAAAGTAATCGTACAAAAACTTCTACCCGTGTTGACAATTTCTTTTGCAAGTCTTCATCCTCATCACCAATATGTAACTCCTGATGCTACAAACTGGTGACCATCAGTAATCCAGTCTGTTGCAATCTAGTAGCATCTACGCACTACACGTCCAATGAGCAGTCTTTATGACGTTGACAATGTACTTCTGACTATATAGTATATTTATAAATGGAAAATAGTTTAAGGTACAGTTCTAGAATCCTGACAGAGTGCTAAAAAGTTTCTTTACAATTACTTTCATTTTACCACCACAGATAACCATTTCTGCCTTCCATAAGCATGGCTGACGTTAGACTCCAGTAACCACCGACAGTGGCGGGACGATATCGAATCAATAGCTGCATCTATTGTGACATGCCAGACAATTTTTCTCATCAGAATCCATCTTGCACATTTACAAACCTACCATTTGTCCGTGCATTGAAGACTGATGTGTCTGCTGTTCATCTCGAAAATCCAAAGGCGGCTCTGCGATGTAATCGATCCTGACTTGAGATCTCCACTTCAGTCACTTTCTCACCAATGTCACGTGGTTTTCCATCGTCTTTTCTGCAAATATTTTCATGGCTACTGCTCTGACGAGGGTTTTTTTTGCCTCGTGTCCCAAATACATGAATTTAATCGTGTTACTGGATTGGCATATTGGTCCAACCCTTTTACTGTTGAAATAGCGAAATGCAAGTGCCATTTCTATTCCAGCAGTTTTTCTGACTGACAAATAAAATCTTCAAGAATATAAATGCAACATCAAACACCATTTTCTGTCTTCTGCTCATCTTGTGTTCTTTCCTCAACCCTATACTTAGTCTTCTCTTTCCTTCCTGTAACCTCCTGCGTACCAGTGGCATTACCACAAAAATTGATGTTTAACATTTTTATGAACCTAAGAATATTTCAACTCGAGACATTAAGGTTCAAATGACTTATCCGAGATAAATTTTAATTAGAGAAAATTATTTTCTTGAAAATTAGGCAAATAAATGACTAAGAGAAAAGGAATTTTCTTTAAGTGTTTGGACATTAAACATTAATTGGTGTTTGTATCTCTTCAGAAATCTGATAAAAATATTAACTCATATCATATTTAGATACAGGAAAAATTTCGTTAGAAACAAACATTCCTTATATATGGCAGTGAATGCTAGACAATTTCCTTGCACAAGTACAAGAGACTTGAAGCAAGAGAAACGTGCTTTTTTAGAAAGATGCTGAAAATACCAACGACGAAGAAAATGAAAACAAAAAGGAAACCAATATTTAACACTAGAAAGATAGACTTGAAATTTCTAGAGCACATAATGATGAAAGAAGACTTGGAAAATTTAATACTAACAAGACATAGTGAAGGCAAGTAAAAAAAAGCATAACCTACCTAGCAAGCTTCAGTCAATGGATGGCAGAAAAGGATTTTTAAGAGAGATAACAAAAAAACGAAATTTATTAAGAGCTACAAAGCACAGGAAATTGTGGATAACCATGATTGCCAACGTCCTAAATGGACATAGTACATAGAAGAAAAAAAACTCTCGTTGCCGAATGCAGCTATTCGGATACACGAGAAAAGATTAGTTGAGGCAAAAAGAAAATGAACTTTACATTTCGAACTATTTAAGCCTTATGAACTCAAAAAGCTGTGTCAAATGTAGTAAATCGTCAGATATGACGCAGGTTAATGGTTTCAGCGAACTGCGTTCGAAAGACGAGCCAGTGTTTTTTGTTCTGGTTATCAATCAAGAAGAGTTAAACTTTTCCTCCACTCAGATATTAAACTTTTCCTCCACTCAGATATTAAACTTTTCCTCCACTCAGATATTAAACTTTTCCTCCACTCAGATATTAAACTTTTCCTCCACTCAGATATTAAACTTTTCCTCCACTCAGATATTAAACTTTTCCTCCACTCAGATATTAAACTTTTCCTCCACTCAGATATTAAACTTTTCCTCCACTCAGATATTAAACTTTTCCTCCACTCAGATATTAAACTTTTCCTCCACTCAGATATTAAACTTTTCCTCCACTCAGATATTAAACTTTTCCTCCACTCAGATATTAAACTTTTCCTCCACTCAGATATTAAACTTTTCCTCCACTCAGATATTAAACTTTTCCTCCACTCAGATATTAAACTTTTCCTCCACTCAGATATTAAACTTTTCCTCCACTCAGATATTAAACTTTTCCTCCACTCAGATATTAAACTTTTCCTCCACTCAGATATTAAACTTTTCCTCCACTCAGATATTAAACTTTTCCTTGCTTGTCTGCTATCAGCGGTTTGTTCGCATTTAAAGCATCAACAATTTTACTTTATATTGGCAACTATTTGGTTAGCTAAAAACTACATTTTATTTTAATTGTTCTCAATCCCTAATAAACAATCTGCCGTCCTTTCAATGCTTAAGTTTTACTTTCTAAGCCGATGATTTTTTTTTCGTACGCTGGAATAAAGTGGATTACATTTTAAAACTTTTGTTGCTCATGGGTTTAATGAGAAACTAACGACAGACATTCATGGATATGTGGAGAAAACGATTTGATAATCATCTTTTAATAGATACTTTCTGAAAACTTACAATGAAAGACAGTCTGCTATATAATAACGAATATCAAAAATTGATTCTTCAAGCTGCGGTTTTGCGAACGAATATACGGGAGCACCAAATCATAGATCATCTCTGACCGTAAATCGGCCCAGATCAGAAAAAAGTCACCCAGCAATTGTAATATACGCCAGCACGTCACAACTACCAGCTTGATGACGTTGAGGATTATATCTACGCTCATTATCTATAACAAGAATATACTAATTGCTTGAGCTATAAACTTCTATTCCTTTTCATTTTTAAAGATTTCTGCTTCATTAAAAGATACAATTTTATAGAAGTTATTGTTTACTTACAGTCAAATGGGAGCAACTACTTTGATTATCAGTACTGACTATCTCATGTCGCCATCCAGAAATGGACATCTGAAAATCTTTGAAATCGTTTATATTAAGTCTAACCAGCCTTCCATCTGTAAGAGCCAGGAACGATGCAACCGGTTAGCCACGATTTTGCTATTTCTTTGCTTTATTTTTTCGATTCACCAATTTAATGGTAACTATTCTTTTTTTTCTCTCTTGTTCTCCCTCCTGTAATTCTAAAAAAATCGTTTTTAAAGCCTTAATACAGTTTCGTTTTGTCAGAGATTAAAGAAATGTGACTTATCCTCTTAGATTGCCTAAATTCATCAGCGTGTTCGTATTTAGCTCTTATCCTTCTGGCGTCAATTTTAATATTGACTATTTTGCATTTTTCTTAATTCTTGGTAAGAATGTTCAAACTACTTCCTTATTTCGATCTTAATCGTCACCTTTCGTGTCGTTCTTTCCCTGAAGATCCCATAAATGCATTTTCGATTTTATCCGTTTGGAATTCAGGTTTGGCAAAACATCCGAAGAAGGTAGAAGGTATTGTGTTCTGCTATCATTTGAAGAAACGACCACAAAAATATGATTCTAGATATAACCAAGGACCATGGAATTGGAACTTAAGGTTAGAAAGGTGATGAAGAAAGTCTAAGTGGAATTTTTAGGAATCTCGAAGTTTTTTTAAGAGGTTCGTGTCAAAGGCTGATAGAAGCTAAAATATATCGAAAGAAACTGGTGAAATGTGGATAGAGATGAAGCAAAAAGAAAAGGCAGTAAAAATGAAGTTAAATTCATAAAATACAAAAAAAAATATCAAATAAGAACTTAAAGTTATCAAAAAAATATTAAAAACAGTAATAAATGCTGTGAAAGTATACGAAAAGCTACGTTTAGATATAACTCCATGAAGGGAAATAAATACACACGCATGAATTGAAATGCACAATGAAGAAGCACAAAAGATGATTGAAATGAAGAAATGATGCTTAGGCATAAAAATGTCAATTCATGAACATAGAAGAACGATTTAAAGAATGTCAAAGATAGTTCCGCCAACAGGCGTGGAAATATTACTTTACAGGAGACGTAAGCCGGGGCGGGAGAGACAAACGTAAGCCGGGGCGGGAGAGACAAACGTAAGCCGGGGCGGGAGAGACAAACGTAAGCCGGGGCGGGAGAGACAAACGTAAGCCGGGGCGGGAGAGACAAACGTAAGCCGGGGCGGGAGAGACAAACGTAAGCCGGGGCGGGAGAGACAAACGTAAGCCGGGGCGGGAGAGACAAACGTAAGCCGGGGCGGGAGAGACAAACGTAAGCCGGGGCGGGAGAGACAAACGTAAGCCGGGGCGGGAGAGACAAACGTAAGCCGGGGCGGGAGAGACAAACGTAAGCCGGGGCGGGAGAGACAAACGTAAGCCGGGGCGGGAGAGACAAACGTAAGCCGGGGCGGGAGAGACAAACGTAAGCCGGGGCGGGAGAGACAAACGTAAGCCGGGGCGGGAGAGACAAACGTAAGCCGGGGCGGGAGAGACAAACGTAAGCCGGGGCGGGAGAGACAAACGTAAGCCGGGGCGGGAGAGACAAACGTAAGCCGGGGCGGGAGAGACAAACGTAAGCCGGGGCGGGAGAGACAAACGTAAGCCGGGGCGGGAGAGACAAACGTAAGCCGGGGCGGGAGAGACAAACGTAAGCCGGGGCGGGAGAGACAAACGTAAGCCGGGGCGGGAGAGACAAACGTAAGCCGGGGCGGGAGAGACAAACGTAAGCCGGGGCGGGAGAGACAAACGTAAGCCGGGGCGGGAGAGACAAACGTAAGCCGGGGCGGGAGAGACAAACGTAAGCCGGGGCGGGAGAGACAAACGTAAGCCGGGGTGGGAGAAAGAAACATAAGGGGTGCAAAATTGTTGCCTGCATGGACGTTCTATAAAAGCACATATTTTGGTAGGAAGCATCTTGACTCATTTAACCCAAGCAAGGCAATACAGTCACTAAGATGCATGGTTTCAGTGAGTGAGAGAGAATACAAGAAAAATATGACATTATGGAGTGAGAGAAATGAAAATAAAAGAATTAAGGGGGAAGATAACTGACGTTGTATTTACATTTTGGAAGATTAAAATGGTCTCGGAAGGAATAAACAAACACACAATTCTATGAGCGTGAAGTACGAGAAAAACATAGTTATTATAGAACTTACGGTTCCATCTACCCATTTCAACTGTAAAATGTCGAGACCTTGCCGCCAATCTAATATTGCGCTTAAATTCATGAAGTTAAGGTACCATAAAGGAAGGTTCATCTGAACAATTACCATGAAAGTATTGATAGAAAAAGACACCGGGAAGCTACGTTCTGGTGGGGGAGAAAATGAAGAAGAGACATCAAGTCCAATAACATTGCAGATTCTTTTATATTTCATCAAGAACCTCTAAATATGTGACAGGAGTACCAGATTAGACGTGACAGCAACATTCAATGCATGGACGAATAGTGAACCATCTTTCTTCGCCCCAGACTGCTGGTCAACATTTTTACGAATAATTTCCAAGGTTATTAATTCCGCACATTCTGAAGTAGTCCGAAGTGAAAAGATTCATAATCAAAACGGAAATCATTAAAAGTTGCCTTAACAGAGATTTACATTTATAAATAAATATTGAAAATCATCGAAAATGTCTGAAAGCAAACATTTGATTCCGAGAAGTTCCCTGTACTGGTACCACAATTAACTGACCAGTTAAATTTATTCGCAATGTATTTTCTGTTTCTCTAGTCTGAAGAAACTATTTTTAAAACATCTACTTAGAATTGGAAATTGCGAATTTTAAAAAAAGTAGTGGAAAGATTTGGGAGGTTTGTTTTAAGGTAAATTCTGACGTCATATATAAAGAATGCATTCTTTACATCGTATTATAACAGAAACGAATTTTAAAGCGAATGTTTCTGAATTTGTTTCAAAGATAAATAAAAATGCTTATCGTTGTATTTTTAAGTATTTCACCCCAAACAAGGCAGGAATGCCACTGGAGTAAATGTAAAAGTAAAGAGGGGTATTTGAGGAAAGGTTGAAGAGAAAGACGGGGATCAAGATCAAGGCGTCTGGTGATGTCGACTGACATTTGATTATTTGAAGATTATAGTTATCTGGGAAGCAAGCAAGTGGAAGTGAGTTCCACTGTCGGGAAGTGCGAGAGAAGAAGCTGTTGGAGTAGAAGAGGCAGTTACATTTAACTGTTTCGACAGTGAAAGGGTGGGACCGAGATGCCAACGCTTAAATTCCTGCAGTTTGGCACCAATGAAAATAGCTCATCAGAGCAGTTGCCATGAAAATATTTATAGAAAAGACAGAGGGAAGCCATCTCACGCCTGTGTGAAAGTGACTGGAGTAAAGATCTTTTTGAAAGTCAATTATTCATCTATAAAAAATATAAAGTTATTTTTATAATTAACTCCATTAATACCAAAGAATGTCAAACAAGTCCATTTACTGAAATTTAAATTCATTTTATTTGTGTATAGACAATAAAAAAAATAACTTAATATATAAGTTGATGGGTCAATACCATCCGGCTCACATTTCTCTCCCGGTGTTTTTTTTTTTTTTTTTAAAACCGGATTAGAGGTTTATCCGTGGTTCCTTGTTTAGAAGGAACCGGAAACCAAATTCTAAAGTCTTTTCATTCTCTTTGACACCCAGTAGCTCCGCGTATGTTAGTGGCATTATCGTCTTGCTTGAGGTGAACTGATTAAAAAAAAAAAAAAAAAAAAAAAAATACTTTGGTGTATTGGGCATTTCCAGATAATGTTACATAATACGATAGGAAGTGGAAAAATCACAAAATTAAAAATAAAATTTTGTAATGCGTAGTTGAACGTTTGAATCTGAAACGAGCCAAAAAACAAAAATAAGCACCCTCGACAAAAAAAAAAAAAAAAAAAAAAAAATATGAACAAGCAGAAAAAATAGCGAAAACTAGTGAAAGTACACCCAAATAACAACAGCCTGGTTTGGGTTCATTTGTTTTACGGTATATCAACCTCAATGGGGTATTTAATGGCAACAAGATTTTTAGGATACGTTCGTATGAATAGAATATACATTCTTTGTAAGAAAGGAATCGAACCTGTATCCTACACGGAATCGTCATACAGCCTGACGTGCTATACCAGTTTAGCTACAGAGGAGCGTCTGGTTAGCAAGGTCGATTTTATTGATTTTCAACTACAATTTTCCATGATTTCCCTCGGTTCTGTGTAGGATACAGGTTCGATCCCTGTCGGAGGACACGTATTTTCTATGAAAATTTCTCGGAAGTTCAGGCCGGTAAATGTTACTCAAACTGTTTATTGTAAACAATGCGTTTACTTAAGTATTTGTACCTATATAAATAACGTAAAACAGTAAAATATCTTAAAATAATTGTCGGACTTTGTTCATTTTGTAATGTGTGACGTCATATAGGATTCTTTAAACATTATTTATAGTGGTCTCTTAGAAACAGTAAATAACTACCGCTCAGTATAGTCACAGTATATACCACTGGTTGGCTTTGTGGGTGTTCAAGAAACACAAATGTGCCTGAGCAGGCGTCTGTAACAGGGATTAGTGAGTTACCCTTGTAGAGGTGTATATTCCAAAATGTAGACATACGCAGATAAACCAGTGCGATAAAATGTACATGCCAATATTGTAAAAGATGTTCGATTAATATTAATTCTCATTATCTGTCTAAACATTAGCAATATAAGACAAAGATTGCAAAGATTAAATAAAACATAGAAAAATAAATGTCGAAGGCATAAAGAAAATGGGTGATGCATTTAAGTTAAAATAATTAAATAAAAATCAAATCAAACAAAAGGAGCTTAAAAAATGGTGTGCAAGGTATCATTGCTTTTACTTCCCTAACTGTATCTCACTCATTCACACCTGTCATGTCGTTCGCACCATTGGCCTAACACTTCGTGAAGCTAGAAACGTTCACAGCGAACGTGGAAAGGCGGGAAAGAAGTTAGGACGACGAGACTTAACTTGAAGAGGAGGTAGCGATAGAAGCTGATGGCGGTGTTAGTAGCGACAACGGCCAGACAGAATAAACTCTCGCCTGGGCGTAAAGTGAATTAAGCGGTATCGTTAAAAGTGTTTGCGAACCTTGTCAATTAGACACGTTCGTCACGTTAGAGCATCCCAAATTCATTACAGGTATGAGCAGTAGTCGTAGCGATGGTAAGAGCAGCCTGAGAAGAAGTGGCTGAGTTATTGAATGGGGGAAGGATGTCTGGTGGTTGAGGAGCGCGCGTTTTCGAAGCGCTACTTGATCTGTGATCAGCTTCCGATATCGCAAATTAGATTTTTACGATATTTGCAAAATTCCGCCCGATGCAGCATATAGGGGAACGGGTGGTCAGATAGGGTGTGTTTCGGAGTGCCGTCAGCCCCAACGAAATGTGCTTAGCTATATGAAAACAAACACGAAAGAACCAAGGAAAAAAAAAAAAAAAAAAAAAAAAAAAATCAAGCCTGCGAGCGAAAACAATTAATAAAAAAACAAAACAATGAAACCTCAGTATAGAAAGGAAAATATTTGAAATTAACGGAAAATCCAAGAGAAATAAAATATAAAAAAATATAAAATCACGTAATACTGGAAAATTTTGCTTTGTGTATTTTAATAGTACAACTACATTTTACGTGAGTTTGACATATTATACAATAAAAAAAAAATACCCACAGTCTTAATTGAAAGTGATAACCTTGTAAATATGTGAAATTGATATTCTTGTAAAATACGTCAACCTCTCAAAGAGAAATTAATCTTTGAGGTCATAGTGGGCAGTTGATAGAACATACATATATAATAAACATGATACTCAAAATAAGTGTTTTCCCGAGTATTAAAGATTCATGTAGGCACTCACTTTGTTGTACGGCAGTCTCAATCTTCAGGCGGGATAAGATACTCAATTTTATGTTTTACAATGAGTACGGTTCTTACAGCGTCCTTGTTATTATTATATATGAGGTAAGGATAGCGGCTCGGATTGAGGAATCAGAGAGCAGAGTTCCAGTCGAATCCATTACATTCACTTATGTACTAATAATACCCTTGAGAAAGGTATTAATCCTCTTCTCCCTACAGCTATGGGTAAAATAGGACAGACTGGATTCTATATTCTTGGATGGCAACTGGTCTAGGAGAAGGACAACTCTGAATTAAAACCTGCGAAGGATCGTTTGGGGGGGACCTTGTGGCACGTAGTGCACCAGGTCTCTGTATTCGATACTTCAAAAAGTGTGGTTGGTTTAGCACAAAGCCTTCAAGCACTATAATCAAATCATTTGCTAGCCTGTCGGTTCCTGAGCTGCTTGACCCTCATACGTCGAATATGACAGTAGAGTCCACCACACACACACATATATATATATATATATATATATATATATATATATATATATATATATATATATATAGTGCGTGTGTGCTAATTTTAGCATTTTTTTTTTGGTGGGGGGTTATATTGACAAATTCGAGATTTTTTTTGAACAGCCAGTGCTACTGATAGTTGAAATATATAAAATCCTTCTCTTAAAACACTTTCTCATGTAAATAGATTTCTGAAGTTCATAGTTATTGCTCTTTCCAGTATTGATGTGATCTTCCTTCCTAACCTCTTTGAAGTAGCAGTGACGGTCTTCGAGTAAGTCGCACCCCCGGGAAAGCTCAACTCCGACGCCCTTACAATTATAATTTCAAAAAGTTTTCACAAGGAGAGAATTTGAAAATTTACAGTAATGAGGTCATTACAATATACAGCTTTATACAAGTTAAAGTTCATTACCGAACCTAAAACATTTTTTTATGGCCTTTAGAACTACAAATCTGTCCATGGTACTTTCTACACCTATTTTTTACAATATCATTTTCTATTGACAATATAGCCAAATAATTTAATCTGTCCCGAGTCATGGATGACCACAAGTATGTTTTATAAGCTTTCGTTTTGGAGGGTCCCAAACGCGTGACATGGTGGTATGATGACGACTGCCCGAGTTGACAGTATTTTGTGGCAGACCTGCGAAGTAGTGTGGAAGGCCAGTCTCATAATGTCACTATTTTCTCTCCGAGTTACATCTGCTATCCATTTTAGTTGTTGCCGCTATTTAAAGTCTTCAAGTAATGTGGTTTATCTCATGTGGTTCAGTTTCTTCGTGATTATGTAGCGACAATACACGAG
The DNA here is from genome assembly GCA_963932145.1 of Acanthosepion lycidas. NCBI lineage: Eukaryota > Metazoa > Mollusca > Cephalopoda > Sepiida > Sepiidae > Acanthosepion > Acanthosepion lycidas. Next base: position 117,063,183 of record OZ010573.1, read on the forward strand.
GTTCAAAACACACACACACACACACACACACATATATATATATATATATATATATAGCCTCATAGATTAAAATGTTGGTCGTGAATTTGGTGACATAGTAATTGTAATTTGAATACCTGTGTCGTGTATTAAAAGCTGGGACTCTGTGGGAAAAGATGGAGCAATACAATAACTGAATAGAACTCATGAGAAAATTACCCCCGTAAATTACAAGGATTAATTCGAAGTTTTCTGGAGTGTATCTGGATTGAGAAAAAAATCTGAAGATGACCAGTCGAAGCTTTGTGATAATCGTAACAAAGATTTTGATATTAGTGCGAATGTAAATTATGTCAACCTCTAAAACAAACATCCATCTATCGTCAGATCTTAACATGCACTTGATAGAATATTCTAGGTTTATTTTTATACTTTTATCTTAGATTCCATCTCGTAGCGTTAAGTGTTTTCAGAGTTGATTGAAAAGACTGCCGTAAAATATCTAACCTGATCAAATCCATGATGGCAAATGGCTTAAATATAACGAGCTAACAAGGATCATTTTCACCTCATTTAAGAAACGATAAAAACGCACTCATTCACATTTGAGGTGTTAATTTTTTTTTTTTTCATTCCCAAACATCCGTCATTCATTGGCGCACGTGCGTACACACACAACATTCCCACATATATGCAAACCGATGCGAAATAGAAAGTGTGCTGAAAAAGAGTCTTTCCGAAAAAGCATTTACACCTAATAAGCCTTCGAGGCAGACTCTCACTTTCAACGAACAATCGTAAAATTAGGCGCTTTCAAGTCGTCGGTCTTACAGGGGATGCGTGAAAATTAACACGATTGAAAGGATATTCCTCTCGGCTTTTGTGTTGGACGCACGAAAGAAAATGCGCGAGCGTGCAAAGTGTTGAGATGCCGGTTTAAGCGAGGAATTCAGCATGCATACGAATTTATTGTTTACACATTGACTTAGAATTTCATCGCTAGACTCCATCTGTCAAGACTGACAATAGATATAGCAACCATTTTTGTTCTTTTGGTTATCCTAGATCTGATTGTGAATTGTACTCGCCAACTTGTCGTTTTCTGTCTACCACTATGTCGTTCCCGTAACAAAGTCCTGGTATGTTTGTTTTGTGGCATATCAACCTCAATGGGTTTATTTAATGCCGACAAGATTTTTTACTGCTGGTAATATTTTTTTTAAATGTATAGCTGATAATAATGCTGGTATTAAAACCTTTTTACACTTTCATAGTGCTTTGACCCCAGTTTGGGGGTTAAGTATTACCCATAGCTAGGACACTTGCAGGTGCTACCACACCGGGTCAGAGTTGACCTAAGAACATCAGAAATTAAGAGGTGGTTTCACGCTCCTCAAAACCATCTAATCAGAGGCCTTGCTGTTGGACGTTGTTTATAATCTTACCCAGGAAGCGAGTGTAGTTGATAGTCAGACCCAAGACGGGTCCTGGTATGTATGGAGGGAAAGAGAATTTAAAGTAATATGTGATTCCATACACGGATACTTTAAACTTCGAAACACTTACAAAAAAAAAAAAAGAATAAAAAATAAATAAATAAAATAAACAAAAAATAATGATTGTATGACAAAGTGAGTGTCGATACACTCAAACGAGAGAAAGCAACGCCCTAAGAAAGCATGACTGTATTCAATGAAGGGGGTTAAATGAAGGGGGTTAAATGAAGGGGGTTGAATGAAGGGGGTTAAATGAAGGGGGTTAAGTGAAGGGGGTTAAGTGAAGGGGGTTAAATGAAGGGGGTTAAGTGAAGGGGGTTAAGTGAAGGAGGTTAAGTGAAGGAGGTTAAGTGAAGACGTGGTTTATGGTATAGAAGCGGGGGGAAAACGTTAATTGCTTTTAAAAAACTGAACATTAATGTGCAACAAAAAGTAATTAATAATAGTTATTAGTTCTCAAAGAAGCTAAATAACAACATAATATATCGCCAAAATTGTCTAATAAGGTATGTAGCTTGTTTACATTAAGATAATCACCAATGGTTGTACTGGAAACAGAGTTTCCAGGAAGCAGGTTATCAAAACTATCAAGTGACGGTATGATCTCCAAAATTTATGAAAACAGAAGAGAAAGTAAATTATTAGGTTGGTGCAAAAATAATATCGGCTTTTGACGTTAAAAAATACGTCAAAAACCGATATTATTTTTGCACCAACCTAATGGTCAAATTGTATCAATACTTAAATGGAGACGAACCAACAGAAAGCATTATGAAACAGAATCCTTTCTTTACAAAGGAAAGCGGTGCTAAACTATAATACCAGTCCTCCTTTACGACAGTGAATGCTTGACAATCTTCTCATTAGATAAAAAAAAAAAAAGAAAAAAAAGAAGAGACCCCAGGCTTCAAAAAAGAAAAAAAATTGAATAGATGGCCTCGCATTCATTGCTATACAAGAGCTTGGCGGAGGAGATGAATTCATATCTTTTTCAAGAGTATTTCCGCCTCAATGAATGTAACGAACCCGATTGAATTGGAACTGCTTTCCCATTTCGAGCCTCTATAAATTACACCACCCGCACATCCGAAATGTTAGGCAAAACGAGCAAACACACATACACGACTATTGTCCTATTATCGTAGCTGTAACTAAGCAACTAAAATACCCGACTAATACAGGAGCCTTCCGACTCAAAAAAATCAAAAGAAAGACATTAATTTGAAACATCCAAGTACCTAACAGCTAAACGTTTTGGTAACATTTAAAGGTTTTCTAGCTTTAGTCATTCTTCCAAGAATTGTTTCTTATTGCGGAGGGGACACGTGATTGGCTCGGACTTGCAACGCTTTACACCACTCAGTTGCAGATATATAAATAAATTTGTCATTTAGAAAGATTTTCTCTTGTGAATATATGACTGTTACAAGCGAAAGAAAAAATGTATTGTCAGATCAATTATTAAGTACTTTCATGAGAGATTTCAAACATTTTTCTGGTACAATTTGGAGATGGGGCACCAGGTGAGAATCGATCTCACAAAGATATCAAACCATTCTTACAAACTATTGCTCTTTGTCAGGCACCAATATCATTAAAGACTTAATAATTCGTTATGCATGTAGCCTGAGGATGAGAAAATCCTTTCTACATTTATTTTGCAATACTCTTCATTGTCAATTCTTTTGATGTATATTAATTCATATTGGTCAAATGTGATACAATAATAAATTCATCTCGTAACTATGTATCAGAAGATAAAAATTATGTAACACAAAACCTAACGTGCAAAAATGCATTGAAATTTCTATTAAAAATCATTTTCCATTAGACGATTTAGGCATTCGCAGTTAAGTGAATAAGTCCAATGCTTAACGATGAAGAAGATTGTAATTGATACAACTTGGTTTTCTTCAATCTTCCTTATCAATGCACTCAACAGTTATTCATTAATAACAATGAAAGAATATTATACAGTGATAATTACAGAACAATTCCGCTACTAATTATTAGGCTGCAGACTTAACAATCCTACTTGGTTCCATTTTGTAGTGATTTCAAATACGTCTCAATTTGTATTTGAGTCAACTTTGCACACCATCGCTCTGATGTAAATGTTTCCATATATATATATATATATATATATATAATTATAAAAATGTACTTAGTCCTTGCCGACGAGCTTCGTCATTTGATTTTATCAAGTGATGTTAAACAAAGGCGAAATTTGTGAGAAATCTAACACGCTATATATAAGGAATTATTTGAATTTTAAAAAAGCGTAATACTCATATTTTCAAAAACTTTAGAAAAGCCCATAATATTGAAGAAAGTGTTAGTCCACTCAGACACAGGAAATAACATATTCATGTTAACTTTCAATATCCACAGCCAAAAGATAATGAAAAAGAAAAGGAATAATGACAAGGTATAAAGACAAAAAAATATGAAAAGAAAATAACGACATCCTACACGCACAAAAAAATTAACCTAATATAAAAAAAATAATGGATAAATGATTAAAAATAATGAAAATGAGAAAATCAACAGACAATTGATGATACCTTCTGACGAGTAGACCGAACGAAAACACAAAGGTTCGTTCGTCTATGAAACTCGGGAGTAGAGATGCTGAATATAACATCAATCAGCTAAGTGACAAATTTTATATATAATTTAAAATACCGAATTATCTAAGCGACTTGTGTTTCTACAAAAGTTCTCACATTTTACGTAAGCATGAACGATTTAATTTGGTTAAATGCATTAAAAACTACTCGTATTGTATGCAAAATCTCATTCAGTCGAAGCGAGTAAATGAGTGAAGCGATTTCTTTTAAATAAATAAAAACAAAGTAGCGTTTGCAAAGCGAGAGAAAAACGAAAAAGATCAAAAATGCATGAATTGTTAGACAATGTCTGAGGTATGAATAGACCGGAACAGACAGAGGCGTGTCCATTGTGTGAGACTGGGCTATGTCGGAGAAGTGAGCTAACAGCAGCACAATACAACGGCTCAGACGGAGCGTTTCGTATACGACAGGTATGTCGCGTACAAAAATGTCAGTCAAGTTTGATGGGACAACAATTGGACGCCTGGGGGTGGCGCCGGAGTACTGCTGGGAACGAACGAACAGTAACAGACGAAGTTTCATAGAAAATTTCAACATGGCTGAAATGTGTCGCATTTTAAATCTGAATTTATTTTTTTTTTTTAAGCGCCCGAAAGAAAATGAAATGAATAAAACAGGATGAAAAGAAATGAAATCATAAAAACGTTTTAGCGTTTAAAAATAAAAAATAAAAAAATAAAATAAAAAGACAGGAAAAAAAAAAGTACACTTAGTGAATTTTTAACAAAATGACTAACTTGAAAGTATTTCTATACTATATCAACTGTTGCGTTTCTGTATTGTATTATTCATAATGTAATTTACTGAATCGGATTTTGTTTTTAATATTCATATAAACGGTGGTCTACAAATCGTACTATCATTGAAAAACTTTTGTTTATTAAATGAAATGTTTTTTGTGTGAGATAATATAGCATTTGGACATTTCATTGGTGCAATTAAGAAAGATGATATCACACGAATTTCCTCTAGCTGCCGTTTCAGAAGTGATCGTTCTTTATCAGTTGCTCAGAGTGAATATCTCGGACGTGGGTAATCGTTTTTTTATGTGGTTTGTATTTTGCTCCTCCCAGCAATACTTGCTCTATTACTTTTAAATTTGTTATTTCCCCCAATTTGAACCAAATTTCCTCTTCTATTCTTACCTACGATGTTTCCTGTGACTTAAATTCACCAAATCTTTCGTAGTGGTCATCTTATTATTGATGAACAGCAATTCCTTTGTAGAAGCTCTTCTTCATTTGTCACGTGCTCTGTCCATGAAATTATCAGTGTTCGACAAAACAAGATATCTGTCGCTTGAAGACTTTTCGTCATTGCTATAAAACAATTTTTTTTAACATTTTTTTTTAATTTTTTTTTTTTTTTATCTCATACCACATTTGAACCTAGGGTTAAACTTCTGCGGCACACCCAAATTATAATTTGTAACAAAAACATACTTGAAATTCTTAAAACATTTAACATGATATCTGAGCTTGACATTTTTTTAAAAATATCTTTTCCATCTGTACGAATACAGGAATAAATACTAATACAGGAATTCCAAGACAAGTTATTACAACTGAAGTAATTATTGATCAAATCGAAAAGATCATAACTTTTTGCTGCTGTTTGGTGGAGCAGACAAAAAAAAACTGCTCTATGATTACTTCTTTACGAAAGAAATGTCCTGAATGCTAAAAGTTGGAGTTTACCACTGATATCAATATATTCATCGAACCAAATTGTGGATATGTTTACCTTTTGGTGACGAGATATTGCCCGAAATTTTAAATCCTTAATACGCCGAGAAATTGTCTTATCTAATAGGGGAATTTTTCTTATTTCCTTTCCTTACTCTCCTCCAAGCACTGCTTTTTTTTAAAAAAAAAAAAAAAAAAAAAAAAACACAATTTCATACCAGGCCGGCAAAGTAACGGATTCTGCAATTGTACGAGTTTTTTTTCTCCCCGAAATACAATTTCAGAAATTGCTTAACTCGCTTCTCGTGCTTTATCTGATATTGTTGGATATTTGGTCCATATTTTTACATGTTTAGTGTGTAAACCGTTTTAAATATTCTGTTTTTTTTTTATTTTGTTTTTTTTTTACGGACAAGTAGGAATATATGGATCGTAAAAGTGTCTAATTTTCTAGGAACCATTGCTTCATTTAATGTTTCCCCAGAAATTACGCATGTGGGACGTGAGGGATTTCTTTCACTACATATATAACGGAATAAATCCTTTTCATTATATTGACGAATAATTGTTTTAACTTGGTACCGATGTACTGGATATAGCAGTATTCGACACACAAGCGTAGTCTAACATTTTTCTTAATTAAATCTTGTCCATTTGAATTGAACGCTATGTAATAAAAAATACATTTAGTACGAGCTACACGTCCTGATTAGTTCGGACATAATTGAATGTGTGTACAATGAAAGGTTTACGGAGTTATTCTGAATCCAACTTCGGATGCTTCCGACATATATCGGTGTTCATCGGCAAGTCCTTGACAAATCACGCCATCCATGGACATGTCATGCGACCTCATTTTGCACACCCCACCGACATTATATATGCGTTTGTTTGCCATAACAATGATATACCGGTATAATTAACTTAAAGGTGTTTTAATTTCAATATGAACACTTCTTGTGCTTTGGACTTCTTTAGAAAATAATGGCGTTTAAAAATTTTCGCTCATACCGACTGAAAAAACTGCTCTAGAATGTAGACATTACATAGGACTCGAGTACTTTTTCTTGTATCATTTTTAGAGCATGGAATCACCTCTTAATTGCTGTTCCCAGATCCAACCTGACATAGGGTTGTAGCACCTATTTGAGTCCCAGCTACAGGCAAATAATGACCCTAACCACCCCCCCATAAAAAAATGAAAGTATAAAAATACCCATCTATAGCAAAAAACAAAAAAAAAATGAAAATACCTACTTAAGCAAAAAAAAAAAAAAAAAAAAAAAAAAAAAAAAAAAAAAATAGCGATTTATAGTAAAAATGTTCAACAAAACATTTTATCTGTAGTTGAAGGCATACAATTGCTTTCAGAATATTTAATTGAAGCCATAAAATCGTGTTCAAAAAATGTAACGTTCATGCAAAGTATATTTAAATCTGGTTTTGCCCGGCCCGTTAAAGTAGCCCATAACTTCCCCAAAGTGTAAATGTTTGGCAGAACAGGAGTTAGAAGAGATATAAAATGCTACAAAAGACAAAATTGTTGAAACACATGCTTGTCCATGTCCTGACGGGAGGCACAACACAGAAGAATTCCAATGGGTCTTCTATTTTCCATCGCACTTGTTTAATTTTGATGTCCCTGATGACTGATTCACATCTTGGACGATGCTCTTTGCTCATCTTCCTTTATTTTGTCTTACAATTACGAGTTCTTTAAATTGCTAGATTGTCTAACAGTTTCTCTTTTCAACGCAAGACCAATTAAGATTTATCTGTGGACGACACCGTAACAGCATTCTCGACAGATGATCATATGTTTGGAAATACTCCCAGAAGCACCTTTTCTAAACCATTATTTCTTTTTTAACTTATAAAATGTTCCAGTCAGTTCGTAGACACATCACTACGCAATTTTACAAGTTGAATCTTTGACAAAAGCTTGCCTAATAGTTCCGTTACGGATAACTCGAAAGAATAACTTGTCTTGCCTTACAGATAAGACTTAAAAAAAGAAATATTAATTTCATAAGTTCATGAAAGTGTCGGAAATAGATTACGTGAGTGGAGCGGCGATGTCAACCGGAGAGTCCTAAGGCGCGAACGCTTCATTCTCCTCCGCTTTAGTAGCCTCCCATGTGGATTGGCGCAAGGGGTGTGGGTAGAGCTGTGTTATACAAATCCCTTCACCTGATACTTGAGATCTTTTTGGTCGACAAGTTTTTATTGTTCCTGTTATTACTGTGGTTACCTGACCCTAGCGGAGAGGGTTGCAAAGGAAGGACGTTTTCTTTTGCAACTCTGGTCTTTCGCCAACTATCTCCATACTGATCTTTTCAGTCAAATTCGGAAGATAGTTCTTGTGAACGAGATTGGTCTTTATTATACATACATCTGCATACATCTTCCTGACGTCACAATCGGCAAAAAATAAAGTCTTTGAATCAGCCATCACTTCTCGTAAAGGGGTTGACTCGTTGTCTTTTCGCCATCAACCATCCTCTGGATGAGACGTCTCTCCCCCCGCTCCACAAAACCAAGATTGTAAATAGAAGTCAAATTTCTCAACCCAGTTCATTATATACTTACGGATTTTCGTTCTTTCTCAGATTCATTATTCTTGATAATTTATTTTGTCAAATATTTTCTTCTATTCCTGCTGAATTGCAAGGTTTCAATTCTTCGTTTCATTCACTCGTCCGACATTGCTTTCACCAAAATTTTCAGACAAATCAAACATTAAGATAATACACTTCATTTATCAACACCAAAATCTTAACAGACCATTGATTTTTCTTTCTCGAGAAACAGAATCATGCAGTTAACCCTTGGAGATAAAGCGATCTCATTCTGCTATGCATACTTGAAGATCTGTTTTTTTCTTATTTTGGGGGCCCATAGACATTAATGACTTATAAGTAGAAATCTATAATACCCAACCTTTTATTCCTATAATTAATATCAGACTTTACGGTAGGCATTAATAGGTTAATTTGTCCTTAAGATGATACTTCTGCTCGTTCCACAGCTTATTTACCACCTAACTCACGGTATGAACTCACAACCATCAGGTATACAGCATACAAATAACCAACGCCTCACCCCCTCAGACATCGAGGGGGGTATAATTTGGCAGCCTTAAACAGATTTCACTTTTTTCCTGACCAAAGCCTTCTGTATTGTGCTCAATTCTATGCTAGGTCTACTGATGAGGTCATCAAAGCTGACACTTCTACGTTTGGCCTACCGATGAGGTTACCAGTACTGAGCTTATGAAATGATACTTTCAGTCATCTTTTTTTTTCTTACATGGTTCTGTCTTTAATTATGTCATTTAAAAACGATTGCAGACCCTCATTGTTTTTCTTTGTAAATTTCTGTATGAATATGAATTCGCGTATAGCTATACTCGACTTCATATTCTGTCGACAGATTACGTTCTCGTCTTACATGCAGATTATTCCCGACCACAGTTCCATGCAATGCTGTACATATGGTTCTTGGCCTATCATCTCATGATGGCTGAATTCTGTTCGGTGATCTCCGAATTGTAAATCTGCTTTTGAATAGGGAAACCCGATTCTACTTTTATCTCCTGTATAAATGCTTATGCAGTTTTCATCTATTCTTGTTCCGGGGAAGCTATTCTGTTATTCTTGTAGCTAAGCTTTATTTAAGAGCATGATGGGTATCTGAATTCTCTCCCGAAGTCAGGCAGGAAAAATATATATATATCGGAGGTCTGATCAAAAAGTATCTGGACTGTTGTTATAGTAACGGAGCTAAAGTACGACTAGTGAAGCCGATACTCAAAGATTGACCTTGAACTCTGTGGCATACACACACCAAGTTATAAGGTCCTCTCTCACTTTCGTTGTTTACAGCAGTACTTGGAAGAAAGGTATGTAGCGTGTGTTCGTCTCACTACACCAGAGATTCAGTCAGTGACCATGACTTGTATAGCAGTTTGGGACCAAGGACAGCATTCGCCCTTGCGAAATTTGCTCTTCAAAAATCAAATCCCATTTAAAAGGATCAATATTTCGAGATATTAAAGTCTGTCGTCAAGAGATATGGCCTAGTGGATTACAAACAATGTGTGGTGGTTTCAACCCCCTAAAATCTGATAGTGCTAAAAAAAAAAAAAAAAAAAAAAAAATCATTCTGGTTCAGTCGAAGAACTGATCAAACGACAAAAGTTGAATAAAACTGGTGACCATTAATTGATACGAGTTATTTCCCCTCATTATCGGAAATGAAATATGAACAATCTCGTGGACTGAATAAAGGGTTCAGTTAAAACAGCGAGGAAGTGAACACAACGATAAGTACCTGAAGAATGTCAGAGTAGAACAATCGAATGTTTCTCAGCGTAACTAAAATATGTTTGTTTTGCGTCATATCAACTCCTTATGGGCCATTTAAAGCCGAAACGTTATTTTCTTGAGAGCATTTTGCAAAAATGTATTAGTGTTATTTTTTTTTATTAGGTTGGTGCAAAAATAATGTCGTTTTCTCACATGTTACTATGTGAGAAAACGATATTTTTGCACCAACCTAATACCCAAAAATGTATTAATTGCAATTTGTTTACTATAAAATTGTTTATACTTTCATAATGTTTTGACCCCAGCTAGGGGGTTAATTATTTAACCATAGCTGGGACCCTAAATATGTTTTTAGATCCATAGTTTGTAGCTCATAAAATATATTGTTGGTAATTTTACTATGAGAATGTATATTTATATTTTTAGTGTTGTATTGATTGGCATTTTGACTTTAAAATGCATTGTTGATTTGTTGTTGTTCAGTAGTTACTCGTATCTGGGGCCCTAACAGGTACTAATCAGAGAACATCGGCAGTTAAGAGATTGTTCCACGCTCCTCAAAATCTCCCGATCAAATATCTTACTGCCGGATGTAGTTTATCGTCATACCCAAGACAGACTAAAATGTGTAAAAACAATAAAAGGAACATTATAATTCTTGAGATAAAAACAACCCGAGATAAATCGAGTTAATATGGAATATAAAAAAAATGTCTTATCAAACGAACTTTCTGGCCAACTCAATCTCCTTTTTTTTTTTTTTTAACATAGCATATATTGACAAATATATGTAGAGAGGGGTGCAAATAGACCGAATTTCTCAACCAGAAACGCAAACCAGAATTACGAAAGAAAAAAAAAAATGATGAAAGTGGTATCAGATTTCTTCAAATACACCACATTGCTTCGCTACCAACAAACGATGTTTGAGTTGGTGAACTTTACGACCTATCAGCGCTTTTTGGATTGTTTAATATCGAGTTTACAAGGGATAAACGTAGCCAGTGCTTACAACAGCGTCTAGAGGCATCAACTGAGAATGCGACACCTTCTGATGATGCAGTTTTACACTTCTACAGAGAACGCAGCTGGCTTGTTTTAGACACGGGGTAAAAAACAGAAAGCAGTCATTGTTTTTACTGTGTCTCTGAAGTAAAAGTTCATTTAAATATTCATTATTTCTTTCAGTTTTTACTTCTTTTAGTCAATTGTTGGATTTTTTTAAAACACCATTTTTTGGTCTCGTACTCTTCAGTTCTCGATCTTGCCACCAGTTTCTTCTATATCAACATTGTAAGAATACTTTTTTCTTTAATATTTATTCATTTCATTAAAAATAAATTATTTCCCCCTCACTTTTCCGTTTGGATTCCCAATTCTTCCTATCCTCCATTTGTTGATTTTTCTTCCCTATATCTTTTCTCTGTGCTCGTTCATTTTTATTCAAACTTTTTTTTTCTATTTAAAATTCCAAGTTGTAAGAGGAAGATCTAAGTTTGGTTTGTTTCGTTTTATGGCACATCAACCTCAATGTGTCATTTAATGCCGACAACTTTTTTTTTTTCATGGTAATACTTTTGCTTTGTCAAAAATCTATTGCTGGTAATACTATTTTTCCTGCTGATATTTCTTCAAAAATGTATAGCTGGTAATATTTTTTCAAAAACGTATAGCCGGCAACACTATTCTTTAGAAAAAATATACTAAAAAAAAAAAAAAAAAAAAAAAAAGCAGCAACATTATTTTTTCAAAAACATTATCAGAGGCTTTGCTGTTGGACGTAGTTTATAGTCATACCCAGGACACGGTTGTAGTTTATAGTCATACCCAGGACACGGTTGTAGTTTATAGTCATACCCAGGACACGGATGTAGTTTATAGTCATACCCAGGACGATCTAAGGTTATTTAGATTGTGACTGAAATTCCTGCTTTTCTATTGAATGTTCATCTTCCAAAAGGAAATCGTCCTTGCTTAATGTGCTATCTGAAAGATAGACCTTGAAATCTATCATTATCCAACCCAAACACATTTTATCGGATCAATACAGATTTTCCCGAATTACCTATATATCAAGAGAAACCACAAACTTTTATGGTTAAAATATGGATCTGTTTTAGAATATATATTTTATTCTTCGTGTTTCTGCACGCACAGAGATAGTAAGACATGTAAATACACTTTTGCCAACAATCTAGAAAGGTGTTCAAGATTCACTGACAAATACAGAAAAAAAAAATTATTCCTTTTATTTGCCTGAAGAAGGTCAGGAGACCGGAAACTCATGTAGAAGAAATATGAAGAATATTATATATATATATATATATATATATATATATATATATATATATATACTAACACAAATCCACATCATAACCGAAAAGGTTTGCGTTTATATACAGAGAAATGGTTATAGTTGTTCCAACGAGAGAAAAAAATGTATTTTTTAAAAAAGAGAGAAACCACAAATATATTTTATTTTCCATATTCTTGTTACATGTGTTTCCGGTCTCATGACCTTCTTCAGGTACAGAATAGATATTTTAGCATATTAAAAGTTTTTTTGTTTTTGTTTTTCGATGTCTTTTTCTATAGTAGTAACCAAAATGTCTTTCTTGGAATGGTGGAAAATGCCGTGTGTGTGTGTGTGTGTGTGTTTTATGGTAGTTTAATATAGGACTGGGTTTTTTTCATTATCACAAATATTTTCTTTATTTGGCTAAAGCGACTTTAACGCAATCAATATTATTGATTGAATCTTATTTTATGAACGTATTGTCCTAAATTTATCGTTCGAAATCGGCATCAATTCCATCAATAATATACTAAACAATTGTACGATTTCTGTTCATATAAACGTGACCAGATTAAATCTGTTGATACGTTATCGAGCAACATTTGTCGTTGCTCTAAGTGAGGAAATCGTCTGCCCGCAATAAAAAATATCGATATAACACGGTTTAATAAAACATGAAACATGCTTTTCTTTATGATGCCATCTAAACAAGAGATAAGAAACACGCACGATATTCTACGGTCAGTGTCAAATTTGGGAATTATTACACATAACTGACACGAAGTATCGTCATAAGAAATTCATCTTACTAGCACAACATTATAGAATAAACTCAGTATTTGTACATAAAGTTTTGATACTACACAAGATGTCAAGCATATATTTTCAGACACACCGTAGCCTTTGTGAAAGTATTAGCGTTATTTCAGGGTTGTTCTAACTACTGGTGGAATATTCCAGAAGTTTTAGAAGCTAGAGGTCGAGCACAGGTAAAACTTTGAATTTTGGAGGATTGTTTTATAATCCAAAGCTGAACATAGAAAATATCAACTTGTCTCCAGCAAATTTATAGCAAGCGTTCAGTGAAAGTTTTACAAGAGACTTAAAAATTCAATTGCCTTAAAAAAACCAAAAAACTACCTTCATTATCGTTGGCATTGCTGTCCCCTTGAGTTACCATGCAGCGTCTTCAAAGCCGAATGTGTGAGAGGCAGCCAAGGCCACAGATATTGCATGTACCAGCCTGTCCCAATGATATTAATGAAGTGGTAGAATCCTCTCTGTACCTCCATATTCTGTCAGCATCTGTTATGAATTAATGTGGTATTCTCTGTCAACAGCCGGCTGTGGGTTGATTAGTGTCAAGCCGTGTTTTGCTAGGTAGCAGGATTGATTGATTAACTACATATTAATTCTAAACATTGCGTTTAAGGAATATTTACGTTTTCTGTAAAAATCTGTTAAATTTTTTGACCTTTGAAAAAACACGTCATCTTTGAGTTAAGAACATTTTGCTGTAATTATCTAAAAATAGGTACCTCCACGAGATCGCTAAAAAAAAAAAAAGAAGAGCATAGCAAAGAAAAGACACCAAACTTGACGATAAAATTTTATTGTCTAAATGTTTGTTATTAAGAGGAAAGATCAAAGTATTTTGGGGGTATTTTGTTTTTACATTTTTTAATCGTTCCTAGCACGTCCGAAATTTTCGTTAAAAATCTTTTCTTTTTTGTTGAGTCAGCAAAATTGACAAATGGCAACCATTTTTTTTTTCATTCTATAAAAAAAATGAAAATCTCAGTTTGAAATTCTTTTAAAAATCAATTGTCATTTTTTCTAAACTTATTTTAAAATCAGAAATTATGTTTATTTAAAATATTTTGAACCAAGCTTAACTTAGCTTAGCTTATCTTCTGCGCCAAAAAGATGTAATTTGAAAATAAAACAAAACAGGGCATAAATTTTCGTGTCACTTGACAGGTGATGAAAGACGTTGATGGATTCCGTGAGGATAATTTGTTCTACGGAAGGAGAAAATTGAAATTATTTACATCTAAGTGGACAAGTTATTTACCTTGTTATTTTTAAGGAAAACTTTCAGCTCTAATTTTTTTTGTTATTTGTACTTAGCTTTCACCTTTACGTTTACGATGCTTTATGGAAAATATATTATAAAGAAATTAAAATAAGACTTAAGTGTGAGATTAAATTTCATAAGAAAGGTAATTTATAGGTACCTTTCTTATGAAATTTTATCAGAAGTGTACATAAAATACTATAATTTTATGTACATTTATTACATTTTACTGTATTATTTGTATTTCCATTCATTTTATTAATTTTGATATTTCATTTATAGAAAAAATGCCATAACTGAGATTAATATAAAAATAAGATCAGATAGATTTCATAAGATGCTCATACTTGTAGGTACCCTTCTCAGTTGAAATTGAAAAATCAAATAAACTTCTCCACACGCGTTTCGCCAATGTAAAGGCCTTAACAGTAGAGAACAATGCTTAACTCAAATAACGCAACTTAATTGTATTCTGGTTGGTCTTCCGTACTTTATAATTACAGTCCGATTATAAACACAAAATTACATTTCTTAATTACTGCGGGTCTTCTGATTAGTCAAAACGATACAATTTACAACGCACTAAAAAAAAAAAGATTCTATCTCATAAGGACACGTACGAAAGTGGATGCAGCTTATAACTAATTTTATAATATTTTAACAACTTAAATGTAAAAATATATTATAATTAAAAAAATAAATAATTGTATTAAAAATGTATTTTTCATCGAAAAATGTTTCAGCTTTCAGAAAATATTGTCCATATTCATAAAAATAACGAAAACCAAATAAAAGCATTTGAAATTAAAGAATATCTTTGTTTTATTGAGTTTAGTATGTTACAATTCAGAGCTGATTTTCAGGTAGGGGGTCCAATTAAAAAAAAAGAAAAAAGATTTTCATTCCTTAAAGTCTTGTGTTTTAACTATTGTAATTATTAATGTGGACTCGATCGAATTTCTAGAGTTTCCGTAAAATTAGTTCTGTGGGTGGGTAATAAATATAAAAAATATTTTTGTCATGACTTTAATAAAAGAAAACATTTATAATAATTTTGATCATCTGTGAATAGTTCCTGAAAGTTTCATTAACATCCGACAATTATTTTTTATTTTTGCAAGATTTTGTAAATTAATGTATGTCATACAGACATGTCATCCAAAAAAAAAAAAAAAAAAATGCTAAAAATTGTAAATGTGATTTTGATACAAAGAGAAACACGGATTTTTAAATGAAAATTAAGATTATTCTAAAAAGAAGGAAATATTTAAAAAAAAAAATTTAAATAAATTTTGATCTTTCCTCTTAATAATAAAAACATTTAAACGATAACATTTTGTTTTCGTCAAGTTTGGCGTCTTTTTCATTATGCTATGCTCTTTTTTAGCGATCTCGTGGAGGTACCTACCTAAAAATAACAAAAACCGGACATTGTTCTGAATATTAAACTGTCTGAACACAAGAAGCACGCTATGAAAGCGAATTATATTGGATAAGACCTCTGCCAATCTTCAATATTATTGATAAAATTGAAAACGTTCGCACTTACGAAAACGTCTTTTAATAATGTCGATGTCATTGACCTAATACTGACGAAGTTATTGTTACTGCTAATATGTAATGCACTTGATCTACTTTGATTTAAAAGTCTTGAATTCTCGTTATTCAAGTATCTATCTACAAAGGAGAATTGTTTTTATAGCATAAGAAAAAATATAACCGCACTTTATTCCATACCAGAAACAAAATTTATTCAACTTTTTATGCTTTAAGATTTATCAGATATATTCTAATGTGTTTAAAAGCATTTCCCCCAACACAAGGCCCAAGAGCCACTGAATGAGTTTGGTCTAAGAACATAAATGAAGGAAGTACGAAGTGCATATTATGGAACACGAATGATCCATTTCTGGATCGAAGGATCCTTGACGACAATCGTAAACGATCGGCTCAGTGGCTTCATCATGACGAAGGAATCGAAATTGAACCAATAGAAGGCTCTCGGAATCGAGACAGGTTTTCTCCAAAACACGTTATCTTTATTGGAATAAAAAAAGATCCACAAGGAAATTTCTTGGTCTATAAAGACGATCAAGTAAACTATTATAGATGAAAAACGTAAGCCAAAGATGTACAACGGAATAATGCAATATACAGAATTAAAACCCTTATATCTAATTTTGTATTAACTATTGTATTCAGAGTTTCGGGGAATTGAACCATAATTACGAAGACTTTTTGTCTGAAAAGGTTCCTCTTCTAGAATTACCTTAGCTGATCTTTATACAGTGCTGTTCGATAAAACTGACTTGACTGATATTTTTTTTACTGAAAAATTTTTTCGCCTATTGTTTTTGGGGGTCAAACTAATTTTTAATCTTACTAATATAAAGACCCCTTCCTGAACACATAGTAAAAAAAGTTTACTCACCCTCAGGTATTCTATTGATAATTATAATTTTGGATATAAATGAGATTTAGGGAAAAAAAGTGACTCACTTATTTTCTGCAACTAGTAATCAATGGAAACATAATCGAACAGCTTTAAATAAAGAATAATAGAGGTATAATTTATTTATAATAAGTAAGTTCGAAATATTTAACAATCTATGGGTCCTCCTTTATTTTGAATAACATTTTCAACCCTTTTTGGCATTGACTTGATTAGGTTCTGGCAAATCTCATCTCCAAGCATTGATCCTGCATAAATTTGGACCCTTTCAGCAGAACGGGGCAGACAAGACTAAAATTCTCTTGTCCTGCTCGCTCTTGAGGGTCTTTTCAATAGGTTTTACGGAACCAGACCCATGAAAAGAAAAGCATCCCCCAGAACATTATACTGAACCTTACTGCTAAATTCAAAGAGATTTCAAATATCCTTTGAATTTTAGTAAAAAAAAATCAACTACGAACATATACTTGCACATAATTTTTTTTTTCTCAGGTGTTATGAAAACGGTGCTCGATGTTATATTGCAGAAAACTTACTGAGCGTTAAGTGAACACAAATTTCATTATTCTGCACCTGATGATTGCGTATCCGCATGAAACTTCGAGTAGTGATGTCGACATGGGATATAAATCTTTAGATTAAATTGAAGATATCGATAAAAAGTCAAAGAGGACAGCTCAGTTATCCTGTGTTTCCAGATACCCCCCTCCCTAGCGAACGACTGAAAATGCGTCTAGTTCCGAACTATAGATTCTACAGCATTTTCTAATACACAACTGAGTAATTTAACCGCATATACTCGAATATAGCGCGAGTTTTTATAATCGTTTTTTTTTTTTGTTTTGTTTTTTTACGTTGATATGGTTTTATTTTCTACTTTTGCAACAAGCATATAAATTGCTTTCAAAAGTCAAATCCTAACAGTGTTGAAAGCGAAGAGCTACCCAACAACATTAATTTCTTGAAGGTAAAATATTTTAATGGTATTTTTCTAGCAAAAATCTTGCTGCGACGTGCTGTTTTTTGCTACACTACAGATCAACATTTTGAAGCAAACCCCCAGGATTAACATGACAGAAGAGGGGGAAAAAATGAAAAAGAGCTCTTAGAATCATAAAAAGAAAAGAAAAGGAGAATGGAATCAGTTATCTAACTTATGCTTTGAGAAAATTTTGCAACGAATTCCCAAAATCTGTGCTGCAGTCATCAAGACGGGAACAAAATTTCATAAAATTTGACTTAGTTTTTGTCATAAAATTTCTAATAAAATTTCATGTTTCACTTTTTCTTTTTAATCACGTATAACAATTTTCTCTTAGTTAAAGTACTTTTGGGGTCAATTTAAAAATTACCAAGGGTGGCCTCAAAATTACAATTACCGTACAAACAGAAATATGATTACTAAGTATATTGGAAAATTAAAAAAAAGTAAAAAAACAAATGAAGAAAAACTTTAAAACTTAATTTTCTCCATATTATTTAAAGAGCATATCCTAGCTTAAAATCAGAACAAAAATATCAGCATACTTTTAGAATTGAAGTAATGACAGTAAGAAACTGAGATAAGTTTGGTAACTATTGTTCGATAGTAAATGAGAGTGGGGAAAGGATTTAGCTAAGAGAGTGAGGGTACGTGCCATATTAAAGATAAATTCAGTTAAAAAACGAAGCTATCAGCAAAAGAATAATCGACGAAGAGAGAGAGAGAGAGAAAAGGAAGAGAGAGAGAGAGAGAGAGAAAAGGAAGAGAGAGAGAGAGAGAGAGAAAAGGAAGAGAGAGAGAGAGAGAGAGAAAAGGAAGAGAGAGAGAGAGAGAGTAAAGGAAGAGAGAGAGAGAGTAAAGAGAGAGAGAGAGAGTAAAGAGAGAGAGAGAGAGAGTAAAGAGAGAGAGAGAGAGAGTAAAGAGAGAGAGAGAGAGAGAGAGAGTAAAGAGAGAGAGAGAGAGAGAGTAAAGAGAGAGAGAGAGAGAGAGAGAGTAAAGAGAGAGAGAGAGAGAGAGTGAGTAAAGAGAGAGAGAGAGAGAGTAGAGAGAGAGTAGAGAGAGAGAGAGAGAGAGAGAGAGAGAGAGAGAGAGAGAGAGAGTAGAGAGAGAGAGAGAGAGAGAGAGAGTAAAGGAAGAGAGAGAGAGAGAGTAAAGGAAGAGAGAGAGAGAGAGTAAAGGAAGAGAGAGAGAGAGAGTAAAGGAAGAGAGAGAGAGAGAGAGTAAAGGAAGAGAGAGAGAGAGAGAGAGTAAAGGAAGAGAGAGAGAGAGAGAGAGTAAAGGAAGAGAGAGAGAGAGAGAGAGTAAAGGAAGAGAGAGAGAGTAAAGGGAGAGAGAGAGAGTAAAGGGAGAGAGAGAGAGTAAAGGGAGAGAGAGAGAGTAAAGGGAGAGAGAGAGAGTAAAGGGAGAGAGAGAGAGTAAAGGGAGAGAGAGAGAGTAAAGGGAGAGAGAGAGAGTAAAGGGAGAGAGAGAGAGTAAAGGAAGAGAGAGAGAGTAAAGGAAGAGAGAGAGAGTAAAGGAAGAGAGAGAGAGTAAAGGAAGAGAGAGAGAGTAAAGGAAGAGAGAGAGAGTAAAGGAAGAGAGAGAGAGTAAAGGAAGAGAGAGAGAGTAAAGGAAGAGAGAGAGAGTAAAGGAAGAGAGAGAGAGTAAAGGAAGAGAGAGAGAGTAAAGGAAGAGAGAGAGAGTAAAGGAAGAGAGAGAGAGTAAAGGAAGAGAGAGAGAGTAAAGGAAGAGAAAGAGAGTAAAGGAAGAGAAAGAGAGTAAAGGAAGAGAAAGAGAGTAAAGGAAGAGAAAGAGAGTAAAGGAAGAGAAAGAGTGAGAGAGTAGGAAGAGAAAGAGTGAGAGAGTAGGAAGAGAAAGAGTGAGAGAGTAGGAAGAGAAAGTGAGAGAGTAGGAAGAGAAAGAGTGAGAGAGTAGGAAGAGAAAGAGTGAGAGAGTAGGAAGAGAAAGAGTGAGAGAGTAGGAAGAGAAAGAGTGAGAGAGTAGGAAGAGAAAGAGTGAGAGAGTAGGAAGAGAAAGAGTGAGAGAGTAGGAAGAGAGAGGAAACAAAAAAGACAAAATAAAATAAAAGAAAAAAACAATAAAAACTGCCATTTCTCGAATGTTAGCAAGTTTATTACGTAACCTATTTATATTGCATTCATTTCTCAACTGACGTCTATTATAGCCTTGTGCCTGACTGTTTAATATATACAAGGAACTATAAAATACAAAACTGGAAAAAGTAAAAGGAAAATGAAATGGATTGGTGTCATAAATGTAAGAATAACCCTACATTATATATATATATATATATATATATATATATATATATATATATATATATATATATATATATATATAAATAAAATGGTCTGCTTAAATAGACGACAGCTATATTGATGGGTTTCATGCGGACTAAAGAGAAGAATATAGGTTGCTGGTCGGAGAAATGAGGGGAAACTGAGACAGGCTTAGCCTGACACTAGTTGATGGTGCACGGAAAAATCAGGCTCGTCCAGACTTCCGGAAAAAAATTAATGATAAAGAAAGATCTCAGCTATTAAACTACAATTTCGGTCCAGGTTAGAAAACGAAGCTTCGAATGTAAACAAAACAATGAAACTCGCAGACAAAACAAAATGTTGAAGATTAGTGTCCAATCTGTCGGCTATTATTGATCAATATAAGAAGTCAATCGACTGTGGTGGGATTACTTTTATTGCATTTATTTTTTTTTTTCCTTTACCTTTGTCGGAAGGAATTTCATCCTCCATATCTAGCGCATGCGCACGACTTCTTCCACATCAACCAATATTACTTCTTTTTTCATTCTGATCACAAGCCATCAGTCTACGCTAGTTCATATTTCTTTATCGCAATTTAAATAAAAAACGAGGTAGGAGTAAACACACACAGGCTAGTGTACATCAAGGGATTTTACACTGGAGTTTATCATCTACAATACATTATTTATGAGTAAGCGTTGTTTGTAAATATATGTTTAGATTTGTTCATATTGCTACATCTGCGAGTCTTCATGATTTTTGAACACAGATTATATACAGTGGACGGAAACAAATATTCGGACACATACAAATTTTTATTTCCAACTAACGAATAAACATATTTTTCATATAATTAACTTTACACAAATGCATAACTAATTATGCATAGAAAACAGAAAAATATTTTTTTTGTTTTATATGCATATTTGCTTATTATGCATCTGTGTAGAGTTAATTATACGAAAAGTATGTTTATTCATTAGTTTGAAATACAACAAATTAAAAATTTGTATGTGTACAAATATTTCCCCCTCCCATTGTATATATGAATAAAAATAGACAAGATGAATAAAACTATTCTTTTCCAACGCGTTTCGTGCTTTGAGGGACTTATCAAGGCAATATAGGATTTATTTTATTGCACGTATTTATATACAAAAGCGAAGATGTCCTTGGTTTATCAAGGCTTTTTAAGGTGGTCGAAAGGTCAATCAAAACAATTTTTTTTATGAATATTGTCTAAGACTGATTGGCTTGTTATGATACGAGATACACGGCACCGACGTGTATCTTTAAAAAACGGTAATGGATTCAACAATTTCCTTTTGATTTTTCAACATATCTGTGGTAAATTAAATTTAAATTAATTACTTACTCTTTTGATAAGTGTGGCATTTTTTTAGATTAAACTTGTGATTGAATTTATATGATGGACTCTCCTATCGTCAACGCTAAATGAGGGTCAGCTGTGGATGGAACTCTTCGTTTATTTATTTATTTCAGATAAAATGTATCTGTTGCACGTGTTTATATACAAAAGCAAGGAGGTCATTGGTTTATGAAGGATTTTAAATTTCATGAATATTCATCAGTTCAGACAAGACATACGGAGGACACAAAGTGCCATAATTCAAAGTCTGGTAAAGCAAAAGTAAGCGAGTATTATACGAGACATTTTTTAATAAACGAATATTGTTCTGGTTTGAAATGGGCGTATGTGCTGTACATCTGAAAAAAAAAAAAAAAAAAAGGAAGAAAGAGGCAATGTACTGAACTGTTTCCTTTTTTTTTTTTTTAACATTTTTGTGGTCGCGTATGTTGGTTTGGGAAAGTAGTAATTCTTTCAGAAAAGGTGAGATTGAAAAAGAAAACGGGTCGTAGATTTATATTTTGATAAGATTCGATAGCAGTTCTCTCGAGAATTTTCCTTTTGAGTAAATTACTTTCTCTTGATAAGTGTGGCATTTTTTTTTTTTTAGATCAAATTTGTGGCCGAATTTATTTCACTGTATTGCTGGGGCATTTTATAAATTTTTATGTATAAAAAGGTCCCTTTTGTGTTCGTAGATACATTTTTTTTTTTTTTTTAATTCTGTATGTTTCCTCAAAATGTATTGTGAGAAATCGCTTTGGCAATTTATTTTATATAAGCCTGCTTCTGAATTATTATTGTGTTTTTAATTCTGATCATATCCATAATGGTTTCGGAAATGGTTGTGACTATTTGGATATATATATATATATATATATATATATATATATATGTGTGTGTGTGTAGGGGCGAAGAGAGGGTCTTCCTTGGTAGGTTGGGCATTTCTCACCAATGCCGACAACTAGAGGTTCGAAACCAAAAAGTTATTTCGGTTTAGATTCCGTTTAATAAAACATTGTATTTTCGTTTGTAAATATATCTATCAGTACTTGATTGGTTATATCAATCATTTCTAAAGTTTAAAACTGGAAGCGAGTTTAATGGTTCGAAAAAGCGATGTATAATTTACAATACATGTACAAGATAATACTGAAACGTGATCATGCCCATATTTAAGACAGCAGATACTAAATTTACAATTTATAATAATGAATAAATGACGTAAAGGCGCGACAACTTGCAACTCTTCGATATCGACGCAAAAGCAAGACACGTTTTGGCTCACAAGATGATTTTCTCATGAATTTATCGTAGTAATAAACAAGAAATTCCTTTCGACGAAGTTCTAGACAGTCGCAACAAAAACGAGAGTTGAAATTTCTAGGGCACATAACGAGGAAAAAAGGTTTTGAAAAATCGATACTCACAGAATAGTTTGATGGTAAGAGATACAAAGGAAAGCAACGCATCACCTACCTGGCGAGCTTGAGTTAATGAATGGCGAATCGGTGTTTAGAAGAGAGAGCAAAAAGTAAATTTACTAAGAGTTGCAAAGGACATGAAGTTGTAGAATGCCCTGATCACCATCGTCCTGAAGGGATACGTCACATAGATGTGGGCATCAGTTATAAACTTTTGGATACGAAGAGAACAGCCCATTAGAAGCAGGACTAAAACAACCTTGCTACGACAACACCAACAAGGAGAATCCTTATAAACATGCAGACTTGAACTCTGAAAAATCTTATATTCGAGATGTTAGGGCTGTGATGTTTGGTTTGTTTTACGGAATATCAACCTCAATGGGTCATTTAATGACAAGATTTTTGTTGTTGGTAATATTTTTTTTCTGCTTGTAATAATTTATCCTTCAAAAATTTTATTACTGGTATTAAAACCAATTTTTACACTTTCATAATGCTTTAACCCTATTTTAGAGGTTAACTATTTGCCCATAGTTGGGGCCCTAACAAGTGCTACCACCCAGGGTCAGGGTGAACCTGGGAACAACAAAAATTAAGAGGTAGTTTCACGCTCCACAAAACCTCTTGATCAGAGGCCTTGCTGTTGGACGTAGTTGACCGCCATACCCAGGACGCGGCTATGTAAGTTGACCGCCATACCCAGGACGCGGCTATGTAAGTTGACCGCCATACCCAGGACGCGGCTATGTAAGTTGACCGCCATACCCAGGACGCGGCTATGTAAGTTGACCGCCATACCCAGGACGCGGCTATGTAAGTTGACCGCCATACCCAGGACGCGGCTATGTAAGTTGACCGCCATACCCAGGACGCGGCTATGTAAGTTGACCGCCATACCCAGGACGCGGCTATGTAAGTTGACCGCCATACCCAGGACGCGGCTATGTAAGTTGACCGCCATACCCAGGACGCGGCTATGTAAGTTGACCGCCATACCCAGGACGCGGCTATGTAAGTTGACCGCCATACCCAGGACGCGGCTATGTAAGTTGACCGCCATACCCAGGACGCGGCTATGTAAGTTGACCGCCATACCCAGGACGCGGCTATGTAAGTTGACCGCCATACCCAGGACGCGGCTATGTAAGTTGACCGCCATACCCAGGACGCGGCTATGTAAGTTGACCGCCATACCCAGGACGCGGCTATGTAAGTTGACCGCCATACCCAGGACGCGGCTATGTAAGTTGACCGCCATACCCAGGACGCGGCTATGTAAGTTGACCGCCATACCCAGGACGCGGCTATGTAAGTTGACCGCCATACCCAGGACGCGGCTATGTAAGTTGACCGCCATACCCAGGACGCGGCTATGTAAGTTGACCGCCATACCCAGGACGCGGCTATGTAAGTTGACCGCCATACCCAGGACGCGGCTATGTAAGTTGACCGCCATACCCAGGACGCGGCTATGTAAGTTGACCGCCATACCCAGGACGCGGCTATGTAAGTTGACCGCCATACCCAGGACGCGGCTATGTAAGTTGACCGCCATACCCAGGACGCGGCTATGTAAGTTGACCGCCATACCCAGGACGCGGCTATGTAAGTTGACCGCCATACCCAGGACGCGGCTATGTAGTAATGCATCATCTTTGTGTCTGTTACAAGTATATGCCGGTATAAACCGAATTACGCTTTGGAGATTTATTTAATTGAACTCTGTAACCATAACAGGCTACAGAAATAGAAATAAAGATTCCCTCCCCATGTTGTAAAAATACAAGTACCCATTTCGTAATTTTCAGTAACACATAAACAGGACCTGTACATTAGTCGCCATTAGAAAAATCACCACGATACTGGAAAAAGCTATAACAGGTACTGGATTTATCCTGAAAAATTATCTTAAGCGATAGTTTTATTAATTTCAACGGGAAACAGTAATGACTGTTCGGTTAATGAATGCCAAATGTTTCCTTATAGAAAAAGGGTTGGTGATACTATTATTCTCGCTTTCGAATTTATTATTTCTGTGAAATAAGTTTCAAGAAATGAATGACATATTCAGTTCAAGCAGATTTAAATACATAGGAAAGAACATAAATTAGTATAGCTCTCCACGACTTCCTATCTCGTGTGGCTTAAATTATTTCTGGTTTGGGGAAAATGCAACGTATCTTTACATTTTAAAGAAGAACTACAACCGCTGCTAACAGAAATACGTAACGTTAAAAAAACAAAAAAACAGCTATTTATAGCCATAAGGTATTCAAGTCATAAGAATTCCTTTAAAATGTACGCTTGTATTACTTTGTAAACTTTTTACTTTTACTTAAAAATGTAGCCGGATTCCGGAGTCTATATTTTTCCATTTGATCCTTACAAAATTAATTACGCATTAAAATTTCTGTGTTCTTCTATAATGCAATTTTATCACGTCAAAATAGTTCATTTCCTGACGAAAAAAATATCAAAATTAATTTTAGTATAAAATAAAAAAATTAAAAATCCGCATCAAAACATTTAAAATATTTCTGCACAATATTCTTAAAATGTCTTAAAATAAATCTTAAAATTGGAGAATGCAATTATATCATACGATATTAAATTTGGTACACATGGACAGACCTTCGTGCCCGAAAACGAAAAAAAAAAAAAAAAATTAAACATAAAAAAAAGGCGTTACAAAAGGGTTTTTTTCATTGACACCGCTGTTTAACTATACTCATTCCTTTGGCAATGTTTATTTGCAAGATTATAAAATTTATTTTTTACCAGTATTCCGAAGAAATAAATGAGAAAAAAAATTCTTTATATAACAATTTTTAAAAAATACATAAAACATCTACAATTCAGTAAGTTTTACTATATATATATATATAAAGAAATAGTTTTAAGGTGTGCTCTATTTATGGGATAAAGTGCTCAATATCAGAGACTGATTGTATGTAAATATAAATATAAAAGTTAAGATTGAAGTCAACACTCAGAGGCGACAGTGTTTCAAACTGGATGCATTCGTCAGGCGGCCTGACGATTGCGTCCAACATGAAACAGCCTGTCGCCTCTCAGTGTTGACTTCAATCTTCGCACACACACACATTTTATATATATATATATATATATAAAAAAGACATTTTTATGCTTATACATTCTTTTTGTAGATACAAATATTTAAGTAAATGTTTGTTTGTTTGTTTGTTTGTTTATAATAAACAGTATTAAACAACATTTACCAGCAGTGAATGTCAAAGAAATTTTAACAGAACCTGTATCCCATACGGAACAGTCATTTAGCTTGACATGCCTTAACCGATTTGGCTACAGAGGAGCGTTCGATTAGCAAGGTCGAATTTACTGTCTTTAAACTTCAATCTTCCATGAATCTCTCACGTACATTCATATCTGCTCAAAGCGCATTCGTATGTAAACAAATGACCCCACACATGAAATGAACAAATATTTTCTGCGAAAATTTCTCGGACATTCAGGCTGCTAAATGTTGTTTAATACTGTTTATTATAAACAGATCATTTACTTAAATATTTGTATCTATAAAAAGAATGTATAAACAAATTTTCTTAAAATAATTGTTGGACTTTGTCCATTTCATAATATATATATATATATATATATATATATATATAAATTACCAAGTTTAACGACCTTCATTCCCTCCCCAAGATTTGGCGTTTTAAAAAGTGATTAGATGTTTTTTTTTTTTTTTTTTTTTAATAAAACCCAAACATGGAATTTATACATTTTCTTTGTTCTTTGAAAATATACAAAAAACATTACACACTTTATTAGATTCTAAATATTTTATATTCACAATATTCTTAAAATTCGAACCAACTTATGCAATATTTATCAATTGATAAACAAATACAAATAAATCTGAAAATAATTTTTAATTTTTGAATAAAAATTTTCCCTCATTTATTTTTTTTTATGAAAATAGTAAATAAGTCTTTATAAAAGTAAATTATTTTTTTTACAATCTTGTAAAACATTGCCGAGGGAGTGAATGATTTTTTTTTTTTTGTTTGTTTAGCGGCATATAAAGTCCTAATATGTCATTTGATGCCGAAATTTGATTTTTTGGGGGGAGATTTAAAGTAATAAAAATGTTTTTCTACTTTCAAAAATGAAAGTATGGTAGATGATATTCAGTTCTTGCGTATGTAAATGTTTGTGTGAACATAATTACTAGAGGCAGTGATACGTGTGTTTTATGCTCTAGTTTTGTTTTAGTTATATTTTGAAATAGTTTGATTTCTTGAAGAATTTGTAAGATATTATATCGATTAATGTCATGAATGTTCGTTGGTTGATTTTGTTTCTATGGGTTATTTAATGTCGAAATTTAAATATTTTGAACCAGTTTATGGCTTCAACTAAATATATTTTGGACGCAATTGCATGCCTTCAGCTACAAACAAAATGTATTGCTGGTCATTTTGCTATAAATATGCATTGTTGGTAACTTTATGTACTTTTATACTTTCATAGATTTTTTTTTTTTTGGTGGAGGCGGGCACTATTTGCCCATAACTGGGACCCTAAAAGGTGCTGCTACAGGTTGAACCGGAGAACAGCAGAGGTGGTTCCACGCTCTTCAAAACCTCCAATCTCGTAATTATTAGGTTGGTGCAAAAATAATGACGTAATGTCGTTTTTTGACGTTAAAAATACGTCAAAAACCGACATTATTACGTCATTATTTTTGCACCAACCTAATAGAAGCTTAAGCTGGATGTAGTTTATTGTCAGATGCAGAAATAGGAAGTGAACGTAGTCAAAATAAAAAAAAATAAAAGCGGTGTCAATGGAAAAAGTGTCCTTTTGAAACACCATTCTTTGGCGGACACGAAGGTTCACGTTAGCCATCTTGCCAAAAGAATTTGTTTTGAACACTTAACTAGTTCACCTTCTCATGTCAGTCACTGATTATTTATTTTTCTTTGGGTCACGAAAATATAGAAATGATACAATATGGCCCTTAGCTTGAAAAATTTAAGGATTGCTGATGTTCATCATGTAAATATTACTTTAAAATGTTATTTTTTTTATACGTCTTTATTTAATACTAGCACAAATACACAATGCTTTGTACGTAGGTTTAAGAAAGGAGTGTGTATGCGTGCGCAGGATGAGTTAAGGATGATATATAAAGCTTCTTTACCTGTAGGTGAGAGCGTTTAGGTTTACAAGTGGATATGTTTGCGGTTTTTGGTCTCCTGAGGCTAACAATTTACTTGTATGATTGTGCCAAACATCTGTGAGAGAAGCCAAACGACTAGACGGACTGTAAGGATGCAGCTTCTAATTAAGAAAATGACCTCTTCACTCAGCAAGTCACGGACATCTGAAGGTTTTAAAGAGACTAACTCTAAAAGAGTCGAACTTACCGTTGGGTTAAACGGAATTGTGCTAGGAAAGAAAAAAAAAAAAAAAAGAGACAAGAGGTGACGTTACTGCCAAAACAAGTGTCATGAGATTTTGACTGTGGGCCCATACGTCAAAATTATTAAAATAAAGAAAAAATATCCTGTTGACAGCTTATTTGAATAAATAAAAAATGGCGGAAGAATTTATGTCGCACGAAATACACTCCGGCTAGCAAAACTGCAATGACCACGTGTTGATTCGAGATGTTTTTAACTCAACTTCATTTTCATAGAATTTAACCGAATTTAAGGCTCGAAAGACAAGGTAAAGTATTATTTACCGGAATTTTCAACCTTATTTGGTCATTTCGTAACGAATTAGGTAGTTTAACAGGTGAAATCATTTTTAGTTCTTTTTAATCTTTGAACGATGTTTTCGGATGCGAATACCTTGTATTCGTCAAATATTTTGTGGCTTACGGCCATATCACGCTGAAACGCCGGTTCTCGTACGATCACCGAAGTTAAACAACGTCGAGGCTGTTCAGTACCTAGATGGGTGACCGCTTGGAAATACCAGGTGCTGTAACCTTGGATGTGCGGGTGGCGTAATAAATAATGGCCCGGAATTGGGAATCGGACAGCCGTGTTCCTATTGCAGTAGAGTTCGTTATATTCACTCACACGATAATACCATTGGAAATGGTGCGAATCCACCTCTTCTCCCCCAGCTATGGGTTAATTCGTAGGACTGGTATCAGTAAGTTTTCTTACAATCTAGAGATATTTTCTGACTTTAAATTAACTGCAAATGGTTGATAAGTCGTATAAAAAGCAAATATTTTGAGGTGCGTGTGTGAGAGAGAGATCTCGAAAAGTTTAAGAAACATTTTTCTCAGGCATCTTAGTAACTGAGAAATGGGCACTTTTTATATAGTATCTCTAAGTTTGGTATAACAGCTAATCAAAGTGTTGCAGTTAGAATGTTAATATTGAATGAGGTATCAGGTATAAATCAAAGAGAAGGCGAGAGGAACTAGAGAGTATAAGAATAAAGAAGATAGATAACGATTGAACCCTTTACTTAAATGATTGAGGATTAAAATGTACACGGCAGCATAGCCGTAAGCGTTTCAAAATTATATAGTTTTACTATTATTGTTGCACTCTATCATATGTAAATGCACACAGTGAAGCGGTTATCGGTGCAGAAACAGAAATCGACGTGCCGAGTTCAAATTCCAACAGCGTTCACTTATGCACATATTTTATGGGCCACGTCCCTTCGTGATACAAGAATTTATGGAGATACCTATCTCGTGTGGCATTTAGCTTTTTTTTTTCTCTTTGCTAAAACTCTCACCAATGTTCCGCTATCCATTCGTACAAGCTAGTCAACTCAGTGGCTAGCTATCTTCCTCTTGGACAGACATTTTTTCTTTTTTTAAATTTTCATTAACGACATTCCCGATGGCATCAGTTCTCAACTTGGTATCTACACTGATAACAACCATTTATTCTTGTCTCGATAGTAAATTTTGATCAACTTAATAAAGGTAAATGGCTTCTTTATTCTAATGCCTAAAAAGCAAAACTGCTCTCCATTAATCATCCGAGACACACCTTTCTGCCTTCTTTCGACATAGATGAGGCTAACCTCCAAAAGAGTGACTCGTTTCGCCTTCTGGAGCTAACCTCCTTGGCCGACATGAAGCGGCAAGACTATATTGAATCCATTGCTAGGTCAGCACCTAGCAATGGATTCAATATGCTAACAAAGTGGGTTCACTGTGTCGTGCTAGACAATTTTTCTCTCTATAATGTATCTTATATATTTAAGTCTACTATTCATCCATATTCAGAATATTACTGTCACACAAGGTCATATATATATATATATATGCTATACTAAATTATATATGCCAATGAAATAAGGATGATATTTGCCAATGTGTTTAAAAAAAAAATCAGTAATACATAGTCTATAATATTATTAATGGTTGTATCAGTTTCAAGTTCATGTGAACATCATCTACTTTTGTGATGTCAACGAAAATACGTTGCCACTTTTGTAATGTCAACGAATAGTCGTTGTCACTTTGTTAATGCCCGTTGTAGAAGAGACTTTGTAATTGCAGATACAACTATAGTAATAATACTGGTATCAGACGCCATCGAATAACTAATAGTACTTGCTCGATAATAGTGATCCGAATAGTAAGATATTCACTCACCGCGGTCGGATGTGGCACAATTCCGAGTTTATTTTGAGGTATCCGAGCTCGTAAGTTCGGCCAAAGATTCCCCGTAGGCCCCGTAAAAATGGGGTCGAGTAGCTGTCTCCTAAGACGAGAGACTGCCCCTCGGCATAGCCTCGTCTGGGGGATCCTCTCTGCCTAGAGGCAGAGAGTTTGACCACCATACTTCCGAAGTAATCCGGATAGTGATCACTTAGACGCCACGCTATTTCATATATATATATATATATATATATATATATATATATATATATATATATTTCCTTTACCATCACGTGATCGTTTTTGTTTTCTCTCTGGTGATCCGTGTTCAAACTCCAGTGTCGACAGCGGCACTATTCCTATATAAAACCTACAGGGATCAGATTTTAGTTTTCTTATCACTGCCTATTAACTACCCCCCAACTTCATCAACGTTCATTCTTTATATTCCATCTGCAATAATAAACTAAAATTTTTTCTGCATCTGGGAAAAAAAAAATGATTTTAAGCTTACTCAATGTTATCTATTTTCAACAGAGTCTGTATACTGTGTATGGAAATTTTGGAAAGTGATCGTCAGTAATCACACAATATTATCATCCACTAAAAATGAATTGCTGGCAGTAGGGCTAAAATGAATTGCTAACGAACCCAGAGGTCATCCCAGCACAGAAGCGCCCCGAAAAGATTAATCGATGGTCTTTTAACCAATTGCTTTTTATTTTCTACCAGTTCTTGATTCAGTTCGAACATTAGTATAAAAAATGGATTTTTAGATCAGAGAGGTCTTCTCTAAAGTGCTGGTGATACGCCATCTTCCTGCTTAACACCATTTGGAAAACCGAAAAATGTGCTTTCTTTTGTAATTTTCTTCTCGGCACTACGTAATTCAACATCAGTCAAAACAGAACAAGGATTCGGCCAACGTTCAAAAGCGGAAATATCACCTTCGGATAAGCCATTCCACACACAAAACACTGCTTTTATTGGATGAAGAGATTCACACCGTGAGAACATTAATACAGGGTGCCCTCCAAAAATTGACATAATTTAAAATGTGAATATTTAACTGTGACCCAAGAAAACGAAATTAAATAGGCTTCATGGTGAGAAACAAGATTTATCAAAATTCCATAATGTTTAAAGTGATGTAGATTTTATAACATATTTCAAAAAGCTTCACAAATGATGAATATGTGAACCACCTTTGACACGGCACACATTAAGCGGATAATCCAGCTCCTGCCAAACACGCTGTAGGATGTCTTGCGTATCATTCTCCAGCACGTTCCTCCAGGCTTGTAGGAAGAGGTGGGGATATAGGGTGTTCGGAAAAAAATGGCAGCGGAAAAAATGGCAGAAGTGGATAAATAGGTAAAAATGGCAATTCGACAACAGAAAATAATGATCGTTCGAGAAGGATCTCGTCTAAGCTCCCATCCCTCTAGTTTAAAACAGGGCTAAGTCCCCAACCCCCTCAATATTTTAAAATAATTTTAACTAGATATTTACTCTAGTGGGGTGGGGATCTAAGCTCCTTCTCTTGTTTTAAATAGGGGCTAAGTTCACGCTCCTAGTATTAAAAACATTTTTTTTTTTAAATTTCGATGTCGATTTTTAGAAGTTTTATTGGGCTGGGGTGGGGGGCTAGGTTCCTACTCCTAATTGCAGTAAAAGTACAAATCGTAGCGTGTTTAAGTGAATTTGATGACTATAATTAATTTTATAATTGATAGCTGACATTAGGATTAGATGTGTATGTGTGTGTGTATATATATATATATATATATATATATATATAGTGTTGGGACGATTAATCGGAATCGGAAAAATCGCAAAGGCGTAGGTTC
This sequence comes from Acanthosepion lycidas, assembly GCA_963932145.1. Taxonomy (NCBI): domain Eukaryota; kingdom Metazoa; phylum Mollusca; class Cephalopoda; order Sepiida; family Sepiidae; genus Acanthosepion; species Acanthosepion lycidas. The sequence continues at coordinate 117,095,654 of OZ010573.1, forward strand.
GGAATCCCATTCAAATAAGTTTTTTTTTTTTTTTTTTTTAATTGGAATGTTTTTTCTTACAAATAATCAAATAAAACTTTATAATTGGAATGTTTTCTTTTTTGTGAAAATACTTTTTAAATAGTTTATATTGAAAACATTTTTAAATATTTTATTCTATTTTTTAAATAAATAGTTTTTTTTTATAAATGGAAATGTAACAAAATTTAAATATATTAAGCGTCATAGTAATAATGTATCCAATATATTGTTTTTTTATTCGACTGCATTACTGATTCCCACGTGTTCAAACTAGTAAAATTTAAAAAAAAAAAAAAAAAAACAGTGTACAAAACTGACGAGGAACTGTTTTCCGATAAACACCGCTTAATGTTGGTTTCTGATTTCAATACCGGAAGCCGTCATCAAGTGGACCTATAATTGTTTTTACCCAAGTTTTTCAGTGTAATCGCTTAAAAAGTAAAATCTCATGGAAGTGGGGAGCTTTAGCTGAATATTCTTTTTAATTCGACAAACTTAATGTTTTTTCCATTATGTATTCTATCCAAGATTTTAATGAACTCATTGTGAGATATTCATCGATATTTTTTTCCTTTTGCCATTTTTTCTTATTTATCATCTTTTGCCATTTTTACCCTGCCATTTTTTCCGTTGCCATTTTTACCTAAATTCGGGGATATAGACCTATCCTTTCACATAACCCCATAGAAATAAAATCAAAAGGTGTGAAATCAGGTGAACGTAGTAGCCATTTCAACAGCACATTGTAATCACTGACACGCCCGATTCATCTTCCTCGTAGATGCTCAATGCAAGTCTGCACAGTCAACTTCGTTTTTTTTACACATTTTATTAAAGTTTGAGATCATTTAAGCGGGAATTGGTTAAATTATTAGACTACAGAATGTTGTCAATTTTTTTGTGGGTGGGGACACCCTGTATATTTGTTGGTGACCTACGATCGCGTGTGGTTTGTTTTGGTTGGTTTGTTTTACGGCATATCAACCTCAATGGGTTATTTAATGCCACCAAAATTTTTTTTGCTGGTAATATTTTTTTCATAAAAGTATTGCTGGTTATATTTTTTCTTCAAAAATCTAAAGCTGGTAATATTTTTTTTCAGAAAATGTACACACGTTTGTATTGCTGGTATTTTTTTCAAAGTATTGCTGATAACTTTTCCTTCAAAAATTATTGCTGGTAATAATTTTTTTTTACAAAGTATTTCTGGAATTAAAACCTATTTTTAGACTTTCATAGTATTTTGACACAAGTTTGGGTGTTAACTATTTGCCCATAGCTGGGATGGTAGCACCTGTTAGAGACAGGTGCTACCATACCCGGATTAGGGTGGACCTGGGAACACCAGCAATTAAGTAGTGGTTCTACGCTCGTTAAAACCACCTGATATGAGGTCTTACTGTTAGACACAGTTTATCGTCTTACCCAGGACGTGGATGTAGTTTATAGACATAACCCAGAACGGACGACGTCATGTGATTAACCAGCTCACAGATAATGGCCAATAAAAGACTAGTAATACAAATTTTCCTTTGGTGCTATTTTCTTTCAGAACATGGACGAACATGGCTCTCCACAACAAATTATTCGTAACTCTTGGTAACGTTTGTATTTTCACCATCACTACCGTTGCCTCTTGTCTGCAATATGCCCTGTGAGTTTCAAATTCTTCGGCCCCTCTTTCCACTTTACCAGTGAATTTTCAACTGCTTTTCTGATACCGAGTGAAAGCATTTTCTTGATGCCATTGTCCTAATTTAAGATATCGTTGCTAATATGTTCAGTCCATGGTATTCTCAGTATCCTTCTGTAGAACATTTGTTGCTTCAAGTCTCTTCATCTGTGAGAAGACTGTCCAGCATTCACCGTCAGAAAAAACATTACATAATTCAGAACTCTTATTTTCTAAGTTTTCTTTTTTCTTAATACTTTTCTTGGGTTTAGAACGTGAGTTTAGCTATGTCAACGTGATTTTCGGCGTCATGTTTTCAGTCCTCTAGACTCGCTTTTCTGAATTTTAATTCTTGCATATGTAGACAACAGAGATTTTGGTATATCCATTTCCTATTTAGCGTCGTAGAATGTTCCTCTTGCTGAAAACCATATTTTCTTTCTAGCAATTGTTTAGTCCTTTTTTTTTCACATTCCTTTAATGCTGTCTCGAGTAGTTCATGCGATTTATTTTCTGTGTTCGTCATCAATACTGTGAAATCTTAATACCTTACGTTGCTAAGATTGTCCGCCAACAATAAATCTTGGAAGGAAGTCCTAATTAGTATTTATTTTTCAAGTTATCACCTGCGAAGATAGACATGAAAATATGAGTGTTTGCATGTTTAGGATACGTGTATATATATATATCAATATTCCCTTACCTGACAGGTTATATTTCACTCGGTTATTAACTGAAATTTAAAAGAAAGAAAAAAAAAAAAAGAATATGTTCAGATTGAAAGCGTATAAGTGTTCTTCCTGCTGCTATTTGAAACTTCTTGTTGCTTACTCGTTACGGCCAACGATAAAAATTGCATCAGATTTATATGAATGCAGACGCCTACATGATTGAATCAAGTTTTTACGTGTGGATGATATCATACTTTGAGTCACCATCATAATAATGAGAGACTAGACATTAATATATAGGTACAAAATACCGGATTTTGCTCCTTTTAGATACTTGTAATTAATGCCGGATTTTTCTATTCAGTTGTATAATTCATAATAATTTTGGCTATTGTTTGCTTAAAATATTTGTCAAAATATTTTTAAAAATATGTTACCGATCATCAACAAAATAGAATGAGTAGTGCTGTTTATCTCATTTTATGTAAGCTTGCTGTGTCGATGTATTTTTACATACAAAAATTAACAGATGGCTGAAGAGCCACTCAAGGTGAGGGTTACTGTTTGAAAAATAATGATAAATGAGGTGTATTATATTAAATGATAAAAGATGTTAGGAGAGTGAAGATGATGTAGATGACGGGGAATAAAAAAATTAATGAACCTTTACTTGAAGAGGTTAAGATTTTAGCGTTCTGGGAAGCATCCACGTGGGGGTATATTCCAAAAAATGTCAGTTCTTTAGAAAAAGTCTGCGAGTGGAACTTTCTACTTCCAGTTTATTAGACTTCCATCGGTGTCCCAATCTGTAAAGATCGGAATTTCTGTAGAGATCTGGATTTCTAGAACTAAAGAATGGGATTAAAAAAAATAAATAAAAAAGGGGGTTACAGTATATAATAAGCTTATAAATTGTTTATGATATCGACTTAATATTCATTTTAGAAATCTATCATTACTCGATTAAAAATATTTTGTAAAGAATGATATAGCATTAAACGAAACGACCTTAGACATATCAGTTTGGTTTGGTTTGTTTTACGTATATCAACCTCAATGGATCATTTAAAACCAACAAATTATTTTTCCTGGTAATATTTTGTTTCGTCAAAAATCTATTTCTGGTAATATTTTTTCCTCAAAAATATATAGTAATATTTTAAAAATGTTTGCTGGTAATTTTTTTTTTTTTTTGTTTTTTTTTCAAAAAAATATTTCTGATAATTATTTTTTTTTTGACAGCGTATTTCTGGTATTAAAACCTAATTTTACACTTTCATAGTGTTTTAATCACAATTTCGGGGTGAACTATTGGGTTGGTGCAAAAATAATGACGTAATAATGTCGATTTTTGACGTATTTTTTAACGTCAAAAACGACATTACGTCATTATTTTTGCACCAACCTAATAGTTGCCGGTAGCTGGGACCCTAACAGATGCTACCACCACGGGTCAGGGTGGACTTGGGAACGACAGCAATTAAGAGGTGATTCCACGCTCCTCAAAACCTCCTGAGCACAGGCTTTGCTGTTGGACGCAGTTTATCGTCTTAACCAGGACGCGGATGTAGTTTATCGTCTTACCCAGGACATATCAGTGGTTAACTGGGACAAAAAAATGGCTTGTAAATTGTAACGCCTTCAAAAAGAAAATTCCTCGGGCACTGATGTGTTGTAATGGTCAGCAAGCTTGTCTCACTACATAAATCATGATTGAATAGTGAGTTCGATCTTCACTGGGTGCCCATGCTTTTGATCATGTGCCAAATCTAAGGAACGCTGAGAAAACCACAAAAATGAAACTGCATTAATTTAATCACCACAGAAAACATTTTCTGCCTGCCATCATCATGGCTGATTCTAAACTCCAAAAGAGCAACACAATTCGCCTTTTTGGCCTCACGCTACCCAATGACATGAAGTGTTGTGATTGTATTGAATAGAATGGTAGGTCTTCTGCTATTAATGTTGGTTCACTGTGTTGTGCCAAAAAATTTGTTCGTTAAAATCCTTCTTGCACAGTCAAATCTACCATTCGTCCGTTCATTGCTGACAAAATTCAATCAAGGATCTGTGATTTAATGAGTCTTGACCTGGCATACCAACCAGTCACTTTCTCACCGACGTAACGTAGCTTCTGTCTACTCGACAAATATTTTCATGGCAATTGTTCTGATGAGCTTTTCTCTTTAGTACCGCGACTGCATGAATTTAAGTTTGCTACTAGATTGAGAACTAAATCTCATAGTTTTACTGAACTAACTAGATGCAACCGTCGGTTCTACTCTAATAGTCTTATGTCATACAGGCGAAACCTGTGGAACAGTAGATTTCTTACTTCCTTGCCACCTACAATCTTCAAATATTTAAATGCAACGTCAATCGTCATCTGTTTTCCTAAAACCTATTTCTTTGGTTTTTTTTATCCCTCACTAAAATATTCTCATTCTTTTTCATTTATTGTAACCCCCCCTGCGTCCTAGCAGCATTATCACCTTAATCGAGGTAAATGATTAATAATAAAAGTTAAGGGCTATGTCGCCACCGAAAGCATAAGACACCCAGTGTGGATCGAAATCACTATTCAGTCATGATTTATATAGCGAGACAAGCTTGCTGACCATTGCACCACGTCAAAGTGCACAAGGAGTTTTTTTTTTCTTGTTTCGGAGGCGTTACAATTTAAAAGCCATTATTTGCCCGAGTCAACCACTGATAAGTCTACAGTTGTTTCATTTAATGCTATATCGTTTCTTACAAAATATTTTTAATCGGGTAATGATAGATTTCTAAAATGAATATTAAGACAGTATCATGGACAATTTCTCAGCTTATTATATACTGTATCCTTTAATTCCAAAAATTCAGATCTTTACACACTGGGACACCGATGCCACTTTCATAGAAGTCTAATAAACTTGTATCCCAAATGCAAGTAGAAAGTTCCACTAACAGAGAATTTTCCTAACTGACATTTTTTGGAATAAACCCCCACGTGGATGCTTCCCGGAACGCTAAAATCTTGACCTCTTCAAGTAAAGGTTCCTTCATTTTCTATTTCCCTGGACCATCTCCGTAAACGGCAGCTTATTTAAAAGCTTAACAACGTTCACCCATACGACCACACAACTATAGACATCGGTATTCATTGTCTAAGTACAAAAAAACATCGAAAGATCACTTCCAGCAATTGACAATCCCACCAATCTGCACCCTAGCATTTATTCCCTCTCGACTCACCTGATGAAGTGTGGACACCAGAATTTCTTGAAACGTGTAAGCCGTGGAATACAGGCGATGTGCACAGATTTAAGTAGACACCTGGCGGCTAGTAATTAATTACATCAATCAATACTGAATTACATTCATTGAAGCAGTAACAGTAGGACGCCAGTATTGAACAGTAGCTATGGGATGAGGGTGTGCATCGAGTTTTCATTTCTGATCCTGTTGTAGCGAGGCGCAACCATTTCAACGCCTTACGCACCTACGCTTTTGTGCGCACACGTCTGCAGCCACCCACCCGCCAAAAAAAAAAAAAAAAAAAAAAAAAAAAAAAAAAAATACAAAACAAAAAAAACGTCGACTGCTCGGTCAACTGATCAGTCTGATACCACAGTTGCCGTCATGCTTTGTTAACTAGCGAAGCATATTGGGAAACTATGGCACACGCTCGAAATTGTTTAGCCAGTTAAATGGTATTGAAATGAGCATAGTCAGACACGCTCAAGTTGAATGTAATATCTGCATTAAAAAAAGGCAAGAGAATCCGCTTGCCCAAACGGTCTTTAGGGGATTAACGATTTTGATGCACACAATCTTTGAAACGTAATTTTAATGGACGCAAAATAATAAACAAAAGAAACATTAGAAATATTTGCATATAGAAATGGATTGATAAATAAAGGCAAATACAAGGCCTGTTCTAGCTGTTTAATATTAATAAAGACATATCCTGTTGAGGGTAATGGGGCCCAATTTCATTTCAAAATACTCTAGTTAGGACTTTATACACAGTCTAGAATCCCTTTGAATTTTCCAAATCTGATCGCCAGCAGCCATCTCGATGTGTTCTCCGTTCACGACAGTGACACGTTCCTTTGGTGCCAGCTACTGCCGATAAAGTAACCTCACGGGAGAGGCTTCAGATATACGCAGTTAGGTTACAGTGGATTCGTTACAGAGTTACACAAGGACCACACGACCACTTCTCTAGATATTCAGAATCACCATCTATGTTTGAAACAGATATTGTATCTACACGAACTGGGGCCAGAGAACATTTTATTTTATTTTTAAGTAACAGTTAATTTGTGCTGATCCTGATTATTTAAGTTCAAGATTTAAAAATTGCGAAATTAAGTACTTTTTTTTCTTTTTTAACGCAGGCTGAAGTTGAATGAATGGAATATTATCTGCACGCACAAAAAGATTTTTCAAAAAGACCACCATTAGAACCTGCAACCACATCAATGCAAGTCGGTATATTTTCTTTTTCATCGAAATATCCAAAGTATATCGACATATTCCAGAGACGAGGCCAAATTATATTTAACCCCAATCTATTTCGAAGAGAAATGAGTATATATGTATTTAGGTCAGCTCCAACAAAGAATCGTTATTCCACTCCTTATCTACCAACACCCGTTCTTTCTCCAGAAAAATCTTCTGGGTCCCCCCCCCAATACAAACCTATCATCTTTGCTTTTAAAATCTTATTTCACGTATTGCTACCGTTTTATTTCTTGACTTGACTCCCTTTGTTGTATCTTATGGTCTTTTCTTTCCATAATACATATGATGTTGGCGGTAAAAAAATTTGGGTATTGTAGAATTTAAAACTTTTACATTTTTTGTTTTTCGTTCAAAAAGAAAATGCACAACAGTAACTCGTACAAATTTATATATAAAATAAATATATATATTATATAAAAAATAAATATTATATATAAAATAAATATATATATTATATAAAAAATAAATATTATATATAAAATAAATATATATATTATATAAAAAATAAATATTATATATAAAATAAATATATATATTATATAAAAAATAAATATTATATATAAAATAAATATATATATTATATAAAAAATAAATATTATATATAAAATAAATATATATATTATATAAAAAATAAATATTATATATAAAATAAATATATATATTATATAAAAAATAAATATTATATATAAAATAAATATATATATTATATAAAAAATAAATATTATATATAAAATAAATATATATATTATATAAAAAATAAATATTATATATAAAATAAATATATATATTATATAAAAAATAAATATTATATATAAAATAAATATATATATTATATAAAAAATAAATATTATATATAAAATAAATATATATATTATATAAAAAATAAATATTATATATAAAATAAATATATATATTATATAAAAAATAAATATTATATATAAAATAAATATATATATTATATAAAAAATAAATATTATATATAAAATAAATATATATATTATATAAAAAATAAATATTATATATAAAATAAATATATATATTATGTAAAAAATAAATATTATATATAAAATAAATATATATATTATGTAAAAAATAAATATTATATATAAAATAAATATATATATTATGTAAAAAATAAATATTATATATAAAATAAATATATATATTATGTAAAAAATAAATATTATATATAAAATAAATATATATATTATGTAAAAAATAAATATTATATATAAAATAAATATATATATTATATAAAAAATAAATATTATATATAAAATAAATATATATATTATATAAAAAATAAATATTATATATAAAATAAATATATATATTATATAAAAAATAAATATTATATATAAAATAAATATATATATAAAATAAAACAATGTCTGAATTTATGGGATGAGCTATTTACACAATTTATATTTGTGATACCCCCATAGCAAAGATGTGGATAATACCTCAAATAAAAGAAAAATATTAGTATTAAAGTTGTGTAATCAGCCATTCGTAGTTAAATACAAACACAGAATGTGCTAAACGCTTGGGCAGAGGTTAGAGTTTCCGATTTCGGGTGAGAGAGTCGCGCATTTCCAATTGATGCCAAATTGTTTTTTTTTGGGGGGGTAGAGGGAGTATAATACTCATTTACAGTGCGAGGATATCTCCATTTGAACAGTCAATCTTCTCTAGTTTCTCCCTCGGGTCCACATTTGACATTATACTGGGCAAAGTTAACCCATTGCCTGCTATGAGCCCCATTTGGGGATGTGTTAAAATTAAACTCAACATGTTATTCCTTGTATTTACATTGAATTGTGAACATGACAAAGATGAGGACGACAGTCCGAATAATGTAAATAAAGTAAATTTAGTTTAATTATTCAAGACAAATTTATGACCACAAAAAGTGAATTCAGATAAATAAATCCTAGTTGAATGAAAGAAAAATATGATTTTAAAGACTATTGTACTTTTTAGAAATGAATCAGTGATAAATAGTTTTTTCTATAACTTCCTTTTAATTCTGTAAATATTTTTTAACATTGAATTAAAATATACATGCGCACTAAAGTGTGTACGTGCAATTTCAATGAAATTTGTTTCACAAGTGAAATAATCCATGATTAAAGACAGGAAAATAGAATAAACCGCCACTTGAAGTCATTTTTATGACTCCCGTAGTTAAACTGTACAGACATTCTAGTAAATGCTGAATGAATAAAAAATATTTGAATAACTTGCTGTCCATGAAGCGACGGGTACCGACCTAGTAAATTATGATTTTAATGATATGAAAATCGCTAGAATATTTTTGTCAAAATTATTTTACTTTTAATCTAATAATCTTGCAATGTTTTCAATTCTATGTACAGGGTGCGATGGGTAAATTGTTGCCATTTTATATTTTTAATTTGGCGCATGCACAGAATATTTGAGTAAGTTGAGCACCGTCTGTGAGAAAAAGAGCACCATGATGCAATTCACACAGCCAGAAATTTGGAAACGGCATGCTGTACTGCTTGGCATTCGCGCATGAAGCTCCAATACGAACATTTCAGATTATGTGTCAAATCCAGGGTTTCGGAAAGAGTTGTCCAGTCAACATCATGGCGTTTGGAGATCACGAGCGGTGACGACATTAGGCTCCCATTCTTCTTCCCACAGGACCCAAAGACTCAACACAGAAGCCTACATTAAGTTCCTTCAGTAGGTAGTGTTGGATATTGGATTTAACGGCATGTCAACTCCTATTTGGGTCATTTTATGCCGAAGCCTTATTCATTTATGAATTTAAGATGGTTATATTGTATAAAAGGTTGAAAGGCTGTTGGGTTTCATAATCTACTGTATTTTTTGGGGATTGCTTTTTCTTGTGATTGTTTCTGTTTGTATATTTTCATATCTACACCCATACATGCATATATATGTCTATAAACACATACATATACACTATTTGAAAGGGTTGAGGATCTTTGTTTCTTTGAGAAAGTTGTATATTTTATCTGTATTTCTGAAAATTTCTTTTAAACCTTTTCCATTGAGATATTTTTGTCTTATTTTAATTATGATTTTGCATTCCAATAGGATATGTTTTATTGTGATTAGGCTTCCACATCTGCATTTTGGTGGATTTGTCTTTTTTAATATATAAGAATGCGTTAAGTATGTGTGTCCTATATGTATTCTGGTTATGACGACTTGTTTTTTCCGAGTATTTCCAAGATTATTTCCCCATTTTCCTATTTTAGGTTTAATTTGAAATAAACTATTTCCGGTTTGGTTTTTCCATGAATTTTGCCATTTGTTTCTTATATATTTGTTTATTTTAAGTTTTAAGTCTGTATATGGAATTTGAAGATTTTCATCTATTGTCATTTTTAAAGATGATTTAGCAGCAGTATCTGCCTTATCTCCTCCTTGGATGCCAACATGGCTAGGAATCCAGCAGAAGATATTTTTGCTTTTTTCCATTGAATGTAGTTTATATAGGAGACTTTGTATTAGTGGATTTTCCAGTTTTTTCCCTTTTAGGGATGTTAATACAGATAATGAATCTGAGAAAATAATATAGTTTTCTTTGTTTTTTTTTATATGAATTTTAGTGCTAGTTTTATTGCATAAGCTTCTGCACTGAAAATTGATGCTTCATTTGGCAAGCGTTTTTTGATGTTTTTTTTTTTTTTTTGTTATTGCTGCGCTGCCTTTTTTTCTTCGTCTTTTGAGCCGTCCGTGTAAATACTTTCATAGTTTTGATATTTTTCTTTTATTTTTGAGAATTTTTCGATGTACGTTGTGGGGTGTGTTTTTGATTTTGATAATTTGTTTAAACTTAATATTGTTTGGATTTTTAATTATCCATGGTGGTATGTTTGATTGGTTGGTTTTAAGTATTTGATTAGACTGTATATTATTTTCTTGGATGATTCCTTCCATTCGGAGTCCTAATGTTTTGATTTTATTGTGTTAAGATTAAATTTCTCTTTGTGATTTGGTGTAAGTACACAGTCGTGTGGGGGGTTAGAAGGACAGGAAGAGAGTTTTAGATAGTATTGAGTTGCTAGTTTTTCCTTTTTTAGTTGTAATGGGGTTTATTTTCCTCTACATGTAGACTCTATAGGTGAGGTGGGATAGGCTCCTAGAGCTATCCGAAGGCCTTATTGTGTTTGTTGTTTTTAGATAGGAATTTCTAGTTGATTGGTAGACCATGCTGCCATAGTCCAGTTTGGAGCGGATCAACGTTCTATAAAGATTAAGAAGGGTTTCTTTGCTAGCTCCCCATTCTGTATGGGCTACTGTTCGCAGTATTTGAGAGCTTTAAAACATTTTGTTTTTAGGTAATTGATATGTGGTCTAAAGGTCAGTTTGCTGTCAAAGATCATTCCTAGAAATTTGTATTGCTGAACTACTGGTATTTCTTCATTTTCTAGTTTTAGAGTTGGGTTATGTAATTTTTTCAGTTGGCAGAAGTGTACAGATTTTGTTTTTGATATTTTAAAACCGTTTTCAAGTGTCCATTTGTTTATTTGATGTAAGCATTGTTGAAGTTGTCTTTCTGCTGTGTTGAGATTTCTCGATCTGTAATATATTGTAAAATCATCAACGTAAAGGCTACAGTGTATTCCTGGTTTGATGTTTTTTATTATGTCATTTATTTTTATTTTGAAAAGTGTACGGGAGAGTACACTTCCCTGTGGTACTCCCTCTTCTTGCTTTTGATAATCAGATAGTGTAGCATCTATTTGTACATGGAAGAATCTGTTAAAAATCCTTTTACAAAGTTTGGTAGTCGACCTCTTAGTCCTAGTTTATGCAGATCTTTCATTATACCATGTTTCCAGGTTTGATCAAATGCTTTTTCTATATCAAAGAATATGGCTATTAGATGTTGTTTGTTTAAATTGGCTTCTCTTATGGCTGTTTCTAGTCTTATTATGTGATCTATTGTACTTCTTCCTTTATTATATCCGCATTGATATTTTGATATGTGTTTTCCTTCTAGAAACCAGCTCGATCTGGCATTGACCATTCGCTCCATTGTCTTACATAGCTTGTTAATGCTATTGGTCGGTAACTTTGTGGATTCTTTCCTTCTTTGAGTATGAGAATAATTATCGATTCTCTTCATATTTTGGGAAATTTCCCAGTTGTCCATATATTGTTGAAAATATTCAAAAGGTATTTCAGCAATTCTTGTGGTAGTTGTTTAATAAATTCATAGTGGATTTGGTCTGGGCCTACTGCCGTGTTGTGGGATTTTTTTATGGCTTCTATTAGTTCTGCTTCGGTGAATAGGTTGTTGTAGGCTTTTGTATTTTTAGATGAGAAATTTAGTTGGTTATTTATATCTTTTTGTTTATACTTTTGTTGGTTTTGATTTTTATTCATTTTAGAGTTTTCTGCAAATGTCTGCTAGTAGGTTTGCTATCTCTTTTTTGCTGGTTGCTTTAGTGTTGTTCTTTTTAAGATGTATTATTGGGGATATTTGATTTTTTCCAGCTATTTTTCTCATTTCCCATATTGTTTTGGTTTTGGAATGTGTATTTAGACTGTTTACATATTTTTTCCAACATTCCCTTTTGGCTTCTTTAACAGTTTTCCGTGCTACTGCTTTGAGTTTTTTCATTTCAATCAATTTTGGGTTGTGAGTTCCTTTTTGAATTTTCGCAGTGCTATTTCCCGGTTTCTGACTGCTTTTTGGCAGTTTTTGTCAAACCAGGGTTTAGTTTTTTTATAATTATTTTGCTTTTTTGGTATATTTTCTGAGGCAATGGTTATTAGATTTTTGGTAAAGTATTCTATTGAGTTGTCTGTGTCTTTTGACTGAATCAGTAATTGTTTACATTTGTTTTTGAAACCCTCCCAGTTGGCTCTTTTCAGTTTCCATCTGATGGGACCTATCTTTTTTTCCTTGGCAGGCTTTTGATTTTCTAGAATGATCGGGTAATGATCACTGCCACATGTGTCGCTATGCGTTTTCCATGTATAGTCCATACAAATTTCTGGATCGCATATACTTAAGTCTATTGACGATTCTGATCCACTGGAGGGATTAAGGTAGGTTGAGGATTTATGATTTAATAGACATAAGTTATGGGTGTTAATTATTTCTTCTAATATTTTACCTTTAGTATCTAGCTTTTTGCTATTCCAGATAGGATTATGACCGTTAAAGTCTCCTAGTAAGATTCTGGGTTTAGGAAGTTGGTCCATTAAGTTGTTTATTTCTGTTGTATTTATTGGATCCTGTGGGGGTATATAAATGGAAAGAATTGTGATGGTTTTATCTAGTGTCACTTGTGTTGCTATTGCTTGTAATTTAGTTTTAATGTGTACTTTACTTTGCGGTATGTCATTTCTAATCAATATTGACACTCCTCCATTAGCTCTATGTCCTGTATTGTGGTTATAATGGCATTGTTTATAATTTTTAAGTTGGCATTTTCTTGTAAAAAAGTTTCCTGTAAGCAGATGACGGCTGGATACAATAGTGACATAAGTATGAGTTAGTCATTGTAATTAGATTTTATTCCACGACAGTTCCATTGCAGGATCTTATGTGCCATAGTTATATTTTCATTTTTTGTGGGGTGAAGTTACCTTCTAGGTTTATATCATTTGTCCTCCAGTTTTTTTTCCATCTCTTGACTTTTTAGAAGCTTTGTCTTCAACTGCTTGTGGTGTCCTTCGGTCAGATTTTGGGTTTTGTTTTGGATTTTGTTTATATTCTTTCTCTTCTATTTCCATATATTCCATAGGTTCAAATTTATTTTCATTTGATATATTGATTCTTGATTTTGAGTTGGATCTTGATCGAGTGATTTCTTGTTCTGTTGTCACTTTTTTGTCTTTTTTTATTTTCCATTTTCTTGGTTTGGGTTTGGGAAGAAGAGGGTTTGCTGGAGTTTTGTTCTATGTTTTCTTTCCAGAGTTTTTTGCCTTCTTCTGGGTTAATTCCATTTGATTTGGGTTGTTGAGTTTTATTTTTATTTTGATCCGATTTAAGTTCAATTAAAAAGGTTTTTAATTCTTCAAGGAAAGCTTTTAATTCCTTACATAAATTTGTTATTTCAGTTGTACCTTTTATTTTATCTTCATTGTTTATTTTATTTGATTTTTGTACCATGGAGGCGTAGGTGTTTTCTTTTGTTATTTTTAACTTCTTTTCGTGCTTCTGAGAAAGATATCTTTTTTTTTTGTATTTTATTATGATTATTTCTTTTTCCTGTTTGTAGATACTACATTGTTTTGAGAGGGCAGAGTGGTTTCCCAAACAGTTTGAGCATAGGCTCTCATTTGGACAGTTCTCTTCTTTATGTTCTGGTTCTTTCTCACTACATTTTCCACATGTTTTTTGTTTCGACAGGAATCTCTGTGATGCCCAAATTTGTGGCATCTATAATATTGAAGAGGGTTTGGTATGTATTGTTCTACTTTTATAATTTCATATCCAATTTTAATTGTTGTCGGTTAGAATGTAGGTATTAGTTTGTATCTGTGCTTCATTTTTCTTTATTTCGATTCTTTTGACATTTGTAACACCTTGAGTTTGGAGTTCTATTTTTATCTCCTCTATAGTGCACAGGGAGAGCTCCTTGCTTTTTACTACAACCTTTGAGAAATTTAGTGTTTGGTGTGGGTAAGATTTTATTTCTATTTCTTGTTTTTTTTTTGTCGTATTAGTGTATCTGCATCTTGCTAGGAGACTATCTTTTTTTCCACTTTCACTAGTAATGTTCCATTTTGTAGATGTTTAAATAATTTGGTATGACTATATCTGATATAGCTTTTTGGATTTTAAATGGAGATATTTCTGTTAGTGCTTTGTTGCTTATTTCTTCAAGGACAATAAACCGTGGAAAGTTTTCACTATCATTTTCTGTTTCTGAGTCATTATCCACATGTGGTCTCTTGGAAGATTTTTTTTTTTCCATTGTTTTTATTTTTGTTCATCATCCACGCTCCCTACCCACCGCGGAGTCCAGTATTGGGACATGACAAGGGGGAAACCCATTCGCCTTGACATGTCGGGGCTACGTGAATGATATACTCTCTTTGGGAGGAGTCTTTGAGCACGCGTGTTCCTTTGTTTCCGTTATCCAAGTTTTACGGCTGTGAAGGTTTAGCAGGTGTGTCAGATGCTTTTTTTCTCCCAAATTGATTGACCCTCAGCCACCGCCTTCCATCACATATTTAGGGTTAAGTGTTAGTTTTGGTTGGGAAGAGGAGTGTCGGTTATAGGTTTGGGGTGGATTATATATGATGGAGCTTGACATGACCAGCCGATTGATCGGATCGGGCCCCTCCGACCGCCCGTCTAGCCCAGGTAAGTGCCAAAGTGGTGTGTTACAGGATTGTGACCGCTTTACACCTGGGTTACAACCTGCTCAACCACCAGGATCCCGTCCCCAGACATTACGGATCGCCACCCACAGCCAACAGGTGGCCCCATTGAGGGACTTTTACCCTCTGCAGGGGGGCAGTCGGCGTATTCTGATGCCCCACCAACCGGGCCGAGGTAGTGTCGCCCAGGCTAAAAGACCCTATATCTGACAACAGGACTCTGCACCAGACACACAAGCAGGAAAACCCAGTCATAGCTGTCAGACAATTTCTTCGACCACATCACACCTTTCATATGGCAATTCCCTTTTATTATAAGGTGTAGGGGGCAGTTGAGAGAGAGAGATCAACAAAACTCCTAACACCAATAATGAACAGAAGGCAAGGATTATGGCAGCATTCACCAACTTAAACAAGGAGGCCTTCCAGAAAAGTTGTAGGAGATTCCGAAGTCGTTTGGAGGCCGTAGTTGAGGCCAATGGCGATTTTACTAACTTGATTTACTCTTTAGTATTTCAAGATATTTTTGTGTAATGTTAGTAAATATATCTGTTAAAATTAGATTTCAGTATTATTTCCTTTTTTGCGTAATCTAGACATTTTCTCCTTCGCAACTTGTTTGTTAAATAAATGGAGAGCAACTGTAGGCCATTTAAGGTATTCGAAATATTGAAATTCATCATTTCAAATAATTTTTGAAAAATTGTCTTCTGTTTAAGCTAAATCGAAGACAGCCGTATTAAAAAAATGGGTCACATTATTTGCCAAGCCCTAGGGTGGTCGCTATATTGTGAAAATAATTACAGATGAAGAGAATTAATCCTATTGATCTTCAAACAATGGCTTCTTTACAAGGTCAGATTTCTCACTAAAGAAGCTGACTGGAATAGCAATTCGGCTGTCTGATTTCGAACCGTTATCTATTACCCGACCTGCACATCCAAGGTTACATGATCTGGTATTTCTAAGCGGTCACCCGTCTAGGTATGACCAAGCTCGACGCTGCTTAACTTCGGTGATCGTACGATAACCAGTGTTTCAACGTGATATTGCCGTAACCCGCAAAATATTTATTGACCAATATAAAAAAATTCACATAAGAAATCATGCCTGCCTATAAAGTAATCACAGATTAAAACAAAAAGGATTAAAAATGAATTGACATGAAAGCTAGCTGGTCGGCTTGAAATGACCCATAAGGCTGATATACCGGTAAACAATACCTTAACTTGATTAGCTCTTGAGAATTGTATACAGTTAAATTTAGTGGGAAAAAAGCCGCCTTCAGTTACATGCTTAAATTCTTCTGAACATGCAATCCCAAATTAATTGGAATGTATGAGGAAAAAACAGAAAAAAACTTATTAAATTCAACAGAAAAGATCAGTGTATCGGTTTAATTAATTATAACTTTTATATTAGGCTTGTCGCATATCTGAATCAAATTTGTGTTAGAGTAGTTACGATCATCTTTGACAATGCCTGCATTAATGTTGCTCAAAACGATTAGAGAGGTTTTATTACCTTTATCCTGGCACACACACACGTATATATATATATATATATATATATATATATATATATATTCCTCTTCACTATATGCCAAACGTTTGAAGGTACCCTGTGGATTTAATAATTTTCATACATTTAGAAGGGTGGACTGGGCTCTTCGGCGTTAAACAGAATGGAAAATGAATTTAAACCATAGACATGACAATAGCAAATTACTTCACTATTTTCCCAAATAATGTATGGCAATTCACAGAATACAGAAGGAGGACGTGTGGAGAGTCAAAAACGACAACGACATGACATTGTTTAATCTGCATACAAAACTATACTATATATTTTTAATTATTTTCTCATCAGTCTCATCATCCTCATCATCATCCTCCTCATCATCAGTCATCATTCTTATTAATGAATCAACCGACGACAAAACATTGGTTGTTATTATTACTCGCATTAGAAGTTTGCTAATAAAACTGAAGAACTTCGCCTTAGGGATTTTTTACTACTTGAGGGGCTCTTAATTTTCTTTTAAGTTTTATTATTAATTATTGCATTTGTTTGTTTATTTCGCTGACGCCTTTTCATTTTTACTTAATCAACTTATTCTTCATTCATATAAACCGACCAACGTTACCCAACCCATTGAGAACGATATAAAAGTGCGCTGATGAAATGAGGGGTGGTGAGAGTGTTTGGAAGGAGAGAACTGAAAACTCTGATAATTAATTGACTGTGTGGCGTTCACTGTTCACATTTTTCTCTTTTTTTTAATTTATTTATTTATTTTTATTTTTGTAGTAAGGGAGCGGTCATCACTATTCTGGTCGTCCTTCCAATTTATTCCCCACCTTATACCACAAAGGTTTATTGTTAATTGTTTGCGTCTTCGCAAACGAAGATGTGAAGAATTATGACCGGATTACTCCTGCCAAAACCTTCTGCACGAGAAAGAAAAAAAAATGGCTGCTCTTTTCATGTTCATAGCTCAGTACTTTTCTTTTTGGCATTTGTTAATCAAATTTCTCTAATTCATTTTTATTTCTGTTTTTGATATTTTGTGTACTTTTATTATATATATATATATATATATATGTGTGTGTGTGTGTGTGTGTGTGAGTGTGTGTGAGTTGATCCGTGTGTTTATGTGTAAAACAAGCCAATAAGACTGCCCATGTCATAAAAACGTATCGGTCATTTTATTGCTTTATACCGAGGACACTGCTTCTACTCTTGTTTGTTTATGCCGCGTGATTAAAGAGGAAAACTGATTCTCTTCAAACTCAGTAGACTTGATTGTATCAATGTTCATTTGACTTTCTTCAAAAATAGTTTGAAAACGCGCATCTATTGTTAACATTAGTCAAGTACGAGCATTAAAAGTATTTTTAAATCTTTTCTCGATAACGTGTCCATCAAAAAGATAAGTATTTCTGTAGTTTAGGATGTATAGGTGCGTTATCAAGTAAGGGAATAACGAACAATTTCTCTCAAGTTCGATTCGCCTAAGGAACTGAAATTTAAACGACAAATCGACCACGCATGCAGGTCAATAGCCGGTAGCGTCGTCAGTACGGATCGAGTCTTCAGGCTGTAATTGGCATGCAGATTTTCATGATTTATAGTGAAATATAATAATCTCCTCACTAAAAAGATAACCGTGAAGCGAGAGGACAATTAACACAAAAGTGCAACAAGTTACCAAATTTAATGCCGAGTATGAAATAGCAAAATCAATCTGTAACATCTTCAAAAGGAAGGATGGGTAAAATTCTTCAGGTAGCTAAAGAAATAAACCAAGTCAATAAATCATATAGCATTATTATTGGAGCGATGGAATATCTGCATTTGGTGTGGATTAAAGAAAAAGCTAATACTTTAGTAGAATTGAATCGATAATTTAGGCAAAAGGCCAAACAGTTGTTTGATGACCTTATAGAAAATTCTTTTAGTGGAAGTCTTTGTAAAATGGATTATTCTTATATGCATTTAATTACCTAAGGCCTACCAGTGCCAGTGATACCAACATCGGTAACTAAATCGTGTCCGCCAACAGGCTTTTGTGGTAAGCGGGATGGCTAAACTGAATCATTTTATGGTATCAACAACCATTGAGCACAGAGGCTGAGATGAAGAAATATCTCGGTTGATGTTCAGAACTTTTGAACTCTTTACTCTTCGACTGAGGAGGAGAAAACTGCTTTAACACCTGCTGCTTGACAGCGTCCAACGATATTGACTGTTTATTCTTTTTGGGTAGACGCTGTTCTTAGTGGGGTTGAACAACGACTTTCATCACTTTTCTAATTTTATACATTGACCTTGCTTTAGAACGTAATATCTTATGATGGCCACAATTGATAGCAAGGTGATGGGCATCTGAGATATTAATAAATTGATGTATTGAATTTTTAATCACATTATTGTAACATTAAATGTTATATTTTAGTGGAGACGTGTGTTTTAATAGACGCACTGTTTTACTTTTCACGTAAATTACATCTACTGGCCCGAGTATTCGAGAATTTTAAGAAAGGGTACCATCCGTCTGTGTTCGAGCCTGTGTCCTCTTCTGGGAGTGGGGGGCTCAGTCTGATGAGGTGTGGTTTAAACCGCTGGGCTACAGCGAGTATCGCCATATTTTCGTTTAGATCTTTTGGAAAGCTATGCCAGAGAGCACATCCTGTTGATTAAACAACTAGAACATTCAGACGGTTTAGTTTGGTTTATTTTGTTTTACGGCATATCAACCTCAATGGGTTATTTAATGCTGAAAATTTTTTTATTGCTGGTAATATTTTGTTTTGTCAAAAATCTGTTTCTGGTAATATATTTCCTTCAAAAAAGTATTGCTGGTAATAATTTTTTTTTTTTTTTTTAAAAAGTATTGCTGGTAATAATTTTTTTTTTTTTTTTTAAAAAGTATTGCTGGTAATAATTTTTTTTTTTTTTTTTAAAAAGTATTGCTGGTAATAATTTTTTTTTTTTTTTTTAAAAAGTATTGCTGGTAATAATTTTTTTTTTTTTTTTAAAGTATTGCTGGTAATAATTTTTTTTTTTTTTTTTTAAAGTATTGCTGGTAATAATTTTTTTTTTTTTTTTTAAAAAGTATTGCTGGTAATAATTTTTTTTTTTTTTTCAAAAAAGTATTGCTGGTAATAATTTTTTTTTTTTTTTCAAAAAAGTATTGCTGGTAATAATTTTTTTTTTTTTCAAAAAAGTATTGCTGGTAATAATTATTTTTCAAAAAAGTATTTCTGGTAATAGGTAACTATTTTCCCATAGCTGGGACCCTAACAGGTGCTACAACCCGGGTCAGGGTGGACCTGGGAACACCATAAATTAAGTGGTGCTTCCATGCTCTTCAAAACCTCCAGAATGTTCAGACGGATACATGTATTCCAAAAGACAAAAAGGCGTCTACAGATATATATATATATATATATATATATATATATATTCACAAGGAAGGAACAAAATGAATAGAAAGAGACAAGAACTTATTAGCCGACGCGTTTCGTTCCGAGGGACTTTATCAATGTAGGATTTATTTTGTTGCACGTTTTTACATACAAAAGCAAACACGTCATTGGGTTTTATTAATTTTCTGTGTAAAATTCATTCAAATGTAAAAGTCGATACACCAATGACATTCTCGCGTTTGTATATAAATTCATGCAATATACTCTACATTCCATTGATAATGTCCCTCAGAGCACGAAATGCGTTGGCTAATAGTATATATATATATATATATATATATATATTATATATAGTGTTAAATTCCAGATCAATTCTGTGGACCAGACAGATTGGTATAAAATGACAATTGGAAAAAATCTGAAATTAACCAGAAAAAAGGCTTAGAGAGAAGCGTCTATCTTTTTAAATTTGGATTTTTTTAATCTAACTATAAACAGCAAAAACATTTCTATTTCATTTTTGCCTTGAAAAATTCGGAAGACGAAACGCGTCGGCAAAATCTAAGTTTTTTTTCCAATTGTCATTTTATACCATATATATGTGTGTGTGTGTGTGTGTGTGTGTTTTCTGCCCACTAACAACTAGAATTGAAAAGAATTTATCTAAATTCAAATTTGTCACAACTATATCTAAAACAATAAAAGACTTGATAGAAAACAATAAGCTAAAACTGGGGAGAATTTACTATTACCTGTAATAATAGACACAAGAAATACATTGGAATAACCTCAAGGGATTTAAAAGATTTATATGAACACGAAATGATTCTTTCACGCAACAAAACTTTCAAATGAAACTTGCTACTAATTAAAAGATAAACTATTCACTTAGACTAAAATGTTCAGAAAGTGATTTAATCGCCAGATCATCCACCGTAAGTTTGCGTCTAGGTCCTTATAATGTTACGCCATTCTCTGCAGATCTATCACAATGTAAGAGATGTAATATGTGCGCATATCTAGTCGCGTCAACGTAAACAAACTTAGTCAGATGAAGTCCTAAAGGAAAAAATATGTCACGTAAACTTCCACTTTGTCATACATGTTTCCACATATATTATTCTTGATACGTAAAAAAAAAATTATATATCGTTATCCCATCTGGGGATCGCGAGTGCGTGAAATTCGAGAAACGACTAGCGCCATATTTTCATAAGATTTAACGTTGGTAATCGTGTTTTGCTCGGTCTAGGCAATCTAGGATTCGAGCACTTTACTAAGTCGGTAAGATTGCTTTTAAACCTTTTCTTTCTTTTTTCAGTATTGTCGATTTTATTCGAGACTGTGTGTAGATAAAAGTTTTAGTTTTTGGCAAATTTTTCGTTTTTGTTACATTATATATATATATATATATATATATAAAACAGTAATCCACAGGGCATACGGTCTTGACATCTTGATTACTACACGAAGGCATGTCAATTTACTTCGTCTAAGTGTATTCATCTAGAAAGAACAAAATCGTAAAGCAAACGATTGTGTCACGGATTAAATGTACTTATTCCCAACTAGACACGTTCGTATGTATAGAATTGTCACTCAATTCACAGTAGCAATCCTTTGTGCATTGCTTTCAAAGTACAGTGATTTCCGTGAGATCAACAAGTTGCAGTTTATCGCCCATTCCTTGGAAATCATCATATGTGCCCTTCCTTTCTGACTATCATAGCTGGGATCCTGGAGGCCGGTATGACAATATAAAACTTACAAAAAACATTCTTTGCATCCAGATTCATTTTATCAGGGCTTTTATACGCGCTATACTCGAATATTATTTTGAGACTTACTCTTGAAAGATTGTTTTAATTTGTTACTAATTCGATTCCTGTCGGGGGTACAATCTTTAACAGGACTTAATCTTGGCTGGTTATTAACTTCACTGTTTAGGAAAAAAAACAAACAAAAATACAGCAACTCAAATACATGGATGCACTAAACATGACGTTTTTGTAATTAGTGCCTTTAAATATATCCATCAATACTACATTTGAAAGAACTAGTAATACAAGCAAACAAAACCACTGCTCATAATATAAGATCCTGTCATCGCATGCACATTATTTGCATTGAAGAAATGGATGCAGCTTAAGCATCGCAATAACGGTAATATTATCAGTTAAGTAGACATTTGGCATTCATTGTAGAGCAGTGCTTATCTGTTGAAATTTATAAAATCTTTGTACATGGAAAAAAAAAAAGTGATTTTTCTCAAGTTCAGTAGCTGTTATATCTCTTTCCAGTATTGATGGGAGTTTGCTTCCTAACCTTTTGTATGGAGTAATGCGGAATGTCAACCCCGTGATTGTCAATTTTTAGAATTACATGTTCTATCCATTTTAGTTGTTGCTGCTTTTGAATGTCCGCAAGTGATGTGGTTTCTCTTAGTACAGTTCTTTGTGATTCTGCAGATTGAAAGAAGCTCCATTCGCTCAGAGCCATTTTTAGTCACTGAACTGGAAAAGCGTATCGCAAAACGTCTATATTACTTGCTCTGTCATAAAATATTTCTATCAAACATTAGATTAGTCATGTACGAGAGAAATTAAAACTATAACACAAAAAGATTGATTGCTCTCTCTCTCTCAATAACCGAGAGACACTTTTCACGATTCAGTAGGAGAGTAACGTCCTTCTTTTGAAAGCTGATGTCCTCGAATATCGTGCGGCTACCATATTTCTTTTTCTTTAAAGTTTCTCATTCATTTGCCAAGTATTTTATTATCCTCCTCTTTCCCCAACTTTACTTCCTTCATCTGTCGGTTTTTCTCTTCAATTCTCACCGCGAAATTCTTTTGCTTTTACTCTTCAGTCTTATACTTTAATTCCCCCCCCCCTTTCACCAGACTCTATCCATTCGCAGTCACCGGATCTCTACACCTGCGGGAGGGTTTCTACGAAAGAGAAACACAGGAAATTAAGTCTTCAAACCAGGGACTAACGAAGCCTCCAGATGCAACCGGCCCTCTCACTCTCCACACATAATACACACAGCTCGTCAGCGTAATTTTATGCGGACAGCAAAATGCTATTCGCTTTCTATTAACTTGCTACACACACAAACGGTAGACAGACTACCATTTACATGCGAACTGATATCTTCAACTCGAGATACAGACTTTCGCATATTTACTATTTGTCACACACCCAAATTAGTCTTTTCTCATTACTAGGTAAATCCGTAAAACTTCACTGACACATACCGTTGACCATACATTATCGGCTGGAGAGGAACGTACACTTGACCAAAACACAAACGTTATATAAGACATTGTTCCAATTCCACATTCCCGTTTTGCGCCCCCTGCACTTCGTTCTTTTACAGAGATTCACTCATACACATAAAGGCAAAACTAAAGACACGCCCATATACCACTTGGTAGTTTTCATGCAAAACCTCCATGCACTGGTAGATCAAAATAGCCTCTGACATACAACCATTTGTCTGCAAAACCTCTGCGGCCGAACCGCGTGACCACTGCCATTTATCCAAGATTAAGTCCAGCTGCTGTGTCAGTAATCAGGGCACGGACACTTGGCAGACTGATTGTACCTTATATAATAGGGGTTAAATGGCATTGAGTTTTCTCTTTTCAGTAACTGGCTTTCAGTGGTCAGCCATTTTACGCCGGTTGTGCACGACAACAACAATGGGAGTGAAGTTCATTACAAAAAAATAAAAATTCACGTAATCTTGAATGAAAAACTTATCGATGTTCATCGTACCTGTGAGATTTATAGAATTTAATACTGTTTTAACTGACCAATATTTGGGGTATCATTAACTTTTTATTTGTCAAGTCATTTATGCTAGTTACATTTGGAAAAGAAAAGGCTAAATTTCCTTTTTAAAGTTACAGACGAGAGTGAAAACATTCAATCTTTCGCTTCAACAAATATCACCGGTCGTATTATGATTCAGGTTAGTAATGAAAACAGTAGATAATTGTTCGGTGACACCAAAACAGTACAACTTATATTTTTTTTTGGACTGAAACCAACTTGTGCATATGCATAGAAACTGACAGGAGGAATAAAAAAAATTTCCTTTATACGCAAATGTTATTTATACACTATACACTGAAAAACTGTTATAAATTATGGTTAACACAGTGCGGACTCTTGTCACTCGTGGTCTAAAGCAGTGCTACTCTAAGTAGTGGTGTGCGAACTGGCGCCGGTACGCGAATCATCAGCTACCGGTACGTGGCCAGTCTCCAGCCCATACTGAGGAATTATTTGTAAATATTAAGGTTATATCATTTGTTTTTGTGTTAATAAACTGCTTATTTTTTATTACTTTTTATGTTTTGATATTGACATGTTTTAATAAATGCAAGATAAAATATAGTCAATGTTTATTATATTCATTACATATATATCGTTTCTGGTATAAATTAATATTACCACGAAATATTGTAGGTACAGTGTAACCCGGATACAAGAGAAAACCCCGGATACAAGAGAAAACCCCGGATACAAGAGAAAACCCCGGATACAAGAGAAAACCCCGGATACAAGAGAAAACCCCGGATACAAGAGAAAACCCCGGATACAAGAGAAAACCCCGGATACAAGAGAAAACCCCGGATACAAGAGTGATTTTCTCTGGTCCCAAATTAGAGCCATACTTACCTAAACAAAATAGGCCAAACCCCAGATATAAGAGAAACCCGGATACAAGAGACTACTTCTCAGGTCCCGACAACTCTCTTATATCCGGGTTACACTGTATATGACATTAAAAAAAAATGCCGGCCCGCCATATTAGATAATTTGAGAAGCACTGGTCTAAAGAAAGCGTAGAACTAACCCGGACACATTAAAATCAGAATTGTACGGTTTTAACTGTAAAAAGCTAACAGTCAACCACACTGGTTAGAAAAATAATTCTACATCAGGTAGCGTCGGGGAAGTAGTTAGATGAAATGATTTCCTTAATTGACCGATCATGCTTCATACTTCGTTTAACCCCATTCTCTCACCGTCCAGCATTTCTAATAAAGCAATGCTTGTCACCTATCCCCTAAGGGTGTAGGCTATCATGGCACTTCACGACTTTCTGCCCATTCTAGCTCTTAATGAGTTGTTTTATTTCTCGTAAACCCTGTTCCGCCATTACTCTAACCCACTCAGTATGTTATGCGCTATTCCCTTGATTTCTCTTGCTTTTAAAGTGTCTTGTGAGTATCATATTTTCCAAGCTCTCTTTACTCCTATTCCTTAGAAACATCAACTCTCTCTTTCTGAGAAGTTTCCTTTTTGTTTTCATTTTCTCTAAATCTTCCTCGCTGCATGTTTGTTCCATGGTATCCGCAGCATCCTTCTGTAAGACCACATTTCTCTTTCTTCAAATCTCTTCTTCATCTTTGAAGAGATTGTCCAGCAATCACTTCCATATAGGAGGACATATCACACTTCCTTCCTTTGTTAAAGCACATCCCAGATATTTAAATTTCCATACTCGTTTGATTTTGTTATATCCGATTTACATATCGCACTTTGGGCTCAACTTTTTGCTAAGAACCATATATTCTGTTTTCTTCCAGTTGAGATTTACTACTTTCTTGTCGCTTTCCTTCACTACTTTCTGAAGGGGTTTTCTTTCTGTGTCTGCTATCAACACTGTGTCATATGCATATTTATGTTAAAATTTTGACTAATGGATCCTAATCGGACTTCAAGGTCAGAATCGCCTTGCTGTATAGGTTAAAGATCGTTAAGCAGACATCTTGACTTACTCCCCTTTCGATTTTTGTATATCTACTGAACTCATTTTCTATCCGTACGCAGGCGATTTGCTGCGAGTATAGGTTCTTGATTATTCTAATATCCCTCCTTTGTGACGTACTTTATTGAACGCCTTTGTGTTATTTATAAAACAGATACACGTCCTTCTTCATAATTGAGAGTGGCATTGCGGACATTCTTTTCACAGGGCGGCAGTTTAACGACCTCCGAAAACAAAATATTTCATCTCCTCCTTGAGCTGTCAAATGCATTACATTCTTTTTAGACAATATCTGTTAATTAGATTTACTCATGCAGACATATATATATATATCGTATAGCTTTTATTGGTACGTTTTCAAGTGTTAACCTTGCAATATTCAGTTAATGCAAGAGGGCTAATTATTACTTTTTTCCTGTGTCGTATCTCTTCAGGACGTTAGCGATCATAGCGATCAATTTCCTATTCATAGTAATATTTGTTTTTTTGTATCATTCCCCGTTCCACCATCAGCTCACACAAGCTTGTCAGGTAGTTGGCTGCTTATCGCTGCCACTTTTGTATTTGATATGCCTTATGAAGCTCTAATTTTCCATGCCTTCTTTCCTCGTCATGTGTCGAAGAAATTTCACCTTTCTGAATCAGATAGTCTTTTCATTTTGGTTAAGACTTCGTTGAATTTTCATTATTTTAAATTTCTTTGTAGTGTTTTAAGTACACAAACATATACTCATGTTATTTTGATTTTTAAAGGGTCCAATGAATTTTTGAAATACTTGTACATACAAGCGGCATTATCCATCCGTATTTACGGACAGCACACTGAAGGCCATGATGCTGATAATTTAATATCCTGAGAGTATAGAGCGGCCAAGTTCATCTATAAGCTTTATTGATATATTCTGAGATTGAATCATGCACAACATCTAGAACAGGCTCAATATGTGACATTCGTTTATATTTGTAATTTCTCATGGTAACAATCTGAATGAAAACTAAAAAAAAAAAAATAAATGAATAAATAAATAGATCGGATTTAGTGTAAATACAGCGATAGACTTCGCTGCAATGTTCCCCGTCGGGTAGAAAATATGAACCAGGAAACACAAAGAATCATGAAATTCAACCATACTTTCATTCTGTACGGCGTGAGAAATTTGTAACGGCATTAAGTTAACAAGTTTGTTACGACAGTCATCAGCGTGTTGTAGCTGCGTATTCAATTAGTGGCGAGGTCACCAGCTTGTAGACGAACATATATAAATTAAATTAAATTTAGTATACAGATAACAAGAAAAACAACAGTAGCACACAGTAGTGAAAAAATAAAATAACTAAAATATATCTAAATCTAGACTATCTAGCAAAATATATGCAAATACCTCTGTTAAACAAATTTCTTTTTTAATTTCAAATTAACATCGAGATTTCCTCTTTTGCATTCTTTATTTACTACCCCGATCCAGAAAAAAAAAATGTCGGCTCTAATTCAAAATTTCCACTGGGAAGGCCAGTCGTGTCCAAATGTGGTTTTAATAAATTGTTTTTAATCAGTACTGAATTAAATTTATTTCCTTTATTCAATTCAGGTGCATACAAAAATAGCACAGGTGAAAGTATCACTTCTGTCATACCACTGAAGGATGATTAAATGTGTTTCTTTGTTTTATCATTTAACATGGATCAGGGCAATAAAGCCACAGGGCGCAGGTGATTACTGAGCGTGTAAAGAAACATTAAGGAGCGAGAATAATCAAAGAATCAGAATTAAGACAGAAGATAACGATTGACATATTTAAATTTTTGTAGATCAAAGTTGACTGGGAACCAAAAAGCTACTAGAGAGTTCTACAAGTGAGAAGTACGATAGAAGAAACTTAGTATAGAAGTTACAGTTATATCTAGCATTTTCAACTGTAAGCTCTTAACGCCAATATTTGTACTACGCTTGAATTTATAGAATCTAGGTACCATCGTAGACAAACAATGAGAGAAGAGAAATCCTTATCTGGCATTTGTCATTTTGTGTGTCGAATTGGTAAGAAAGATAATTGACCACCTGTTTTATATATATATATATATATATATATAAAATGAAATGGACTAAGTCCGACATTTATTTTAATATATTTTATTATACGTTATTTACATAGACATAAATATTTATGTTAATGTTCTTAACATTTACCGGTCTGAATGTTCGAGAAATTTCATACAAAATATGCATCCTCCGACAGAAATCGAATCTGTATTGTACACAGGACCGTCATATAGTCCGACATGCTATAGCATTTTAGTTTGACATTCAGGCCGGTAAATGTTAATACTGTTTATTATAAACAGAGCATTTACTGAAATATTTGTATCTATATAAATAACGTATAACCAAACACACACACACATATATATATATATATATATATATATATATATATATATATGAAACTTATTCTCAGAATTACGAAAAGGCAAATATTGTCCAACATTTCGATATCTATCTCTAGAGACTTGGTTAAAAATAAATTTATTTCTGACCGGTGATCAAGAAGCAACACTAATCCAAGCATAATGGGGTGGATTCAGATATTTGTTGATTAATGGATTTGTCTCTTGTTTTTCCAGTTATAAACATAAAACAATCTTCCTTCGCGGAGTAAAAAAAAAAAAAAAAACAAGATCTAAAAATTAATACAATTTTAGATCGCAATATCCGGATGATAAAAATCGATTTATAACTTTAAACAATTTAAAATGGTGAGACTAACCGTTTCCTTACAAGGAAACATTCGACATTCTTTGAACAGTTAGCGTTGCCGTCTTGAAATTTTATGAAATCTTGCTTTTTCAGGAAAAATATGCTTAAAGTGATCGGTTTGAATTTAGGAAAATTCTTTCCTAGCCTCCTGCTTAATGAAGTGTGGAAGATCAGCATCTTTATTATATATTTTTTCAATTCTAGTTATATGTGTTATCCATTTTAGTTTTTGCTACTATTGGAAGTCTTCAAGTGATATGGTTTGAATTTTTTGATAAAGTTATTTGTTATTCTGTAGCACTAGTCTGTAAAATTTGATGAAGGATTTACTTCTTTAAGATCTAGTAGATTCATTCGCTTGAAGCCATTTTAATCATTCATCTGAGAATACGATTGTATATCGGTAACAGTTTAGACATTTCTGTACGGGATGAACGATGCATAAACACAAAATTAGTCTAGATCAGACGAGGTTATTTATAACAATTAGTTCAAGGTTAATATTCTTATTTTGTAAAGTCTTGAGGGGTTGGCTAAAACTACCACTAGTGCAACGTGTCCTTGTTCTGACAAGGAATTTAAAAAGCCATTAAATTCATTGTCATAAGTTAACAATACCCGGGTATTTGATACGTATAATTTTGTATTTTAAATGAAGTATTTCAGACAAAGATTTTCCTAACATTATCCGTGCTGCTGCTGCTTATGACGACGACGATAATGATAAACGGCTTTATCTGTAAATCTATCCTATGTATTTATAATAAAGAACATGGTCGATATCTTGACAAAAAAAAAAAAAAACAAAAACAAAAAAAAAACTATTTTATAGAATTCTAAATTCTACATCATTTCAAATAGCTAAAAAAAAAAAAAAAAAAAAAAAATTTCCAATTTTTGTGCAAATAACAAATCACAGTGACTTTATGAACAGATGTAACTTCATACAAATTTTCAAAAAACTCGTTCTAATTTGTCAATAAACGCACAAGTGGGCGTTGTTATCCACACATGCACAGGCTTTTTCCAGTGCGTGGCCAAGTGAAAATATGGCGCATCTTACCTGAATGAATAAACACAGAAAATTGTTTAAACCTAACCAGTGAGCATCGTGACTTCAAACTATTTGCTACAACATGAATCTACGTCACTTCATCTTAAGTTTCCAACGTTACTAGTGAGCATACCGCAAACTTAAAGAAATTTCCACTCGCTCATTAATTCATTCACACAACAGCCTTGAATTTATTCCTGTAAATGAATTAACATTAAAACATCTTTCAAGAACATTCTACTTCAACCGCAATTAAAGGAAGATAACTTCATTCAAACTAAATTTACACACATTTAATGTAAATATTGTTTAAACGAACAGATTTTCGAAGAAAAGTTTCTACTCCATTCCACTTTGAAACTTTAATCACAAATTCTACAAAACTTAACTTCTTAGTTAAACTTGCAAACATCAAACACAATTTGAGTAACGTTAATTAAACAAACTACAACATGATTTCAACCAAACATCCACGCCATTGTAAACCCCTTTTGCAATATAATGAAAAATATTGCTTTTCTCAATTTTGTTTTATGCTTTCCTGTTCATTTCATTGAAGAATAATCTACATGTATGGAGGATATATTTTTCTACACGCAGCCAAATTAAACACAAACATAACATTCCCTACAATTTGTTTGGAAATAACTATATTCAAAATTGACAAGCAACTACACTGCTGACGTCGGTGTGGCTTAAACTAATGGGGTGTGGGGTGGAAGTAAACCTGAAATTAAAGTTAATGCAGTTATTTGGTACTGTATTCAATTTTCCTTTTCAAATTCTACAGCTTAAGGTGAAATGTTTTGTTTATTAGACCCAAGCATAGAAAATAAAAATCTAGCAATTTGAGTACTAATAAAAAAAAATCTAGCAATTTGAGTACTAATAAAAAAAAATCTAGCAATTTGAGTACTAATAAAAAAAAATCTAGCAATTTGAGTACTAATAAAAAAAAATCTAGCAATTTGAGTACTAATAAAAAAAAATCTAGCAATTTGAGTACTAATAAAAAAAAATCTAGCAATTTGAGTACTAATAAAAAAAAATCTAGCAATTTGAGTACTAATAAAAAAAAATCTAGCAATTTGAGTACTAATAAAAAAAAATCTAGCAATTTGAGTACTAATAAAAAAAAATCTAGCAATTTGAGTACTAATAAAAAAAAATCTAGCAATTTGAGTACTAATAAAAAAAAATCTAGCAATTTGAGTACTAATAAAAAAAAAATCTAGCAATTTGAGTACTAATAAAAAAAAATCTAGCAATTTGAGTACTAATAAAAAAAAATCTAGCAATTTGAGTACTAATAAAAAAAATCTAGCAATTTGAGTACTAATAAAAAAAAATCTAGCAATTTGAGTACTAATTCTTGCTCCAAAATAAAGCAACACAAACAATGGTCAAAATCATAGGTGGCTTATTAATTTAAATAAAAAACGTGTACGAACTTTCTGGTTGAAGGGTTACCTCGACTAATTCGTATCTTGTATCCAAAACGCCATCAATGTAGACAAATTCAATAGCACTCTGAATTCAATATTAACTGGAAGTTCCACTTCCTCTGATCTTGCGCCAAATATAAGAAAATTACAATCATAAGCACTGAAAATATCGCTTTCTAAGTTCGGAACAAAATGCCTGTGTTGTGTAAATGAACAGTTTTGTATCGTTCTTTTCAGTTCACACGCTCATCTCTATAGCATTTAAATGATCTGCGTGTTCTTACACTTTTTATCAGTTTTTTTAAAAACTTTTTTTCTATACAGAACATTGAACCCGGAGTGAAAAGTTTTTCGTGTCACGTTTTATGTGTTCTACCTGACATTACACTGTCGAAGCCACTCGCAACATCAGTGATTAGGAACTGAAGTTAACTTAAAAACATATCGTGCGTTGTTGGTTCTAAAAATTCGCTTCAGGTGACCTAGAACTCAAAGAAGAGCCTCGATGTAGTCCCATATTATGGTTGACCAAGGAAGCTGATCCCGAAACAAATGATGTGCATCGAGAGCAAAGCTTCAGTTGTCCATGCAAAAGACATCTCGTACAAATCAGGAAAGTAGACGAAATGTAAGTATCCTCTAATTTGACTGAGGAACAAGCGCAGTACACGCTAAAATTGGCCAGCTTGTTAACCACTGCGCCCCATCAGTTAAACTTGCGAAATTGTAAAGTGAAAAAAAAAAATATCTGGCAACAACGTTAATTTCGAAAACGAAATTAAAAATAAATATAAAATTGTTAACAGTTAAAGCAAAATGTTACTGTGATCGATTATTATTATGCCTTCTCACTTTCAATTTCTTTACCGTTATTCAAACTGACATGAAATATTAAAAAGGAGGAAATTTACGTTAAAAAAATTGTAGTCTAAGTTAAAAATGGATTATTTACATACAGATTTAAAAGAAAGTGTCGCCTCGGATCAGTGTACTGCGTTCTGTATGGAAATAGACAGGTAACACTGTTTTCACGTGTGTTGATTGAATGTGGTACGATGCCTACAGTTGAGCGACTAGGACTTTCAGATACGATCTTTTATATCCCGAAAATGACTTTACGTAAACTTAGCCAAACACGATCTTACTATTTAAATTACCTGCCATTTGGTCCTGTACTGCGCACACCTAAACTCTAATATCTACAGAGATTACTCTTGGCTTTTGAGATGTGATTAGTATTCCTGACATATTAGAGCTAGTAGTCTTTTTAGTGACTACATAGAGTTACGATGAAATTCTCGTACTTCAAGATCGTGGATAGTGTCTTATTTACTATATCCTACATTCGTCTTGCAAAACTACAGAATGACTAACGTTTCGTGTATTAAGCTCACTTTTTGGTCATTTGCATTTTATTTCCTTCAAAATATTTCGGAATACATTATCTTTGTGACAATGAAAATTTTATTATCTCTAAGTCAAGGCCTACCATAAAAGCAGAGTCATCAATTTTTTTTGTTATTTATGAAAAACAAATTTGAAAGCAAAATACCCGTTCTTTTGTGATCTCGTTAGTGATTAATAATCAGTTGGTTGTAAGTGATATACAACAGGAAAGCAGCTGAACTGTGAATGGCTAGAAGGCCGGAAAATGAAAACAGAAACAGTGAATATGACTCAGGGTTAATCGAAATAAGTATAGTCACTAACAGCAAAGCGTTTGGGATCGATAGGTCAAAAACTTAAACCCTGATGAGATTCTCATCTCTCAATTAGAAAAAAAAAACTCATGCGAATGACGTGCGCCTTCGTTACAGGTCTGTGGTAAAAGTAGAATGCAGTAATTCTTGTAAAATTATTGCTCTTGGTTCCAGAAAAAAAAAGGAAACAAAACAATTCTTTGTATTTAACCTAATTATGCGAAAATTCCAAAGAAAAAGTAAAACAATTGTTTTGTTTCTTTTTTTTTTTTAATTTCTTCTGGCCATCTGTACACCAGTCTCCCTCATCTGACGATCATCTATTGGCCTTTTATTTTACCGCTATACTCATATTGTCATTTTTTTTTACTACTTTAAACGTAGAACAATCCAGACGTAAGAACAGTAACTCAATGAGCGGCTAAATATCTGACCTAACATTCGAGCCATGACATCAGACAAAACTTTTAGATATTTGCATTGTTCGTAAATCGGCGATAATCCAAGTGTAAAAAAAAAAAAAAAAAAAAAAAAAAAAACACCGATCAGAGTAATCTTTGATAAAAAGCCAATTCGATTTTATAGACTTATTAGTCACTACGCCTGATCTCCCCTTAGTAATGAGAGATTATATTGATGGCAGGAGGCATTACTCGTCGCCTATAAGCGAACATGCGTCGTGTTAGCATAACGGAATATCTAAGTAGGTGTGATTATACTGCTAATACATTCAATTCATTTTTGTTTAAAGTCAGGTTTATTTGGATAGCTTTACTTTTACTTATTTTAAGAGCATAATTCTTTATAACATTTAAAAAAAATAATTGTACAGAGTATCCCTAAGATTTGGACACACAGGAAATCTCATTAACTATAATTTTACCTTCACAGATTAAAAGATTCTTGCTTGCAAAACGCATCAACCTTTGTATAAAAAATGATTGAAATCATACTGAGAATGTTGCTTGTTAATGTTCTAATTCAATAAAATGTTGTTGGAAATTTAATTTCTTGAAAATATGCATTTTGCCTGTGTGTCCAGACTTTAAGGACACTGTATAAAGATTGGAGTTTACTCCCATTGAAAATTAACCAACGCAATCGCAGAATTAAACAAAGAAATAAGCTTTTGATAGTACATGAAATATAATTAAAGATTTCTCAAAGGACAGAAACTGCTTCGATATTGTTTGTATCTTTCATCATAAAACCCACAAAAGTTCTATTTATCACGTTAAAAATGACAAATTTGACTAAACTGTTTCCTCAAATAATTATTTTGCTAACTAAAAATTAACCTATTGATTATCGAGAAGAGGTTGTGCTGGCAACATTTCAGCGCTTCCTCACGTAAGTAAATGTACATTTTAACCGAAAGGTAGAGTTGTTAGATAATAGTTTAATAATTTTTATTTTTAGAGGAAGTGTATCTCGGCTCCGACTTCCGGAGGTTGACAGCTGTGGTCAGATGTGACTCGTAACAGAGAAGTCTATTTTGATTAACTGAGCTATCATGGGAAAATGGATTGGAGAAAAGGTTTCAGCGAGTTGTTTCATACCTGTCAATCGATGCAGACGTGTTCTCTTTCGTGTCCGAAACGGCTCCCCAGTGAGGGCGATCCCCCACTAGATAGTTAATGTAGATGTGAACATGATTAAAAAAAAATAGTTAAATTAATATTCTGTGTTGAAGTCTTTCATTGCTGAATATAAATGATTAACGACCGCAGGCCAAGAGAAAAAGCAGAGCTGAGATCATACAACATGCAACAGTGCTCATGAAATATTTTTTAATAGTTACTTTGTATGATCCATGTTCCTTCCGGATGTGGGCGTTCATGTCTCTTCACAGCTTTTTATTGTTAACAGCAATTGTTCCTTTGCAACGCCTCTTTGCTTTTGTCATTTATGTTTCTGTAAACATGTGCTTTTCTTAAATTAGATAGACCCTCTGAGAGTTAAATTCGTCAAACAGTTCTTCTGTCCAAAATTTCAACTGTCTTTTAAAGCTAGCAATATTTCCTTTATAGTTTTAATTCTCCTTAAAACTTCATGGTATACTCTGCAATCATTACGGGAATAATTACGGGAATCATATCTTGTCACCAAGTCTTTACCTAATTTTGGAACGAAACTAACCAGCATTCACTGTTATATCGAAGAGAAGATCTCATTCAAGCATACCTTTATTTTCTGTTCTTTTTATACTTTTTCAGGCATTTAACGGCATATTTCACTATTTCTATAAGCCTTCGAATTTAACAACATTCCCCGCCGTCACTTTTTTTTTTTTTTTTATAGCATTTGTACAGCAAGAAACAACGTCCGCGATTGGCGACGGAAATAGCCGAGAAGCTTTCGGTGAGGTCTGTCTCCCGAAATGAAACGAAGGTTGGTTTGATTTTGCAGCCGAACACTAGAAATGGAAAACGTGTTTCCGCTACCATTTAAGCTTGTTAGAGGTTTGCGTTTAGCAGCTACTGGCTTGCTGGCGACTGTCACCGTGTTTAAAAGCCGCCTTTAATTCTTAATTTTCGACAATTTGAAAATCCCTGATGACGCTGATACTTCAGCTAATTTTGGGGGCTAACGCGTTACAATTATTTAAGCATAACGGAACATCCCGCCTAATGAAAAATAATTGTATCAGTTAAAAATTAATTATTTACATATGGGGCCCGGTGAACAAGCCAGGGAGTGTGGTGGGGTCGAAATACTGTGCGAATGTGCCGGGAAGACCGACAGGAAACCGTGTGTTTGTTACTTCCATTATTTATATCTACCGGCATAAGTTTTAGATCTTACCCTACCTCGCAATTCTTGGTTAATGGAGAAATGTATTAAAACTTGTTTTTTGCCGATTTGTTTATGTGATGTTAAAATGTGTTTCCCTGGTGTATTTTATAATTGTTTAGTTATTCAAATATTGCAACTTTCTGTACCATCGGAGTTTTCAGATCAAAACTTATGGTTAAACATATGTAAGCAATGTAATAATATATATATAAAAAGTAACATTTTATACATGCCGTATATTAAAAACGACTACACAACTATTTCAACCTATCAGCTCACTTCAATTTCCATAATTTTGCAAAGACAGAATCGAAAAAATCTCTCGAAGAAAATTTCTTGTCCCGCGCAACACTGGGTTCACTGCTAGTAATCTCGAATGTTTACATTAAGCTGTGCGGACGTTTTGCCTCAAAGATAGACACTGCATCTTGCCTCAAAGATAGACACTGCATCTTGCCTCAAAGATAGACACTGCATCTTGCCTCAAAGATAGACACTGCATCTTGCCTCAAAGATAGACACTGCATCTTGCCTCAAAGATAGACACTGCATCTTGCCTCAAAGATAGACACTGCATCTTGCCTCAAAGATAGACACTGCATCTTGCCTCAAAGATAGACACTGCATCTTGCCTCAAAGATAGACACTGCATCTTGCCTCAAAGATAGACACTGCATCTTGCCTCAAAGATAGACACTGCATCTTGCCTCAAAGATAGACACTGCATCTTGCCTCAAAGATAGACACTGCATCTTGCCTCAAAGATAGACACTGCATCTTGCCTCAAAGATAGACACTGCATCTTGCCTCAAAGATAGACACTGCATCTTGCCTCAAAGATAGACACTGCATCTTGCCTCAAAGATAGACACTGCATCTTGCCTCAAAGATAGACACTGCATCTTGCCTCAAAGATAGACACTGCATCTTGCCTCAAAGATAGACACTGCATCTTGCCTCAAAGATAGACACTGCATCTTGCCTCAAAGATAGACACTGCATCTTGCCTCAAAGATAGACACTGCATCTTGCCTCAAAGATAGACACTGCATCTTGCCTCAAAGATAGACACTGCATCTTGCCTCAAAGATAGACACTGCATCTTGCCTCAAAGATAGACACTGCATCTTGCCTCAAAGATAGACACTGCATCTTGCCTCAAAGATAGACACTGCATCTTGCCTCAAAGATAGACACTGCATCTTGCCTCAAAGATAGACACTGCATCTTGCCTCAAAGATAGACACTGCATCTTGCCTCAAAGATAGACACTGCATCTTGCCTCAAAGATAGACACTGCATCTTGCCTCAAAGATAGACACTGCATCTTGCCTCAAAGATAGACACTGCATCTTGCCTCAAAGATAGACACTGCATCTTGCCTCAAAGATAGACACTGCATCTTGCCTCAAAGATAGACACTGCATCTTGCCTCAAAGATAGACACTGCATCTTGCCTCAAAGATAGACACTGCATCTTGCCTCAAAGATAGACACTGCATCTTGCCTCAAAGATAGACACTGCATCTTGCCTCAAAGATAGACACTGCATCTTGCCTCAAAGATAGACACTGCATCTTGCCTCAAAGATAGACACTGCATCTTGCCTCAAAGATAGACACTGCATCTTGCCTCAAAGATAGACACTGCATCTTGCCTCAAAGATAGACACTGCATCTTGCCTCAAAGATAGACACTGCATCTTGCCTCAAAGATAGACACTACAATTCGTATAGGAAATTATGTTTGGACAGTTATCAGTTGGAATTGTGTATGGCAGGCAGCAATGCTTTTATGCCCACCAACTTTAAAATGCCAGAGAACTCCAAATAATGGCTAAAATTTTAAACATTGTAAGATTCTTTAATCGTGTTTTTTGGGGGGTCTGCAACTAGTGACATCATCGACTTTATGATGTTACCACTTTTCAGGCTATATTTGTTTTTCCACTGGTTGACATCTGGTTAAAACTTTATATCTGTGATTTGGGAAAATGTAAATTAAGAAAAATCGTTATACAGTATTATTTCAATTTTGCGCACATCATAATTAAAATATTAGTTACAATTTAGGTACCTCCACGAAATCGCTAAAAAAAAAAAAAAAAAAAAAAAAAAAAAAAAAAAAAAAGCAGCATAACTTGATGAAAAAGACGCCAACCTTGCTGAAAACAAAATTTTATAGTCTAAATGCTTATGTTATTAAGAGAAAAGACCAAAGTTTTTGTTTAATTATTTTAAAAAATTTTTTCTTTCTTTTTAGAACATTCTAAATTTTGATTAAAAAAAAACATTTCTCTTTCTATTACCGGAACTAGTAAAACAGACAATTTTTAGCACGTTTTTTTTTTTTGGGGGGGGGGGGGTATGACACACATTAATTTGGAAAATCTTGCAAAAATATAAATTGTCGGATGTTAATGAAACTGTCAAGAACTATTCACAAATAATCAAAATTATTATGTTTTTATTAAAGTCATGGCAGAAATATTTTTATATTTAATACCCCCCCATAACTAATTTTATGAAAAAGCTAGAAATTCGATCGCATCGGGTTTAGTGATTGTAATAGTTAAAAGCACAAGGCTTTGAGGAATGCAAATCATGTTCATTTGTTTTTAATTGGACCCCCATTACTTGAAAATAAGCTCTGAATTGTAACATACAAAACTCAAAACAACGATATTATTTAATTTCAAATGCTTTTATTTAGTTGTTTTTATGAATATGGACAATATTTTCTGAAAGCAAAAAAATTTTTCGATGAAAAGTGAATTTTTAATACAATTATTTGTTATTTCTTAATTATTATAGATTTTTACATTTAAGTTTTTAAAATATTATAAAAGTAGTTAAAAGCCGCATCGGGTTTCCTCAGTGTCCTTATGATATTTTTTTTAGCGCGTTGTAAATTGTATCATTTTGACTAATCAGAAGATCCGCAGTAATTAAGAAATGTAATTTTGTGTTTATAATCGGGCGGTAATTATCAAGTACGGAAGACCAACCAGAATACAATTAAGTTGCGTTATTTGAGTTAAGCATTGTTCTCCGCTGTTAAGGCCTTTACTTTTGCGAAAGCCGTGTGGAGAAGTTTATTTGATTTTTCAATTTCAACTGGGGATACCTAAAAGTATCAGTATCATCTTATGAAATTTATATGATCTTATTTTTATATTAATCTCAGTTTTGACATTTTCCATAAATGAAATATCAAAATTAATAATAAAATGAATGGAAATACAAATAACACAGTAAAATGTAATAAATGTACATAAAATTATAGTATTTTATGTACACTTCTGATAAAAATTCATAAGAAAGGTACCTATAAATTAATTAGATACCTTTCTTATGAAATATGAAATTTAATCTCCCTCTTAACAGCCTTATTTTAATTTCTTTATATTTTCCATAAAGCATCATAAACGTAAAGGTGAAAGCTAAGTACAAAAAAAAATTTAGAGCGCTGAAAGTTTTCCTTAATAATAACGAGGTAAATAATTTGTTCACTTAAATGTAAATAATTTCACTTTTTTCCTTCCGTAGAACAAATTATCCTCACGGAATCCGTCAATATGTCATTCATCACCTGTCAAGTGACGCGAAAGTTTATGACCTGCTTTGTTTTATTTTCAAATTACATCTTTTGGGCGCAGAAGCTAAGTTAAGCTTGGTTCAAAATATTTTAAATAAACAATTTCTGATTTTCTTAAAATAAGTTTTGAAAAAACGATAATTGATATTTAAAAGAATTTCAAAGTGAGATTTCCAGTTTTTTTATAAAATGGAAAAAAAAAAAAAAAAAAAAAAAAAAAAGGGTCAATTTTGCTGACTAAAAAAAAAGATTTTTAACGAAAATTTCGGACGTGCTAGGAACGATTAAAAAAATGTAAAAAAAAAAAAATACCTCAAAAATACTTTGATCTTTCCTCTTAATAATAAACATTTAGATGATAAAATTTTGTTTTCGTCAAGTTTGGCGTCTTTTTCATCATGCTATCTTTTTGTTTTTAGCGATCTCGTGGAGGTACCTAAGTTACATTCTATATTTTTATCAAATAAAAATTGCTATTGTAGGTTTTCCTGAGGATGACATAAAAGGCCTATTTTAGTAACATGTATGAAATTTCAATGCTTCAAGTACAAAAGGAACAGTATCAATTGAAAGTTGCCCGCAGAAAAGAAAAAAAAAAAAAAACTTATCTGGAATAGTGTTAAGATAGTTCAATGACTAGTTACTTCAATAATTAAATGCGTAAGGTTTCTTACGGGAACATTTTGTAATACAGGAAATGATTATAGTGAAAAAGAAAACATGCACAAAATAGAGCAATTGATTTGCAATGCAAGATAACATTTATTAGACAAATTAACGAAAGGAAAGTTTAAACCAAGAGTTTTTGTTAGACGTAAATTGTATACAAAACGAAATATTCATAAATATGTTATAGTGGAACTGTTTGTGTGCTTTTAGGTGAAGCGTTCTCAGCCCTTTTAGCTTTAGCTTGGAAAGTTCATAACCCTAGTTTGAAAGCGAAAAACCTGGAAGGGAGAGTTACTTTCGGATTCACGTGTTTTTATATTTGCAGTCTGCTGCCAATATGGATTTTATTTTAGAGCTTCTACTACTAGTACTGTCTTTACGGTCACTGGAATAAGGCTGCACATGACCCCGAAAGATACTTCTAAGTAATCAATTAACGATAAACTAATATATCAAATATCAATTTATAGCGTTCTTCGAATATTGTTATTAGCAAAACAGATCAGCAATTCGCTATCAACTGCTTTTAATGCCGGGTTTCAAGACATGGTCGATCAGGACACTTTCAGATTCCTTTATTATCTGTGAGTCGCTTTGATTCTTCAAAAAGAGTGGTTTTCCGTTGCCTCCTCCACAGTAGGGAATTCAGACTTCCTTGTTAGACCGACTGTCACCCAAGACGAGAAAGTACAACGTACCCTGCTATTTAACCAGCAAATGTGGCGAGAAGAGATAAGATAATAGACGAGCCGGAAATTGTTTGCCGATTCCAATATCCGCGCCAATAACCAATACACTACTCGCGCATCAAATACTGTAGCTTAAATAATTTTTTTTTTTTCAGATCTGCTTTCATTACACTTTAAATTTGTTTGACGTCGTTCACTGATCAAAATATGCGATAGGTCAAGAGTCAGGAGATATGTGAAGACAATGAAAATGCGGAAAAAGAATTCTCGGTAGACTAAAACAACTCGATTAATTTGTGTCCGCGATTCACAGTCGTAATAATATCGACCTTTGTTTGAAGGACATGCTTTGCGCAGCTAAGCAAGAAGTTAGCGAAAGAAGTTCAAGCGAAAGCAATAATCTGTTGTCTTCATGTCATCAGTAACGGAGAAATTTAATCTATTTCCTTTTCGCTGACATCGTCTTGCAATTTTTTCAACCAATGAAATAAAACAAAAGACAAGTTTATTGGTTTATAAATATATCTTTCCAGTACATCGACTTTCGTGTTATCGTTATGCAATGCCAGGCAATTATTCAAGTGGATTATTTCCAATGATATCAAATTTTATTTTATTATTTTATTTTTTTTTAATTTGGTTTTTATACACGTGTTCCCCGCTTGAATACCACAGGAAAACTGGTAATTTTTTTGTCATCATAAGCGAAGTGGTAAATGGTGTGTACGGGGATGCCCAGTTAAAAAAAAAAAAAAATTGGTAACTCCAGAAAGCTGGTGACAACTGATGTGATTGAAAAATTCAAGAATTTCTGTATATTTCTTCACTCTCCTCCACATCAGACGTTCTTTGAAAAGTACAATAACTTAAGGATATTTTTCTCTTGTTTCATTTTATGATCTGGAGGAAGAACGTTGACCAGATTTATTTCGTGATCCTAAGGTTGAAGATGGCATTGAAGATCTTTCTGGTTGCTACCTGGATCATTTCCTCTTTAGAGGAGAGATTTGTGTTGGTTTCGTGTAGGCCTTCTATTCATCTTGCTACGAGTTGGGGTGAATTTCCTTGCTGTTCTTCTATTTTTCAACTTGTTCTCGAGTTATCTTTTTTGCAGCTTAAACTTTTTGGATATTTCTCTTTATAGGTGTAGGTTGCTTTTGCTTGGGTCTGTTGATGTGTAGGGTTTGATTTAATGGTGGGTATTATGTTTGATTCACTATTTTATGTGTTTCTATTTAGATGTCTTAGTTCTTTTATTAGGACTGTTCTACCAGTTTCCTTCTTGTAGAGTTGTTTTGAATTTAATTCTGGTAAATTTCAGCTTTAGATGTGTTTGCAGATGTCACCAGTTAGTAGTTAGTTCCCATCATTTGCTTAGTTTCTCGATAAGATTTTTTTTTTATCATGGCTTTTTTTTAATTTTCACATTCTCTGGAGTCTCCGGTGTGGTGGTCTTTACATAAATTTGGACATTTTGTGTCCACTGTGCTATGTTTTTCTCTATGGCTTGCATTGGTTTCCTTGCATCGTTACATATTGTCGGCCTTGTGTATTGAGCTCAGATGGCCCTATCTTTGGACATTGTGGCCTCTTCAGGGGTTGGGGATATGTTTCAGCCTTGGCTATTGCATAATCTATTTTTATTTTTGTTGTACATGTAGCACATGATACAATGAAGGTGTTGGTCTGTATTGTTAGTTTGTGTTTTATTTAAATTCTATTTATGTATTTTAGAACTTAAGGAGATGCTGTTTTCACTTCTTCTGTTGAGCAAAGAAAAAAAAAACACTGGTACTTATGATTACTCCTTTAGAGGAGTTGAGGTGGGTGGGATATAATTTTCTTTTTAATCCAAAAGGTCGGTTTTTGCGTCGCTTTTATTTCGCACGTCAACTACTGGTGTGATGTATATTTTTTACCGTTTTATTGTTTATCTTGTTTAATAAAACCTTTTTTCCATCAGAATAGCGAAAATATTGTAATCGCTTTATTTTCAGCTAATTCCAACACAATGAATGTTGGAAACTTTGCTTGGACTCCCTTTCCGAGCTTTCATGAGGTCTTTTCGAGACTGTGTCTGCATAGGAATGATGTATTCTTCGACTTAATTTCAGTTTTGACATTGTTCAATGACAACGTCGAGTACCGATGGTTTCACAGATATTCTCAGGTGGTTGATGTACAATGGTCGATCAGACAACCCGTAAATCACTAATAAATTCGATATCAAATGCTCAATGCATGTTTTACACCAGATAAAGCTTATTTCTCAAATATTCCACCAAGTGTATATGCGTATTTGTGCGTCAACATATCCACTGGTTAAAATTGTTGAGATACCGAAGACGTTGCTATTACGCATGTTAAGGTTACCTGCATTTTCTCAGGCATCATTTTTGAATTTAGCAAATAAAGCTACAATATTTTGTATACACCCAATACATTTTCAGTTAATTATATATGGAAATCAAGTGTCAGTTATCATTTTGTGTTCTGGGTTGAATTCTTTAACCCGACCAAACTAATCGTAAAAATACTCTTAATGGTAAAATATTTATACATGAACTGGTTAACGGATCTGTTGATGCCAATCATTTATTTATTATTGTAAAATGTACAATTGTGGCACATAACCGAAGGGGAAATGGGCAGAGGCTGGTCTTCGCTAACTATCCTCGTCAATCACGACCCATTCATCCAATACAATTGATCCATTTACCACAAGAACTCATCACCAAACCTACAAATACCACAATACCACATATTCACAGAGGGAACTTACAAAAACACCCCATGATATAAAAAAAACATCTCAAAATAAACGATTTTCTCATCACAGCTTAGATGTGGCACCAGGCCGAAAGCATGAGGCACCCAGTGAGGATTGAACTCCCTCCTCAGTTGTAATGGTTCTAGAGAGAAGCTTGCTAACCATCATACCACGCCGAGGTCCCCCCCCCACCGCATTTGATGCCAATCAACTAAGTAATGACTGCAAAACACTTGACCCACTCCAATTTATAGACAGAATCACACAAATGCATGCTGGGATTTTTGTAACCAACAAAATAGGCCTGTTCTCGGTTTCATCTGACTCCATTCTTGGCCTATTTTGTCTTTGTTTGTCAATCCCAATTCTTACTTTTTTTCTTTTTTAAACTTTTTGCCTTATTTATGTTGCTTTGCCGTTAATTTGCTTTGTTTACTTGCTTTATATTACTTTTGCCACGTTCA
This sequence comes from Acanthosepion lycidas, assembly GCA_963932145.1. Lineage (NCBI taxonomy): Eukaryota > Metazoa > Mollusca > Cephalopoda > Sepiida > Sepiidae > Acanthosepion > Acanthosepion lycidas. The sequence continues at coordinate 117,139,537 of OZ010573.1, forward strand.
ATTTTTTTTATATTATTGTTATTGCAAACTTTATCAAATCTATTTGTCGGGCAGTTTTGTTACTTATTTTGCATTTAACCATGGCTATTCACTCTACAGAATCCGTAACAGATTATAGATAATTTTTCGCCCTCTTTGTTTTGTTTTTTTTTCTTTTCATTGCAAACTTTGTCAATTCTGTTTGTTGGACAGTTCTGTTACTTATTTGGCCGTTAACCATAACTACTCATTCCATAATATTTAGCAGATGAATAAATATGTTCATTTTTTATATGCCATAGCCTTTCAGGACATTGGCAATCATAGCTCTCCACAACTTTCTACCTTTTATAGCTCTTTGTAACTAAAAATGAGGAGATGAACATTTCTTGGTTCAACAGAGAAGAAATTCAAAAAAGTTTTGATCTTTGGTCATTTAATCAGATTGTGTGAATAGAGGACCAGCCAAGAGCTTTTGAGCGTCCCTTCATATTAATTTAGAAATTTGATCCATTTTTCTGCTAGAAAACGTATGCAAAAAAAAAAAAAAAAAAAAAAAAAAATCTCTAGATATATGCCAAAGATATTTGGGGCTTGCTTACAAAAGAATTTATGATAGCTCAATCTTCGCGAGTGTTGATCTTTTTGTAGCAAGCGAAAGGTCGTTTATGGTACCATAAATGAATTTTTAAAAATCCATCATTACATGTGCATTTACAAATATAATTTGATTAGTTATCTAGAAAATTTGACAATTCTGAACTTAAGCAACTTTCAGTAATATTATTGTATGCTATATATTGAAAATGGCAAAAGAGGGATTGTCAGTGGTCAGGAATTGATGCAAGTATGACTGATAGAAGAAATATATGTATAATGTAAATGAATTTCTAATGATTTTACTATTGAAATGCCCTGAAAAAAAAAAAAAAAAAAAAAAAAAAAAAAGAAGAAAGTGATCGTCTTTGGTCAGGAATTGATGCAAACATTGCTAATGGGAGTGGATGATTATTATAATTATCTCAGCTGAGCTGATATTCCATATTTTTTTGCCTTAGTTCTTTCTTCTTATTGCAAACTTTATCAAATCTATTTGTCGGACAGTTCTGTTATTTTGCATTTAACCATGGCTATTCACTCTACAGAATCCGTGACAAATAATAGAGGAATGTCTTGTAATGTCTCCAAAGGAATACGCTTTGAAATTGTCCCAACAGACATTATTGCCTTGTCGCTGAAATAGAGATATGTTCGGTTCTATAGAATCTTAAATCAGTGCTTCGTCCTCAAGTAACGGTTAACAAATTCGCCTAGCAGACTTTGTAAACGATATTTGTTGACGTATGCTAGATAAACAAATCTTAGTAAATACTTTTATAAGACCTGGAAAAACTAAGAACTAAGAATTTCATCGTCTATGAATTCACAGTGCTTGAAAAAAAATATTTAAAACTTTTTTTCTCGGTTTGTGTAAAAAAAACAAACAAAAAACAACGTTTCCAGGAAGTACTCTGTACACAATAAACACCGATATCAAACTCCATACTGTTTCCTATACTACCAATCTCCGTTAGCGAGCCAATTAGTATCACCAATCGGTATGTACATATGAAGTCATTTTTTCACCGGCGCCATCTGTCGAGCAGGCGGCGTTGTGATTATCTGAACAAGGCAAAGCCTTTTTTTTTTTTTTTTTTTTTTTTTTTAATTCTAATGAATCATGTTCAAGTACAAAGGAATGACAAAGCGAGAACAAAGCTCCTTGTTTGTTATTAATAATGAAACTGCGTGTTGAATACTTTGATTATATCACAGGTTTCGCTCACAGACTGATGACATATGCAGGAGAGAAAGGAGGGACTTCGAGAAATAACCACCAATGATCTCTTTAAAGTCTATAGTACTTTATTAATATGTGCTTGTTTTATTAATGTCACGTCCTTTTAGGATGTAAGCGTTCATGCCTCCCCGAAGCGTCTTTTTTTTTCAATATACGTAAAAGGTTTATCACAGCGACAACGACTGTTCTTGGGAGAAATAATGGAGTGATTTTCCGTTTATTTTTCCACTTTTGAATTTAGAGTTCTCCTTGCAGACTGGCTGTCAACCAAGAATATATGGGTCCTCTCTGTTCGGCACATACAGTTGTGGGCAGAATTATTCCCCTTCCTACGATGATCACAAAAAGCTCTCAAACCTAACTTCATGTGCATTTTTTCACAAATGATAAAATAATGTATTTGAAAGAAAGTGTAGTGATGCTTACATTTTTTTTTATTTTAATGTCAAATAACGCCAAAAAAAAAAAAAAAAAAAAAAAAAAATGAAAAAACAATTATTGGCCCTCTTGCCTCAGTAATCGCGTAACATTTACTCTAAATTATTGCCTTTAATAGTTTTTGATACTTCCTTAAACGACCACTACACACACTGATACGTATATTCCTCCACTCTTCTTTAACAATAGCTTCTAGTTCCTCCAACTTCGTGGGACTTCTTTTTCTTTCGTTTTTTTTCAAATATGCTCAAACTTTCAATGGGACTCAGGTCAAGACTTTGTACGAGGTACGCCAATACCTTAATTTTGCTGTCTTCTAAGTACTTCGTAAAACTTCGTACCGTGTGTTTCGGGTGATTGTCATGTTGGAATGTCCAGTGACGCCCCCAAAGAAAACTTTCGTGCACGGTTTTATATTTCTGTTAATAACAACCAAATACTGTTCTTAATCCATGATACCTTGTAATCTCACTAGTTCTCCTGGTCCAGAACCAGCGAAACAAAATGTTCCTAATCCTGTGCTTAATTGTAGAGAGGTTAGTTTTTCGTTTGTAGACTCCATTCACTTTCTTCCATATAAAACATTCATGTTAACAAATAATTCTAGTTTCGTTTCATCTGAGCATAAAACAAAGTTCCGATATTTAACTCCCATGTCCTAGATGGCTTTTAGCAAGGAAAATTTACTTGGGTGACAAACTCGAAGTTCTGTTCGATGTAAGCCTCTAGTGATTGTCTTCGTCGATAAATTCAACCCTGATATTTTTACATCAGTGACAATGTCCTTTGTCGTTAAGTAAGCATTCCTCGAGTCATCTAACAATTTTCATTTCCATTCTCTCAGGAATGGTGGACCGTTTTCTGCCAGTCCTTAATTTATTCTCAACACAATGAGTCTCGTTGTACTTCTTGATAATGCTAAGAATTGTCCATCTTGGAATATTTAAACACTTGGAAAGTGTTGTATATTTATCACCTTGTTTGTACGCATCACCCATCTTCAGTTGGCGCTTCTTGTCAAATTCAGCAGTCTTCGGCACGGTTGCAGAATGGGTTATCGCGGTACGTGGCACTCACATATTGTCTTCTTCATTACCTTTTAGAATGTTATAGAATCAGGTCAATACTATTTCATTTTCACAAGGTGTTTGTATTAAATGTCAAATTAAGAAGAAAAAAACATTACAATTGCTATAGAGCAATATTATTTCATAATTTCCATAAGGGGATGGGACGAATAATTTTGGACTGCACCATTTTTTATAAAAGTCTATAACTATGAAAATAAGAGATCAAAACTTTAATTCGACGTTCTAGATGGCTTATAGCATAAGCTAATCTACATTTCAAGTGTTTAGCCTTAAGCAAGAGCTTTCCTTCGGCAATAAGCTCGAAGTCTTGCTTGATGAAAGCATCTAGTGACGCTTCATTGATACATTCAACCCTAATATCTTTACATCAGTGACAATATCCTTTGTCGTTAAGTGAGCATTCTTCGAGACATCTCTAACAATTTTCTTTCATTTTTATGCACAATGAGTTTCGTCGCACTTGTTGATAATGTTACAAATTGTTGATCTAGGAACATTTAAACATTTGGAGCTTCTTGTCAAGTTCAGTTATATAGTTACAGTATCGGGTCAGTACGGTTTCATGTTCAAGGAGTGTATTAAATGTCACATTAAGGAAAAAAAGAAACATTACATTTTCCATACAGCAAAATTGTTTCCTTAACTGGGAGTGAATAATTTTTAGAAAAATTTACAACTATGAATATAATAGATCGAAACTTAACGAATTATTCAAAACTAAGCAAGGAATCAACTATTCATGTTAATTCCAATAAGTACTTGCAAATATTCACATTTCCTTAAAAAATATGCAAATATTCAGTGGAGGAATAATTCTATTCACTGCTGTATGTGGCATAAAAACAATGATTGTCTAAAGTTTCCAATTTACTCTTACTTGAACGGGGAAAAATTGAATTTGACATACCCGAGATGTTCCCATTCAATGCACAAGCATCGAAAGGATTAGTAAAACAATTAGTTTTCTCGAGAGATTTGTTCTTACTATACATCGAAATGAAAGATGCTTTGATCTTAGTTATAGATGTTCTTTTAACTTTAAATTTTATCATGTCAAAATAAATATTCAGTATATACAAGCATGTGTGCTTGAACATTATATAAATCATTTCACGGATCAGTAATCCAAGGCATGAAAAATATTTTTAAAAAATAAATGAATAAGTCAACTAACAACAAAAAAAAAATCTTTGGGACTATCCTTGTAAAAACCTGCACCAAATAACCTTTTCTGGAATTACAGTTTCATAATTCAATTATCTAGAAATCGGAGTCCGTGTGATTGACTAAAACGTAATAGTCTCAGATTCACGATGAATTTATTGTTTTACTATTACTTCAGCTTCATGAATTTAAGCGTGCTACTAGGTTGCCATCTCGGTCCCATCCTTTCACTGTTGAAACAATTAAATTTAACTGCCTCTGCTACTTCAATAGCTTCTATCGCACTTTCCAAGAGTGGAATTCCCTTCCTCTTACTTGCTTCCCTGACAGCTACAATCATTAAATGTAATGTCAAATGACATCTTCTGATGCCTTGATCCTGATCCCCGTCCTGCTCTATATCCTTTCCTTAAACACTCCTCTATACTCTTGCTCTCTGTAACCATTTCCGTGCTAATGGCACTCCCACCTTCTTGCTTGGGGTAAAATGCTTAAAAAAAAAAAAATGCTTCAGCGCCCAGTAAGGCTCGAGCTCACCTGTCAGGAGTAATGACTATAGAAGTCAAGTGACTTACCTGCCAACATGGCTGCCTCCTTCTATTTCCTTGTAAAAGCTGATTTTACCTTATTTTATAGGAGAGCACCTAATACACCAGTTGGGTTGGTCCATTTTGCTAGAATGGACCTTCCCAATACATTTGCATGAGGGGTCTTTGTTCAGCTATATATTTCTCCATAAATGACTCAAGTCAGTTAAGGCTTTGGCTACATTTGCCTACTTGTGTGCTAAACCTCTGGCAAACTAGCTAATATCCAACATGGCGCTGTGGGCAGGATACGATGACTGGCAAGAGCTACTTATCAAAATTGGCATTCCTACCGACTCTGCCAAAACCTATGCTGAATCGTTTGTGAAAGAGAATATTACTCAGGATAGCCTCTCTATGATAGACCGGGAAATCCTTAAAGAACTAGGTGTCACAACCATGGGACATGCCCTAGCTATCCTTAAGCTATCAAAGGAGCAACCTTTGACATCAGACAGCTATACGAAGGCCCCTGCAGCCAAACTCCCCCAGCTCCATTCAGAGATGACATCACAACAATTCCGAAAGTTCAGAATTGATTGGGAGGTATTTGTGCAAATGACAAACATGCCCCCTACACAGACCAACATCCATTTATACAACTGTGCTGATGAGACTGTGCAAACGTCGATCATCAATACATACCCCAAATTTTTCTCGGAAAAGCCAAACAGACTCCTGAACATGTTGGAGGCATTAGTTACCCAAAAATCGCTCCGCTGTAGTGGATGTGGTAGCCACAAGCATGACATCCCAGGAACCAGCACCCGCCAACAGGCATGTCCTGCCTGGAATCAGACCTGTGACTTGTGTAGCATCCAAGGTCATTTTTCAAAAGTTTGCCGATCAAGAAATCGCTCTAGTCAAGTGAGAGGCTTCCAAGACGATGAAGCTAACATGGACAGTTTGATTGCACATGTAGAGTTTGACCAGCCCCTGTCTGTTGCCCTGAAGGCTGGCATCTTGTGTTTGCTGGAAGCAGATTCTGTACTGAGGCTGAGCAAAGATATGCACCCATAGAAGGTGAAGCAGCAGCTATCAGCTGGGCACTTGAAAAGTGCCGCATGTTCATACTAGGTTGCCCAAACGTTATAGTCGTGACCGACCATGAACCACTCAAAGGACTTTTTGGTGATCGAGATCTCAGCAAAATTCACAACCCTCGCCTATTCCGACTCAAAGAGAAAAGCTTGAGATATCGTTTCACCATGCAACACTGCCCTGGAAAATGGCACAGAGCCGCTGATGCTATTTCCCGCAATCCAGTCACTACAGTACAAAGCCTACTTGATACATTCTCCATAGAACCCTCCCTTATAGAAATTGATGAATCAGATGAGACTTGTGCAACAATGAGATTGACAGCCCTCACATCAATATCTCAATTAGATGATAATCTTGCCATAACTTCCCCTGACCACATTCGTTTTGCTGGTCAAGAAGACACACAATACACCCTATTACGGAAAACCATAGACAATGGTTTTCCAAACAGTCGTCAAGCAACACCACCTACAATCCGGGAATACTGGGAAGTTCGTAACCGCCTAAGCAATGAAAATGGTCTAATACTACTTGACAGGAGAGTAGTGATACCAACCTCCCAGCGCAAGAACATATTAAAATGCCTACATTCGGCTCATCAAGGAGTAGTTGGCATGAAAGCACGTGCCAATGACTCAGTTTACTGGCCTGGAATGAATGCCTCAATTCGCAATTACAGGTATAATTGCATTACATGTTCAAGGAATGCCCCAAGTCTACCACATGAACCAATCCAAATGACACCTATACCTGAATGGCCATTTCAACAGATTGTAATGGATTTGTTACATGTTAAATCCTTCACATATCTTGCTTGTGCAGACAGGCTCACTGGATGGCTCATTCTGTACCGCATCAAGCCAGGGCAAGCGGTTGCTTCCAGGTTGATTTCCATCTGCAGAGAAATATTCCAAACATATGGTGCACCTGAGGAACTTAGTACAGATGGTGGACCGCCATTCTCAGCTTACTCATTCCAACAGTTCCTAAAAACCTGGGCTGTTAAGCAAAGAATTTCATCAGTGGCCTATCCCCAGTCTAACGGACGTGCAGAATTGGCAGTCAAGACTGCAAAAAGACTCATAAAAGACTGCACAGGACACCAGGGTTCCTTGGACAATAACATGGCAGCACAAGCAATCTTGCAATATAGAAACACCCCTATCCAAGGCATTGGCTTATCACCAGCGCAACTCCTGCTTCATAGACGTCTTCGAGATTTTATCCCATCGCACCCACAGTTATATAAACCACACCCTGAATGGATAGCCGCAGCGCAAAAACGAGAACAGAGATTATCCAAACGCAATGCAGACCTCATCGAGAAGTACAACCGTACTGCACATGCACTATCCCCACTTTATAAAGGTGACACAGTCTCCATTCAAAACCCAAATAGCCGTCGATGGGACATAGCTGGGCGAATAGTAGAGACACTTCCCAACCATCAATAAAGAATTAGAGTTGCAGGATCAGGCAGAATAACCCTGCCGAACCGTAGGTTTCTAAGGAAACTTGAAGCACCCATAATCAAGACCCCCATACCAAGTGCCATGCCTGTGTCACCTGAGCCGACAATTACGGATACATGCAGACCACATCAATCTGCCAAAGACTTGGAAAATGGTGACATTACATTACAAAATAAACCAGCGTCCCAGGGCCCTACTCAATCACAGCCATCAAGAACGAGGATTCCCAGGGCGCTATCCCGACTACTCTCGTACAATCAGCCAGGCAATAGGGAATTAATTCCTCCCCAACGGCCAATATGCTTCCGCAATGGGGAGAGGAGGGAGATATAGAAGTCAAGTGACTTACCTGCCAACATGGCTGCCTCCTTCTATTTCCTTGTAAAAGCTGATTTTACCTTATTTTATAGGAGAGCACCTAATACACCAGTTGGGTTGGTCCATTTTGCTAGAATGGACCTTCCCAATACATTTGCATGAGGGGTCTTTGTTCAGCTATATATTTCTCCATAAATGACTCAAGTCAGTTAAGGCTTTGGCTACATTTGCCTACTTGTGTGCTAAACCTCTGGCAAACTAGCTAATATCCAACAATGACCAACTAGACTCACTCGCTAGCCATTATTTAACAACGAAACACCAATGACGAAGAAGTGAAACTGCATTTTTGATGTGTGTTTTTTTGTTTTTTTTTTTTATAAAAGAAAAATGTTAGTGTTTAATTTGAATGTTAGCATAAGCTGTTTCTTTTAGTAAAAACTCTGCTTGTTGCTCGACTAAAAGTGATATCAAACTGATTTGAAGAAAATATTAATAAAACGTACCATTAACAAATTGCAAAGTGGCCCAAAGGAGCAATGAAAGACTTCGCTACATTTTGTCACAGAAATACATTTTTCATTTATTAAGCATTTCAAATTAACAATTTAGCAGTTTGTAAACGTAACAAAAATAACGATGACATTACGTATGATTAAATATCCAATATTTTTGTGAACGTATAAACCTCGAAAATCAAATTTGCATACAGGAGATTTTAAAAAAAGCAAAAAAAATTATTAATCTGCCTTTACAAGAGCCAGATCCGGCCGAAAATGTTACTGTCCAGTATTCACTTTCCAGTCTTGATAAAGTCTAAAATCATCTACGCAGCCTTGTAGGTGATGAATTGTATTTTTTTACCTTACCACTCTTCCCCACAGACGAACTGTTGCAATCATCTCGCTACTATCACTATTTCCACGGAAAATATTAAAACTAGGTACATTCCTTATTTCCCAACATTAATCCTCCCAGTTAAGACTCTCCACAACGCGTACACTTAGGCGATCCAGCATTAATCCCTTCGTAATCCTTAATAAGGATTAAGTTCCACTGATAGCCTCTTCCCAAGAACTGTTGCTTTGTGGAACCGAATCCTAGAAGAACGTTTTCCAGATCACTACAACAGAAAAAAATAACCCTAGAACGTACAGTAAAACGGGGATGATCAACTTGAACTACTAAAAATAGATAAAATAAGTCAACCCGAAGAGATTAAAGATTAAATACTGCCTGTTCAAATCCGATCACGTCAGAAACAGTTATGACACTTATGCGTCAAGATTTCAAGTTCATTTCATAAAAGTTTTTTGTTTAATTTTTTTTGAAAGCGCTTGCTTAGGTTCAATTGCTTTAGAGTTTACCATTTGTGACTTTCTATTCACCCCAAGCAATGTAATAATGCGAATAAAAAACAATGGATTACAAGGAGAGAAAGAGAACAATAAAAGAACAGTTCAGAAAGACAAAATGGCAATTGACGTTGCATTTAACCTTTTGAAGGTTCTTGGTGGGAGGAAATCAAGAAACGGGAATAGTTCCCCAGCCGGAAAAAGCAACTATAAGGAATATACGGTTGCATCTAGCCTGTCAAACAGTAAAACCGTGAAACCTAGTTGCCAGTCTATATAGTAATACAGTGTAACCCGGATATGAGAAGCCCGGATATAAGAGAAGCCCGGATATAAGAGAAGCCCGGATATAAGAGAAGCCCGGATATAAGAGAAGCCCGGATATAAGAGAAGCCCGGATATAAGAGACGACTTCTCCGTTCCCGATAACTATTATATCCGGGTTACACTGTACGCTTAAATTCATGCATTCGAGGCACAAAGGAGGAAAGCAATATTTATTCTGTTATATACAGAAATGTGGCACATGGCCGAAGTGGGGATAAGACGGTCCTCTTCTGTCTTAACTATAACTTAGCGAGCCGCAAATACTGACCCAATCGTACAAACAATATTCCTTACACCAAAAGAACACATTCAAACGTACCTTTCTTACTACATCCACAATAATACCTTATTGTCTCTATGAAAATACTAACTAGTCCCCATATTTACAAGTCTGTTTGTGGCGGGGGATAAAAAAAACAACAATTCTTAAAAACTAGCCCCAATCAGTATTTACAAATATGAATACAAAACTATTCAACAAAGGAGGAAAGCTTATTAGAACGATTGCCATGAAAATATTTATAGAATAGACAGAACAATGTCAAACCGGTGGTAAAGTGACTTAAGTCGAGATTCCAAGTCCGGACGGATAACATTACCGATCCTTCTTCGGATTTTGCCAAGAATCTCAAGATATATAGTAGGATCACCAGACCAAATATGGCAGCAATATTCAATGCACAGATGAACGGTAGATTTATAAATATCCTACATGGATTCTGACGAGAAAAAATTGTCTAGCACAATAGTCAACTTTCCTAGCAGTAGACCGAGCAAGTGATTCAATATGATCACTTCAAGTCATTGAGCCTAAGAAGACGCAAAGGGATTACAAGGGGGGGGAGCGAGAGAACGCGAGCGATATATATATATATATATATATATATATATATAGGCATCAGCCATGCTGATGGAAGGCAGAATAGGTTCTCTATCGTAATTAAATCAAAGTAGTTTTGTTTTGGAGGTGTTAAAACTTTCTCAAGTAAGGATAATTCATTAAAAAACAACAAAAAAAAAAACTGCTGCGTGCCTTCAGTATGTTGGCAATCATGATTTTCCACAATTGCCTATATTTGTATAACTTCGCAACCTTTGTCTTTCCGCCATCACACCCATTTCGGACACCTGACTCTTTGGGTAGATTACTTGCTTTCCTGTTTTCAATATGTCCTCCAGTGTCAAATTTTCAAAGCCCTATTTCCTCATTGCATCCCAAAAAGTTTCATGCTCTTTCTGATTCGAAGTAAAAGTGTCTTTTTGTTTCCATTTTCCTTAAAACTTCCTAATTGGTCACATGTTTGTCCAGGATATTTTCAGAATCCTTCCGTAGAATCGGCTGCCTGAAATTTCTTCATCTGCGACAAATTTAAAACACTACAAATTCTATAATTATGCAATCAATAACACGGATTCTTTTTAGAGTCTTTACAAGTATTCGTTTTAGGAGTATACGTAAAGTTGGATTACTTTCACCTTTTCTTAACTAGAAAAGACTATTGGAATAGGATCCCTTCCAAATTCAGTTAAACATATTTCTGAGCAAAAAATCTTTAAAATTTACTGTTAAAACAGTACCTCTTTGAATGCTTCATCGTTAAATTTTTAAGCTTTCCATATGGATTTTGCTAATCAGGGATCAGTCAGTGTTTCGTCACAAAGAACTTAAAACTTGTAAAGACTATTTTATTGTAATCAACGAATAGCCAACATTTGGTCACCCAACAAGATGATGAATTACTGCAAGAAGGTTACAGCCATGAGTTAACTCCCTTCGTTTTGGTAATCTAATACCCTCTCCTGAAACCAGTCGGAAGAGATGAAAGATGTTAAAGTGACCCCTTCAAATCTTCAGATCGGTTTTATTCTATACAACAAATATTTGTGAAACTGATTCTTTTCCAAAAAGGAAATGTCGAAGTATGTGGTTCATACAGTGAAAACAATTTGTTTGTTCATTTTAAAGAAGACATCTTGACCGGTGACTTACCGGAAAGCAACGCTTAGCAATACCATTGACCACAGTACAGAGTAAACCTTCACTGGGCGGCCAACTTTCTATACCAGATCAAGCAAAGATAATATCAATAATTTTATCAGTTTAAAGCGCGTTGAAACGGAATGGGCTTACTATATCAGCTTGTATAACGAGTGGGTTTTTATTGCTTAGGTTTAAATTTTTGCTGTATTACAGTTATCTCCATTGAACTGACGATTTTGCTGTATTACAGTTATCTCCATTGAACTGCCTATATTTCTGAGATGAGGTATTTTAACTATTTAAATTATTTACATTGTTCGGAGTGTTGTCCATTTTTATGATATTCACAACATTTCGGCCATTATGTTTGATCTGGACGGCTTAGTTTTCACGACTGTCTCACTTTCCATCTTAGCTCATTCACTTGAGCCTGAGGAATGTTCCTGGATTCGGGAAATGATGTCCAAGTATGGTATTCACCTGATGGTAGTTGCGAAATTGATACTCAGCTGGTGTCGACTGATATTGAGGACTGCCTTCACAAGGAGGTGAGGGACGTTGTGCATCGCCTTCTGATCTTTCAGTCCGTTTAATATCTATACTTGTCAGGCCTTGATTGCATCAAATTCGTGTCTGAAGGATTTATCCAGATCATGCTGGATTCTCTTCCGGTCTTTGTCAGTAATTCTGTTGAAGGCTCCGTGCCACTGGGAGATATCGGATTGCAGCTTTTGTTTTATTTAATGGTTGTACTGGATATTTTTTCCTCCGGCAAGGGCGTATCTCGCTTTTTTTTTTTTTTTTTTTTGCGACGAAACTGGATCTCCTTGAATTGACCGCAATTCTTGTTGTCAAGCCCTGAAGAGACAAGTCGTAAGTCTGCGTCGGTTTTCGATTCGAAAATTCCAATGTATATCACCTGAAGAATGCCGGAGCGTACAATGGCCGAAACGTGAATATGACAGAGGACAATAGTCCGAACAATGGAAATGATGCAAATTAAAAAATCCTACATGGAAACCCAAAACTTAAAAAAAAGTGTCATGGGCAAACTAGAGCCAATACATATTCTACAGTGCCAACTTCTGGTGAAAGAATAGCATCGAAGTCTTTTATACCGTCGTTAGCGAATGATTCCTACTAGACGCTCTACAAATCTACGTAGGAATGAGCTCAGTTCGATAAATATCTACAACCTCATGCACAAACAATTCAGTTGTGTTCGTCTTTCTTCTGTAGGGGTGTTACTGTCATTTATTGACTCATATTAAATAGATAGCGTTTCGTTAGAAGGAATCATACTTTGAAATAGTAAGCTCCCTCGAAGAAAACGAAAATCAGAATCCTTCATGCTGTAACGACTATAATATAGGAATAACCAATCCGAAGTAATAAATTTAAGTGATCAAAAGTGTATTCATAAAGACTGGGTCTTTTAATTCACCCCATATAATGTAAAGTTACTTATCGCAAATATTAATTCACCAAGAAATTATAAATCAAATTTTTATTATTATTAAATTTTTGGCACGCTTTTGAAATTTCAACTCCAACATTCAGAATGGAAAAATTACCAGAAATCATCAAGTTATTCCCATTTCGTAAGTGCGGATGATATTCAAAGTACTTATAAGGAACTTTTTACAATTTAAAAGAAAATTAAAATGTTTTTGGATCATTTATCGGAGTGAGTTCGAACGGGATCCCCACACATAGAAATAGCGCACACGAGTCGACCACATTTCGGATGATTGTAAAAGTCAACACAAGAGTAAAATGCAGGGGCCTCGTTATGAAATGATTTGGTTTTAATTTTACTAAATATAAACTTATTTTTGGGTTAATTAACAAAAGTTCGAATACTGGTTTTGTTTCATCCCGGGACCTTCACCCACATTCAAACTGCACCAGCAAATTATATTCAGGAGTCACCTCACAGACTTAGAGTTTGGGTTAGTATGCTTGTAATTCACTTTTATGGGTGACTCAAGCTCCTTTTTCACGTTCTGGAAACGTCACACTATATTAATACAAACGGTTTATACTTCGTATATCAGCATTTCCCAATTATCTAACTCTTCTACAGAGAATGTACGTCATTGTCATGTGTTATAAACCTCAACAGCTATTAAAAAAAATCGTCAGATATCTTAACTATTGTCTTTTCCGCTCCTTTTCTCCTCAATCTAATTTTCTCTATCCTTTTAGCTGAACATATCTTAACCCTAAGAATGAGAAGGGTGGAGAGAAAAAGAAACCGGCTACATGTTCTGTTATCAAGCTGGACGTTATATACGCTGAATCAACATGTCAAATAGTTTTATCTGTTTTTCTATCAAAAGAATGCTAAGAATCTATTGCCCTTTCGCTTTCTGTCCTGTTTCATGGATGATCAAAGCGTTTAAAAACTGCAAATGACCCACCTCTAACTAGATAATCACACTGCGTATTGTATTTATTCGTTAGGAGTGTTTAACCATAAAAAAAAAAAGAAAAAAAAAAAAAAGCAAACATAGAAAAACGTGCCCGTAAGTCAAAGGGACAATTTTTCTCATGACACCGCATTTTTAACTATCTTCAATCTCCGTCAATTTTTGTTTTAAAAGGCGTTGATTACAATTGGAATAAAACCTAAACACATGAACGCGAATTTACATTTTCCTTCTACTTGAGAATTAACAAAAAAAATAATAAACACTATTAGATTTTTTAATTAAACTATATTATTTAAATGCTTGGCAAAACATCGACTAATTGCCAGCTGATACAAACTTGATAAAATGGTTAATAAGGATTTCTTTGTACTTGGTACACATTTTAATGTTTATAAATAAAATTGTTTACATATTTATTTCCATATAGATTGGTAAAACAAATGCCGTATTAAGTTCGATATAAAATTCTTGTAAATCAACAGTCTAATAAACAGGGTTTAATATTTTTGTTAGAAATTATCAAGAGCAAGAAACATTCACTTTCATATGTTTAGGCTTTATTCAAATTAATCACTGCTTTTTAAAAACAAAACCTTGCCGAGGAGTGAAAGTAGTTAATTAACCGGTGTCATAGGGAAAAGCATCCTTTCTAAACTTGTTTTACTGCCGGAAAGTTTGTCCATGTTTACCAAATGGAAAAAGAATATTACCGACACGATTTCAGTTAAATATTTCCCAATGAAAACAAATCAAAATTAGTAAGAGGAACCGCTAGGATATGGCAATCTTTGATCAAGCTGAACTCATCCAGTGACAGTGTGAGTGAGCCTATCTTAGTGACTACGTTTGAGAGACGGAACCGTAACATTAAATCGAGTACGTCCCAAAGGTGCGAGACTTGACTCCCAGGAGAGGAATTTCAGTTGTAAGTACATATGCACCACCGATTCTACGGCTACCGATGATCTGATAACTCTTTTAATCCGGACATTAATTACGAGCAAATATCTGAATGTCCCGCGATTTCCAAACTAATTTATCAATTAGCCACAGGGGGCGTTATGCATGGTGCACGGTCACTCAATTGTTTTTGATAGTCGATGCTGCTACAGAGATACGAAAGATACATAATTAGTGAATCAGACGCGTACTATTGAATTGTTATTACTTGACTTCTGCTGATCCGGAAAAAAAACGGATAATCCGGTACGATTGTGGAATCAAGTATGAAGTAAAACAATTAGTGTACGAAAATAATGGAAAGATTACTAATTTGAGACAGTAACTGACATAATTATGCTAGACAAAAATGCCAAATCTTTGTTTAGATACTAGTTTGTTTTTTTTTAGACATTTTTACTAGTTTCTTAGACATCAAAGCTGGTATCCTTCAGGGTTACAATCTTGCACCTTCTCTTTGTTATCACCCTTGATTACGTATTGAGAAATTCCCTCGATAAACATCAACTAGGTTTTAGAGTCTGTCTATATTTCTGAGAGGAGTTATGTACAGTAGTTACATTAGTCGGACTATTGTCCTCATCTTTGTCGCCATATTTGTCACAACGTTTCGGCCGTTGTACGCTCCGGCCTTCTTCAGGTGCTTGGAATTTCGAACTGAACCCTTTATTTATCTTGAGAGCCATTTCTTAGTATATTTAGATAAGTTTCCGTTCAAGATCATCTTTAGCCCCCTCACTATCAGACTGCACATTGTTCTCCGGAGAAAAGCAGAAACCGCTTTTATTTTTCATTTGGGATGTGGTATGGAATACTTAAATGATCATCTCTTCACATCTGTGCTTGTATACGCGCAGAGTATCGTCTAGTACGTGATTAAATAGATTGGAGGGGGGGTCTCATTTTCTCTTTGTACTCCTGAAGAAGTTTCAGATTCTTCGGTATTGGGGTACTCGCCAGTTATGTATGACATTGTACTTTCTCTATTAGATCTTGACATCCACTGGAGTCACAGCTTGGGAAGCGGTTTCTCATAAATGAGAAGATATTCCTATTGATGGTGTGTGATCAATATAGCAAGTACACAATTTTCTGTTGGAGAGACAAGAAATTTCTTGGAGTGGTTTCATGACATATGGCGTAATTACATCTCTTCCTAGAGCAAAAGCTAAATTGGGTTATGAGGAGAATTTTCAGAGAATGGTGAAAACCTAGTTAAGAAAATGGCTTTCATCATAATGTATGTAATTGAGGTACCTCTGTATCTCTAAGGGCCTTGAAGACCACTTTTTGTTTGTGCGGTCAATTAATGTGCAATATACTTCACTTTTAGGGATTCGCTTCTATTTACAGATTTCGTGAAATTGAGAAATTTTTAAAATTCGAATGAATTATATACCATCTTCGAAAATTCAATCTCATTTTCAAGTGATGCAACGTTTTATAGCTTACTCGATTTCTTCATCGGGAGGTTCATTATTGTTTACGTTTAATGATCGGGTTTATATCGGTCTATGTTCTATTTTGGCTTGCGTGACAACGACTGAAATGTGACTTATGTTAAAACCAGGGCATTACTTCTTTGGTTTCTGCTGCAAGGTGTCATGAATTTTCAATTTTTCTCCACAATTCAAACACGTTGTGTCTGCTATACGGCTTTGTTATTTTGCTTATTGTAGCGATCTACCGTAAGCGACACAGAGATCCAGGGTTTTATGTATTTTTTTTGGAACGCTAGAGAAATAGAAAAAAAAAAAACCAAACTTTTGACTTTACGCGTGTCGGACAGTCAGTGAGAAGAAACTGATTGCAAGCATTGGTTGCGAGGAAGTTTCAATCTTTTTTTTGATACACTTACCTATTTTCTGAACGATATCGGTTTGTCAAAACATTAACTAGTTTAGTTTATTTTAGTACCCCCACCCTTCCATTTTCCTCGCTTCCGATTATTTCTCTGTCAATCTTTTCTAATAAGAATTGTCTCACCAAAGAATCTTTTTCTGTAACTATTCTTGGAATATGACCTGCTTCGGCTACAGGTACGATTACATCATTTGATTATTCTGTTGTTTTGGTCAAGATTTAAGGACATCAATTTGCATTCTAGTTTATTACAATTCTACCCTCATTTTTTTTTTATTTTTTCGGGCTTTCAGATTATAGCCAAGTGTATTATCTGGTTTATGTGACAGGAGGGGAGCTATTTTCTTGGCTGGTGTTGTCAGTTTTGTTACAAGAAATATATATTCGGTCGGAGTTGTCATATTGCCCAAGTCAAGAATCCGAGATGCTAAAGTTAATCTTTTTATTTACATTATCTAAACTATGCTATATATTCAGAGCTTTCAAACCATGTGTTTAGCATGACTAATCTTTATAATATAGTAGATAAATTCGTTAAAGTCTGTTTCATAGAAATCAAATGCAAATTACAAAACTTCTTTTAATTCAAAGAAATCTCATAGCTTTACTTATCTTAGTTAAAAGAAAAATGCTATTTAAATTCTATTTTAGCCAAAAAGTACGGTTGGCTTGAAAAAAAAAAAACAAAAAAAAACAGAATTATTTTTTAAAATGACCACATTTGCATACTCGTCTTGCGGTCAGGACGAAAGTGGAGGTGAGGAAATGTGAGTGAGAGAAAAAAAACTCAACTGAGAATTTTCTTTTAAATGTGGTTGATGAGATTTTAGTCATTACAGTTCAAATTCTCAAATGTGAATGGCGGAAATTTCTGCCAGTTCACGAGTTAATTTACGCTTTTTGGTACTTTCCCCTATTCTCTGATAATTTATTTTCTTTTACTAGATCGATATCCGATCATCGATAACCTTTTCTGTGCGTACTCACCTAAATTTATGTAGGTTTTTAAAACGGTATTATCTTCCTCTGTCTTAAATATTCTCTCGTCGAGAAAAACGTTCACTCAATATTATCAGTGTGAGGCGAGCTTCTCTGTAAAAATATTTAGAAATGTACAAGCAGGGTGAGTGGAAAATTAAAAGTATTAATAAAATAAATAAACCTATGAACTTCTACAGATATTACTTTTGGGAAAAAACAACAAACAAAAAACGCGGAGAAACTGATGGAAGGTATTCAAATTAAGCAAGCCGACATTACCCATGATCCTTTACGCTACTCTCCTACCCATCACTATAACAGCGGGAAGGAGGTTTTTCTTTTCATTCCTCTGTATTGAAAACGTCTATTTCCTTATCTATTTTCTCTTCTGATTCGGCTGAACTGGGATGAAGGCAGCTTCCGGAGACAGACTGTTGCCTAGCAACCAATTCGTCCCGGAGTCGTGCTTTGCCATTAGCTTTGCGAATTCACTGTCCGGCACGTGATTCTCGTCTGGCCAATATACTTTGGCCAAAATCGAGCACAACGCAAGGAGATTAATGAAACATCAAGAATTGTGCTCCACGGGGAATTTTCTGCGGTAATTTCACAACACCGTCTATACAAATGACAACGACACTGATACTCATGAATACGCGACTACCCACCCCTTTTGTAAGGGGAGATTTTATTTTTATTTTTTAATCTCCATTTTATTTGTTTGTCACCTGATTTCTTTCGTATCTCGCTTCTTATATTTTAAGTTTTTACCTTTCGTCACTCGCCAGATTTTATTTTTTTGTCTTCAGCTATTTCAAAAGGTTAACGGCATTTGCGTTTTTATTTTATGCTTCAATCTTAATTAACAAGTCCTCCTTTCTCCAGTCCAAATATTCTCAATAAGATATCAATTTTATTAGTAAAAGGAAGAAAACTTTCTCATCCAATCTTTACTATTATTTAGGAGTTACATTAAATATACAATAATTTTTTTTTTTAACCGTTTGCGTATTCAACGACTTTCACTTAATGAAAAGAAAAAAGAAGAAACAAGGCTCGAGTTGCTGCCAATTTTGTGGATGCTTTTTCCCTACTGAGCACCGAATAAAAAAGCCGGAAAGTCACATATGAAAGCCAGTAAGACAAGAAATCTCAGCCCATCTCGGAGCAACGTGTCGGTACAATCCTGATCACGTCACCAAAATCAGGCATATCCAGTATTCCGCTTTTCAGACGATGCCTGTTTATTTGTTCGCTTGTCTTGTGTTTGTTTAGAAGCCAAACGAAGCAGAAATAGTGAATGAAGTCTGGCTTTGTGGGTGGATCGGGAAGGTGGTGACAATGATGACGGATAGAGAATCGAATAAAAAGAAAGTGGCCACCTACCCAGTCATCTCGTCAACAACCAACAATCTTTACATTCGTAGATTCTATGTGCACACACGAAAAAAATTATTCAAACGTTCTAGCAGACCTCTCCTACCGTCAGATTTTTTTTTTGCTTTCTTCAGTTTTCATAAACTTGATCCCATTCCTTGTTTTGTTTGTCTTTTAGTTTTACTCTCTGCTATTTGTTGTAATTTTTCTTTTCTCCGCAATCCGATTTTTCATTACCGATAGTACATTTCTTCCTCACGTTCGATACTGAGAATCTCTACCGACAGAGTTCTTATTTTTCTATCTTTCTTCACTGTTCTCTATTTCTATTGCTCTCGTCAATTCGACATTTTCCTCTTTAAAACTCGGATTTTCTATTTATTAGGTTGGTGCAAAAATAATGACGTAATAATGTCGTTTCTTGACGTTAAAAAATACGTCAAAAAACGACATTACGTCATTATTTTTGCACCAACCTAATAGTAATTTTTTTTTGTAACTTTTTAGCTCTTTATCTACCCCCCACCCCACACCCTTTACATTTTTTTCCATCTACAGTGTAATCCGGAAATATAAGAGTTGTCGGGACCGGAGAAGTCTCTTATATCCGGGTTTGGTCTAATTTGTATACATTAACACAGGCTCTAATTTGGGACCAGAGAAAATCTCTTATATCCCGGTTTCTCGTATATCCGGGTCTCTTATATCCATTTTGAAACTTGTCTACATTTAACGTGTAGTTATCTACCATTAACCTTGCCTTCTTTCTTCTCATTGATAACATTTCAATCAACGTTTGCTCCAATCCCTTTCCTTCTCAAATTATCTATCTTCCTGCCATTTCAAATACTGTTGTATTTTCCTTTCTTTCGGTTTCCTTTACTTATTTCCTTTAGATAACGATTTTTCTTTTTGAATTATTCTTTTTTAAAACTCCACATTCGTTACCTTTTCTTTGTCCTTCCATTTTTATTTTCCAGTCACCCTGTAACTCTTCAGCACTATTTCGAAACGGGTTTCTTTTTCTTTTGCCTCATTCCGCCTTTTCATACACTCTTTTCTCTTTCCTTCTCATTCGTCCGATTCCTGCATCTCACTCTGGTTCGTTTTCCAGATTCCTCCGCTCTTTTATACTTCCGAAAGAGAATTCGTCACAGGGGAGTCTCCCGTTCTGAATATGGACTTGATGAGTGTCTACACAAGGCAGAAGACACACTCTCAAATTCGCTGTCGTCATCACTATTTACAAGGTATACATCGTATACAATAACCAACGGCAGATGAAGCAATATTTTTTATTTTCCCTTTCGTCATTCAGCCATTTATTCATTTATGAACGAAATCAGAGACGGTGTTTTTTTCACAGAAGAGATAGAAAAATGCATATATACACAGAAATAAAAAATAAACGTGTTAAAACCAATCAGTGAAGACGTTCAACTTTCCGTCAAAAAGGATTAACCGAACATAGAGATATTTAGTTTGGCAGTGCGATAAAGACAGTGATTTTTTTCACCTTTTGTATTACAAATCAAATACCAGTTCTACGATCAGAGAAAAGTCATAGAAGTACTTACCTCTCTAAAATTTCTGTACAAACAACATTTTCAGAAAGACTATTTTCTAAATTTCTTTCTGTCTATATTTTACATATTTCTTTATTCACTTGAATTTCCTACTTCGGACAAAACTACATTTAACTGGCGATGACAAAAACTTAATTTTCTAATGTTTATTATTATTAATACAACTACGAATCCTTACGATGTTTCACTTGTTTAAATAATTCGATACAATTTTAAGAAAAAAATCATTTTTTCATCATGCTTTTTCCGTTCCATTTTATTAATTAGTCAGTTATGTGCCATGCGTGATACACGTTTAGACGATCATGTATCTTTCGATATATGACTGACGAGACATAGCCATTTATTGCTGCGATAGACCAAGTTGTCATCCAAGGCTATAGAACTCTGTCCTGTTACTTATCTATAGCTTGGGGGGGGGGGAAGAAGAGGATTCATACCTTTTCCCATGGGTGTTAGCACGTAAGTGAATGTAATGGATTCGACTAGCTTTCCTCAGTTAGAACCGCTATCCATTACTCCACCGTGCCTAATTGGTAGTAATATAAAATGGACGACTTTTTACAAAAAAAAAAAAAAAGTAGGAATTTTAACTTACGAATGAAATGTGACTAAGCAGATATAAATTCTTTCGATGTATTAAAAACTGTAACAGAAATATTGCTTATATATGCGAATTAAAATAATTTTATTTTTTTCTAAATTCTTTAATCTTTATTCGACACCTTAATTTGGCATAATCTTTCTTCGTATACGCAACCGATCCCCGTAGTTTGTTTATATTTATTTGCGCGCAATTTTAATTTTCTTCTAAAAATCACAGTATTTTAATCCCTTCGCATAAAGTCACTCTTAAAAACAAAATTAGGGAACCCGGACTGTGCAATATTTTGAATACGTCGCAGTACGCGTGCTAGAAAAAACAAACAAACAAACAACGTACCGTGCCCCGTTTAAGTTATAATTACACGGTATCATTTGCGACGAAGAGCGAATTTAAAGTTAAACCTTTAATAAAGAATTGTTTTTTTTGTTTTTGTTTTTTTTTAACCATTCACTCTGGATCGAATACAGGAACATACGCAAGACAAAGAAAAAAATGAAAGCGGAGTAGCACCGATATTAGACCAAGATATTAAGAAGTGTTCTGGGACGCTGTATTATCTGAAAGAATTTGTTAAACTGAAAGAAAAAGACTTTCAACAGTCGTATATGCACCGACAGTACAATGTACAGAAGACATTGAATTTTCTTTTTTTTTTTTTTGTTTTTTTACTGTACGCTTGACAATGCCAAGGCTCATTGTAAATCACAAAACATTACAATTTTTATGGGAGACATGAATGCCAAAATAGACAATGAAATGGATGGTGAAATAGTTGGCAAATTCGAGCTAGGAACTCATAATGAAGGCGGGGGTAAATAGATCCAATGATGCACGATGAATGATCAGAGGTAGTAGCCCACTTTTGGTTTCAAGAATATCCAAGTCGTATTTGGACATGGAGCAGTTCAGAAGAAACAAAATGTCAAATCGGCTCTATTACTATAAATAAGAGATTCAGGAATGCAGCTATACACTGCAAAAACTATCCAAGTGCCAACTGCAGAAATTGAAGAGAGACAAGGCAGTACCAAAATTGCAATACGACAGACTCTTGAATGACTGAATGTGAAGGAGAAATATATGGACAGTGTTAAAAACAGATGCAATAGACAAAATAAGAATGGAGACTCAAAGAAGGGCACATTAAGAGAAGCTTTAGTTCCATCATCAATTGAGATCACCACCAAAGAAAAGAAAAAGTATGAAGAAACATACATCTCGTTAGAAAAACAAAAAGAGAGGACTGAATTGTTACGTAATATCAATCCTCCTATGTGGTAGTTAATACTTTACATCACAAATAATGAAACGGAACAGCAGAAATGTTCTTCGGAAAGATGCCGACAATACTATAGACCGAACATGTGAGCAAGGACGAAGTTTAGGGGAAATGCAAACCGGAAGGACAATTTGTACTTAACACGAAGAGAAAGTTGAAATTTTTAAGGTACGTGAGGAAAGTATGTTAGAATTGTTGATATTCACACGACAGAAAGAAAAAAAGATCAAAAATCTATCATGTTATCATATAGGAAGAAAATGAGCAACTACCGACACCCATGTTCGAGCTTGCGACTCTGGACTTAAGAATATGTTTTCCGCCAGTTGTATAAAGAGCGGTGTCAGACTACTGACTGAGTGATCGAGTGACTATTGAGTGGAACTATCAAGTCGAATTAGTGTGAATTAATGCGTGTCGATTTGGGTTTTGATTTAGGATTTACTGGATGTTAAGCCGAGACGCGCTACTAACAAGGTATTCACTGAAATGGTTAATTATCTTTGGTTGAAGTTGCAGTTGTAATTAAATACGGTTTTATTTTAACATTGAAGTCTTGAGATATAGTTCATTATTAATGGCCACTGTACATTACAAAACATGTAGAGACAAGGAAGATGCATAATTAGTTGGTCAGAGGTGTATTATCAAATTGTTATTACGTGACTTCCGTTGATCCAGACAATGGATAAACCCGGTATCGCTCTAGAACCAAGGTAGCATGAAATATTCGCGATGGAATTATTTCCGTAAAACGGTCACCTTAGTACGCTACTGTAAGGTTTCGGTGCACCAACAAAGTTTATAGATCAATTCCAGCCACCATTTTTTTTCCTTCAGCAAAGTGTCGCCGATGAAATAAAGCACTTTCATTAATTTCTTTTATCGATATGCCTGCCAGCGTCTAATGTATAGATGTAGTTGATGAGTCTTTTTCTAGGCGAGGTTTGATTTTTGGCAAGTAACTTGTTTTAGTAAAGATGGGTATACGAAAGATATTGACACTGTAGTGAAATTACAAATTATTAGTTCACTGATCTCAATAAAAAAAGAGCATTCTTTTTTTTGTATTCTATTAACTATAACCTATACAAATCCTATAAAAATTTTGTTAATTATTCTTCTCTCTCCGTCCCAAACAAGGAAGAAATGGCAAATTCACCTGTATGATCTCTCAGGCCATGAATTCTGGGATAAATTTCTCAGAACTGACCGCTATCTCTGCAAAGTCGAGATACCTAGAGTTAATTTTCGTCCGTGAAGATGATTTTTTTCTTCAAGGTAAAATTTACAAACGAAGAAAAATTAAAAATTCCTACATAAAATATGGAGGTGCTTATATATAACCGGCTATCAATTGGCAGTGCCACGTATTGCATCCCAATTTCAACTTTCTAATCTTAGTTCCTAGAATCAGCAACATATAGTAGAAGTCCTAAAGTAACATTAAATTCAGTTACGAGTGGTAGTATCCCAGTTGGCCCTTTAATCCTCGCCTGTGACTCTTCCTTATTTCGATGTCTGTGAGCACGATGATTCTAGCTCAATAAATTTAGCTGCTATGGTTTATAAGTAGACGACTTCGGTTCACTTTACCTGTTATTTTCATTTTACTTCAGAATTGTTCGATACAACATTATCCGCCTGATATACAGAGATATGAACATTAACTCCTAAGCAGACAATCTCATCAGGTGTAGAAAAAATGTTCTACTCTATTGGCATTTTACTAATTGGATTTGGTTTGTGCAGTAGTTTCAGGTGGGGTCTCTCGATGCCATCATGAAGTCTACGGTTATACTTCCTGAGATTAAGTCCAAAACCTTCATGCATATTCCTTGTTTGTTGCAGTTTCCTTACCTTGATTCATATTTAACATCCACTGATCCATGCCAATACCCAAAGCAAACAAAAAATCAAACCCAGTTCTTTCAAAGCAGATTCCGGGTTACAAGCTTTGTGACCAGAATCGCTTCGGGAGTTAGACTCATCAAAAACCTTGACTCTCTCTGTGTGTGTGTGTGTGTGTGTGTGTGTGTGTGTGTGTGTGTGTGTGTGTGTATGTATATATATATATATATATATATATATATATATAATCCTTGGTATTCTTAACTTCAGGTCTTATCCCCCAAATTTCGGTAAAATTAGGTTGGTGCAAAATGTTGTTTTTGACGTTCAACTTCAAAAGAAAAACGACATTTTTGCACCAACCTAATATTTAACGGCTGCCTGAAAGAGGAATGTTTGCCCAATTATGTGGAAGGTATCAACTGCTTGCCATGTTTGCACGAACATTGGTGAGCATTTATCCCTGTTGCACTATTGCCCCACCATCCTGCTCTCTCAAGACATTTTTCGAACGTACATTTCGAGTTTGTTCTTAGCATGCTATACAGTGTCTAACTACAAAATATCAGGAAACATAGGAAGGGATTTTACAAACAATTTTTTCCTTGATCTAAAAATGAGTTGTGAAAATTATCAATACGCCGACATGACCTGTGTTTGTTTGGGTTTTATGGCCTATCAACCACTGTGGGTTATTTAATGCCAAATCCAGTTTTATATATATATATATATATATATATATATGCCAAATATATGAATTTTAAATGCCTATTTTGTATGGAACATTTTTTGCAAGCTAGAGCTTATTTGCTTGTACACTGCAAAATAATCCTAGGTATTTTTGTTTAAGTCAATAATTTACATTTGATAAGGACAATTTGTTTGCAAAATTGTAAAAGGTAGGATATGTTGTTTACACATCAGTCTACATCTTTGATAAGAGACCAATTCTTTTTAGAAAATCCAATATATTTTTTGGTTCATTTTTTGCAAATAATTTCATCATGTTCTTGATTGATTAATTATTTGTTTAACGGCATCTCAAACTTAGTAGTCACTTTATGCCGAAAATGATTTTGAGTAACTAGGTTTCAAAAACCTATAGCTGGCAACATTATTGTTTCAAAAACATATAGCTGGCAACATTTTTCCGAAAGCATTATCTGAGGCCTTCCTGTTGGAAGTAGTTTATCGCCATACCCAGGACGTATGACCTGTGTTGATAGTGCTGCAAATAAAGTAATTTCTTATTGTCATGTAGAGGCTGGCTGGCTGGCTGGCTCGCTCTCTCTCCCTCTCCCCTCTCCCTCCTCCTCTATTTAGCTTTATGATCATTTCCCCCACAACGTCTCACAAGCATTCTACAAGGCGTCAAATAGCTACTACCCTTGTATTTGTAATTTCCGGACACTGAAGAGCAGGAACAAGAGAAAAGATTATATGGTTGATGCATCTCCAACGCCATTTTGTTAACTATTTTCTTCCTCTTATTTTTTATTTTTATTTTTTTTTTTATTCAAATCATTTCTTTGTTGGCTTAACTTTGTTGAATGTAATCTCGTTTGTTTTATTTTTACAAATGCTCCCACCGGACCTTCGACTATTCTCTTGTTCAGTGGTCGATTCAGACTTATTTGCTTTGGCCATTTGGTGACTAAATTAAATTACAAATGACAGAATAATTGAATCATTTTTTTTTCTCTTTTTAACGGATTTACCACCCTTCTTTGCGACCGTTTCGCCTTCACTCACGATTTCTGCAGAAATGTTTCAACGTCTTTTTTTTTCTCGCTCTCTACTTTTCGAAATTCTTACAGAGGCTTCGTTTTCTTGGGACGATTTTTAAGACATTTTATTAATGTTTAATTCTCACGTTTGATTGTTCACGTTGCTTTTACACCAATGACAACTTCTACATCAGCTATTATTATGAATAATAGCTATTATTAATCTGATGCTTACGGAAAACATCTGCCAAAGAACACAGCATATATTGGTGATTAACTAATTCAAACAACGAAACTAGCCATATGTTTTCTACTGCCTATCAACCTATTACAGGTTATTTAAAGCCAGAAAATTGTTTTAGATTGTCATCTACAAAAACAGTCATAAGAATCTTAGTAACTAACCCATCGTTGTGGGGAGAAGAGGTAGATTCATACCTTTCTCAAAGGTATTTGCAGGTAAGTGAATATAATGAACCGAAATGGAATTTGAACACTACTTTCCGATTACCAATTCCGTGTCATTATCCATTACACCAGCCAAACATCCAAGCTTACAGCAGCTGATGTTCCCAAGCGGTTTTATCTTGGGAACCATAATATGAAACTGTTTGAAAGAAACCGAAGAGGGGAAAGGTCATTTCCAACTAAGTACAATCAATGAGTTTTATATTTCGCTCTTTAACCCTCCCTCTCGATCATACATGCTGTAATTCTTCATGTATAATGCGTATTTTTTCTTAAAAAAAAAAAAAAAAAAAAAAGCAAAATTAGGGATGCGCATTATGCACAGCTACAAAAAATTCTTTAAAAACATACCGTTTCATTGATCGATTTCAGTTGCGACATGACCCTCACCACAAACACGACAATTTGACACCAACATTCGGCGATTGCGACCTCATAAGGATGTCAAATATAATATGTACCTAACAATACTTACAAATGTAAGATAAAATAATCATCATAAAAGGAAATAATATTCTATGTTTAAAACCATTTTTTAATAAGAGTAGGAAACGCTCGCCGTAATGAATTTGGAGGGTTTGATTACCAAAGAAGGGGAGCGTATTATGCAGGAGTAAAAGCATTTTCCTCACTTTCATCAATTTTATGGGTGCGTATTATGGATGAAGGCGTATTATACATGGGGAATTACGATATTTGAAATAAGCATTGTTTTTCATATATCAACGGTAAGAGACTGTGTATTGTAGTTATTTTAATTATAGGCTATTATGTCATAGTAAGACAATCTACTAAATGAAAATAGTGAGATAATGGAAGCTTACAAAGTATTTATTAGAAAAAATATGAACCTGTATGAGAGCACCAAAGTCGAACCCCCTCCACAAATATTTTCTTCTCTCCTCCCACATTTTTTCTCTACTCTAACCTATTTTCTTCCCATTGCGTTCCCTCGTGTATAAATGATGTCTAGTAAAGCAATTGATCTTTTCACTGAAGAAACTATTTACTGGTGGAAACGGCGGTAGCAGAAAGGTTTGGTGCGTTTATTATATATATATATATATACACACACACACACACAGAGGAATCGAAATTGCATGTTTACTCTTATGTCTACACGATTTATATCTATGTAAACAATGAGATTTGTTTAACATTGATTTTTATACAAATGATTTATGTCAAATATAAATACTGTTAAATTAGATTCCAGTTTTGTTTTCATAATCTTCAGTTATTACCATCCCCTCTTCCATTCCTATCACACACCTCATGTAGAATTAACATTCCAACTGTGACCCACTGAAATGGCTCTCTTGCCTTGTGTCAAGCAAATCAAATGAAAAAGTCAAAACCATTTTAAAAATCAAAAGACAGTTTCAAATTCTCTATCCAAAAATGATTAATAAGTCCGCCCAACTCATTTTTTCCGACTCTTAAAAATGTACTTATCTTCAGGTTCTGCTCTTACGTTTTTCTTCAATAGAGGAATTTTTTTTTTTTGCTCTCAAGAAGTTCAGATAAAAAATAAAACAAATTTCAAACGAGAGTTTAAAAGTAACTAAATTAGAAATAATGAGTTTCTATTGACAAAAAGACGAATATATATATATATATATATATATATATATATATTTACTAACGTGTTGGACATGTTTCACCTATGTACCGGCGTTATCTGTCAGTTTTCCTAATAGTCTTATACGTTTACTAACTGTCGCAATTACAATGAACTTCACTCTATGGGAGCGAAAGCACAAATGACTTATCTTCGAAACTTCATCTTGCTCGTCAGGGTAAAAAAGTCTATTAAGTGCCTTAACAGACATTACATTATGTCAGAAGTCATACAAAATATTACGAAATTGGGCACCAAGTCTAATTTTTGTAATATTGAACACTTCATTTGCAAATATATATATATATATATATATATATATATATACACACACACACACGAAACTAATTTACACGTAAGTTGATACTTCCTTATGCTTCGGATCATAGGGTTGTGTATACGTGAACTATGAAAAATATTAGACACACCAATAGTATATATATATATATTACATAAATATATATTTCAAAAATATCCAATTTCATAAAGTATTATTTTTATTTTGATATCACCTGAAGTAAAATTTAAATATAATTTTAAACTTAAGATAAAAAAAGTCGTTAAAATGATTTTTCTACATACTTTGGTTTTCATTCTGGTGAAGATTAACGCAATTTTGTTTTGTTTGTTTTATGACATATCAACCTCAATGGGTCATTTAATGCCGACGACTTTTTTGTCCCCGATAATATTTTTGTTTTGTTAGAAATCTATTTCTATCAATATCTCTTTCCTCAGAAATATACAGCTGGTTATAGTATTTTTCAAAAAAAGAAAAAAAAAAAAGAAAAAAAAAAACGTACAGCTGGTAATATCTTTTCCTTCAAAAATTTATTTCTGGTAATAATTTTTTTTTTTATTTATACCACTACAATTCCATTGAAGTAGCTAATGTGTATTTGTGATAATTGTTTTCCTGTTTGGTTCATTGGATTACTTTGTGTTTAAAGGTTTGTTTAGGTTTTCCTTTCAAAAACACATTGCTGGCAACATTTGGTTTTCAAAAATATATTGATGGTAATATTTTTTACAAAGAATTTTGGTATTAAAACCCATTTTTACACTTTCAGTGTTCTGAACCAGTTACAATTCCATTGAATAAGGTTTTGTTAAAAAACGTATAGCTGATAAGATTAGTTTTCAAAAATGTATAGCTGGTAATATTTTTTCAAAAACGCAGTGCTGCCAACATTATTCCATCGAAAACGTATAGCTGGTAATACTATTGCAGTTTACCGTCATACCCATGGACGCGGATGCAGTTTACCGTCATAACCAGGGCGTGGGCTAGACTGGGAGTTCACTACTTGTCCATAGCTGGGACCCTAACAGGTGCTACCACCCCGGGTCAAGGTGAACCTGGGAACACCAGCAATTAAGAGGTGGTTCCACGCTCCTCAAAACCTCCTGATCAGAGGCCTTGCTGTTGGATGCAGTTTAACGTCATACCCAGTATGGGTTAACACAATTTTACTTTCATTTTTAGATCAAAACGGAATTTATTGTTCAATTTTAAAAGCGTGAACAATTTACTGGAATTGTACATCTTACATTCACCAAATTAAACATTGCCAAAATATACAATTTAAATACTTTAAAAGACTGCATCTTATTTAATACAACTCGTTTTGTGTTTGTTTCAAAAAGATTTTTCTTTTTTAGACATCGGCAAATCCCGTATTTCCCTTGCAAAAGGGGCGTGCAAAAACAATCACAAGAGATAATATCAAAATAGCAACAAGAAAATAGTAAGATATATTTACACTATTTACATTGTTCGTACTGTTGTTCTCATTTTCGTTGCCATATTCCCGCTGTACGCTCCAGCCTTCTTCAGGTGATTGGAATTTCGAACTGAACCCTTTATTTTGTCCACGAGGATAAATTGTTCTGGTTCCACGTGCCAAGCCTCTTCTGGGTGTCTCAGCATCAGTTATCTCCCTTTAACTCGACTCTAAATTTATGTTCACCTCTGCCGTAGCCAGGTATTGAACAACTCCCTGAGTCAAGCTACTGGATTCAAACAATGTTTTTATCCATAGTGAATAAAAGCGTTGACAATGTTTAATTGGCTGAATCCAATGACTTGCTCCAAAGAGTTAGGAGTTCAATATCTGGCGTCAGGAGAGGTGAACAAAAAACTTGAATTAAAGGGAGATGACTGATAATGGCACATCCAGAAGAGGCATGGCACGTGGAATTAGAACAATCTACCCTGGTGAACGAAATAAAGAGTCCAGTTCGAAATTGCAATCACCTGAAGAAGGTCGGAGCATACAACGGCCGAGACGTCGTGAATATGACAACGAAGATGAGGACAACAGTCCGAACGATGTAAATATTGTAAACAATTACAATACCTCATCTCAGAAATATAGACATATAGTCAGCGACATTTTTCGATAGATTAAGATGTAAATTCATTTATTAATCCATGGTCTAACATTCAAAATTACAAGTAGTAGAATTTATGTAAAATTGGGAATACTTTTATACAAGATTTAAGGACTTGATATTAAATATATGCCTGACCAATGGCCAAGACGTGTATTTTGTCAAGAAATGATTGATGATTGAGGAAGTGAGAGAACTTTGCACAATTAATCAAATAATACCGAACCATTTTCAGCGTACTCATGGGTGAGTGTTTCCATGTCTGTGGATATAGATAATGGCTTGTGTTAAAGTACGTGCGTATGCTAAGCCAGTTTCGTATGTGTTGAAATGTCAACGAAATTTGGCTGTCAGATTTTGGCTCACACTCCAGAAGTACCTCCCAGAAAAATCTTAGTCCAGATACATGGGAAGGCTGGATGAAGTTACAGAGGTACACATACATTCAGCAATCACAAACTCATATATATATCTTAAGTGTTGTCACTGACCACAGAATAGAGTTACACCAGGATACATCCATTATCTATTGACATCAGCAGCATATAATGTCGTCACTCCTTAACCGTGAGTAATGTTTTCCATCATACCCTCAGCGGATGCCTGGAACACCTAATAGTACCGAATCGTTTTATTCATACAAACCTATAAAGTTTTAATTCTTTGTTTTAAATTTGCGGGACTTGCTTAAACTTGTAGCATTTTAATTATACATCATTTCAAATAGCTGAAAATAACTTGTTCAATTTTGTGCAAAAAGAGGATCACAGAACCTTGATATTTCTCTGACTCGTGATTGGTAATTAATACTAATATGTTTTCAAATACGTCCGAATTGTATCGACCTAGTTTCTGACTTGCACGAAACTGTTTTTTTGAGCCTACCGCGTGACATGTAGAGAAAAAGATAGAAACAAGTCATATAGAGTGTTTGGAAAAGAAAGATGTAAAATGGAACCGATTTTCTTATGAGGAATTGTATAAAACACGAAATACGGCCCCAGACAGGATACGCATAGCTGCCATCAAGGTCCACGCCACTCTCGCTTGTGAAATTCATGACCTCATTCTAAAAGCCACAGCGCTTACAAACTTCAAAGTGACTGCTTAAGACTACGGCAACAGCGACCACAGTAAGGAACAAATTCTATTGCTTGTATCCTCTTTACTGTGAACCACGCACACATGTGTTGACTTTTTCACACAAACACAAAATTTCATTTTTTTTTCTCACATTCGTACAGAAAGAAAATTTATTTTATTTCAGAATGTTATTAACCCAAACAATAAGTCAATTAACTTTCTAATCCATGACCAATTGTTTGTATTGTTATATTAATGTTCATTTGTTGAAACTACGTTGTCCTTTTCTACTGAATTTTATTCTTTCAATGAAAATCATTTTATTATTCTAAACGATTGAATTACGCGCAGCTCCGCAACAATATTTTATGTTATTGCATCAAATACCAACACTTGGAATTTTGACATTTCCTGCTCTTATTGTTTAACTTTTCAAACATACAATTTTTTAATGTTGAAAGCAACTTCAATAACTGTAAATGTTTTTTTTTAAATCTTTCACAAACTCTTCATGAAACTAAATATAAACAGTAAACACAAGGTTGACCGAACGGCTCTTAGGTAGTCTAATATAATACCAGTATGTGTTCAATTCATTTGAGAGTCTTCTCATTATCAAGCGAATGTCGTTACGACATAAATCAAGAGTTTATTTTAAAGTAAACCAATTAAAACTAAAATACTGTTCTTGAACGCATAGACAAGCCTCTTACTGTATCAAATTTTCTTGTGTCGAACACTGAATGTAAAGCAAGTTCTAAATACGTTTTCTGTAATACCCATGTTTTTTTGTTTTTTTTTAATTCGCTATTGAAATTAAGACTCCGCTCTTAGACTTCAAACACAGTGCCGTCTGGTAAAGTTTCATGCTTTGCGGACAAAGAAATTCTAACCGAACGCTTCTGGTTTGAGTAAAAAAAAATAAAAAATCCAGTTTGTACCCTCCTTAAAATAGT
Source organism: Acanthosepion lycidas (assembly GCA_963932145.1). Classification (NCBI taxonomy): domain Eukaryota; kingdom Metazoa; phylum Mollusca; class Cephalopoda; order Sepiida; family Sepiidae; genus Acanthosepion; species Acanthosepion lycidas. The sequence continues at coordinate 117,172,321 of OZ010573.1, forward strand.
TATACTATACTTTGCAACATGTTTTCAGTCAACTCAAAAGTGCCAACTCTCTCGTACAAATCTCTTCGCTTAACCCTCTGGGGGGAAAAGCTTAGAGAACAGACATCAAAAGACTCACAAACAACTAAGATTACATGGCAGCTTCTCAAAATCAATATACTGATGCCGCAATTTTTTCCCTGGAAATACTGAGTAATTACACTAAATGTATCAGATACATGTTCACTTCTATGAATAAGATTGTTACTATGATAAAAAAAAAAATTACTCACACGTTTATATGCTATAACTGTTAAAGTAAAAAATAATGTAAACTTACTGTTTAAAATATTAAAAGTATTCGTAGTTTATTAACTATATTAATTGGGACTACGGCTATTTACTCTCGCCGTTACACGTACACAATTGATTAGGTAGATTTTGCGCAGGTCTTCCATCTCGATCTTATAAAGCTGGTAAAAATTCAAAACTATCTTATTTTCAATATAATATTGTGAAACAAAAAATAAATCACACAAGAGATCAAACATTACGAGAAGGAAAGACATGTGAAACAAGAGGAATCAATTGGTCATTTGTATGCACAAGTATTATAGAATTGTAATATTTATCGTGTCTCAAGCAGAAGAATATTTATAATGATTTCCAACAATAAAAAGTAATAATTACCAATAAATATAGCTACAAGCATAAGAAATGCCTTAAAATCATTCAATATAAATTATTTAAAATGTTCTTAAAGTAGATGGAAAGATGTCAGCCAGTTTATGTATAAAAAGAAAATCAAGAGAAATTCAAACGTTTACAAAAACCTTTGGAATTATGTAAAGCGATTAGCAATGAAAATTCGTTAATCTGTATATAAACATATTTATATATTTGAATTTCTCTGCAATGATCCTAAAGTGTGTGTGCGCGCATACATACACACGCAAAAAAAAAAAAAAAAAAAAAAAAAGAAAGAAACGGAAAGTCTTCTAGGTAACAGAAAGAGAACACAAAAAATTAACTGTAAAATTCAAGAAAACCTATACGAGAACGGGAAAAAAGAAAAAAAAAAAAAAAAGACCAAAAGGTAGATATCTGCCTAAACTGTTTAATTAACAGTGATTTTTGTCTAGGTTATTAGGATCAAACAAACACCTCAAAAGAGACAAAGTTCAAACCATCACTTAAGTTTCATGTTCCAGCAATAGTCAGGCGACCAGAAAGCTATCTCATGTCTTCATTCAACCCTGTTTGGTTGAATAGTGTAGGCATGTTATCTATTTTAATTCTCTCAAATTCACGGATCATTTTTTAATGTTATTAAACTCTAAGTAATGCGCTGTAGGGTTTTTTTTTTCTTTTTTATTTCTTTTATAGTACTTTCAATCACATCCAAGATCACCTTCAGGGATGAATTGCTAAGACAAAAAGTTAATTTAATTAATAATTGTGATTTTTTAATCTTGTAAATTCGCATTAAATGTACTCTCAATTAAAAACTTAACGTCATCTAAGGGCGGTAACTTAATTTATATTTGTAATTTTTTTTAAAGAATTACAATTGAATTATTTTAAAATATTGCCGTTATAGACATTTTGTAACATGTTAATTTATCACATTTAGTGTTGGTTGCATTTTTCTTATATATGAACAATCAATTACATTAAATTTTTGTGCTAGCAATTCATCCATGAAGATTTTAGATGAGATAGAGTACCTGTGGGGGGACTGAAAAAAACTACTGTACCTTCCGTAACGAGTTTGTAGTGGATGGGTTAATTATGTGGTAATATTTGTTAAGAATAAGTTGCGTGTCAATTAACTATTTCCACAAACATCAAAATAAAATACAAAATTCAACTGAATTGTTTTAAAACGTAACAATTAGATTTATTTAGGTTGGTGTACAACATGCAAAGAAAAGGTAGGACAGAGTCGTCTCCCTTTGTACGAACAAGACATTTAATTAGAAACTAATGAAACATTCAAAACAATGTACAAGCAGAATATTTGGTATATGTTATGTTGGCAAATATGTATGATGTTTTAGGTTTCAGAATGTCTTTCTTGTAATCGTTCGTTAATGTTGATATTAAAGTTGTTAATATTAAGTGTCTTTTAAACAGAAAGTTCTTAAGTAATGTACCTTTTATTGTAATATTGAACTTGTAATTCAGAAGAATAAAGTTTGGAATTCTGAGTTCTAAAGTTGATAAAAGTTCAGGAGTGATTTCAGAGTTCAGGAATGTTGGTAATTGTCGTAAAAACGTCTTGTCAGCTATGACTAAGACGGAAGTTGGCGAAGGTTACATCTTGAGACGTGCGAGAGAGATAAATGAAAATTACTAATCCTTTCTCTAAAACGTTTACGTGTTTTTGCTTTTATACTGGTCAAGTGGCTCCCAGCACATGAGCGGGAAAACAGATTGGTCGCGTGCAGGCGGTTTGATTGGTCGGAACTGACCAATCAGCAAGCCAGATTGGAGGTGAATGACCAATGAATACTTGTTATATTGTACGAAAGTAGAATTTTGCTTATATAGGAAGAGTGCAATTCCTAAAAAGAGGTAAGGCTGGTTGTGTTGTGGAAGATTCCACAAGTTTAATCACATTAATAAATTGATCCATGAATTTGAGGGGATTAAAATAAAAATAGACATGTCTCGATTATTAAACCAAATATGCGCTATATATATATATATATATATATATATATATATATATATATCTCCCCAACATGCAAAAATATTTTTACTATATAAGTAATAAAAAAAATGTCATTTTGCGAAGGAAAATGGCGATCAAACGTGAATTTCATATTGAATAATTTTAAATATCGCATGTTTTCTTTCGCTCAGAGAAATGGAAATATTTAAAAATGTCAAATTTTACTTCAGTTTCTGTCATTCGTTTTATTATAACATTTTATATATTTTGCTAAATTTTTACTATTACACACGCCTCTCTTATTGACCTAACGCGCATGACCCATTACATCCTTACTTCACCGTCATTGGCCAGTTGAATACTTATAGAGTCTAAAATAATAATCGGGGATTAGACAGGTGTAAAAGGAAAAATAGTTCCAATGTCTTGTAATTTAAAAAAAAAAAAAATGTTACCTCCTAAATATCGTATTTTTTTGTAACAAAATATGAAAAAAATATTTTGTTTCAGATTTCAAAGTTAATATGAAGAAAATTAATTCTTTGATCCATGTCTCATTAAATTATTTTTTTTTTAACTTTCGGAAACATTTGAGAATCTCTTCGGATTTAGTCTTATTGCTATCCAACCTTTTTTATTTTTTTATAAAAAAAAAAAAAAAAAAGCTATATTAACATTTCATATAGACAATTCCATTATCAGTTTTAGGTTATACGAAGAATGAATTAACAGACAATTGAAGAAACACTCGCTAGTATAATATCAATAGACAAGAATGGTTAAACGCCTTTATTCGAGCTATTAACATTTTAATTATGGAATGAAAGATTTTCAGTGGCCAGAGACACTGCAGAAAATTCTCATAATTACACGCCGATTTTACAAATAATTGGAAGAAACTTTCTTATACGATGATTTTACAGATATCTTGTGCTAAATTTCATTCATAATATATGATGTCCTCTTATGAAAAGGATGGCAAAGACAAACTGGATTTTGTTATGTACAAGAAAAACGAATGTAAGAAAGAACTATCCAGACTCTGATCTACTGTAAATACCTGAAAAC
>OZ010573.1:117181044-117196044 GCA_963932145.1 Acanthosepion lycidas
TTGAAAATACACAGAACACGAGTTTTATTTTTGCAAAAATTCATTGCTACATTTTTTCAACTCTGAAACCCATTTTTTAAAAATAATTCTAAATTAGAAATGTAAATTTTTAAAATTACAGTTTATTTAGGCATCAAATTTAAATTAATTTTTATACAAAGTGCTTTAAAACCTTTTTATATAAAAAATAAAACTTTAATGAAAAAGAAAAAAAAGATTAAAAGTTAGTTAAATTTTCGAGTTACTATTTTGCCCATGAAGGTCTCAATTATATAGAAAAATAAAATAAAATGTAGATTAATATTACATTTGTCGGATTTTCTAAATGTACAGGTGGTCCGAAAGTCATGTCACTCTTACCGCTCTTCCGAACTGTAGGAGCTCGTGTCAGTCATCTGAAATAGAAAATCACGTTATGCAGAGGTGACATGACTTTCAGACCACCCTGTACAAAGCCGGTGGGGCGGGTAGGAAATGCTACTTAGTTAGAAAACTAAGATATGTAAACTATAATTTTTGAATAGATTATACGCGACTGCTTTCTTCCATAGTTTTGACGAATGAAACTGGGAGTTCTTTGAGAGAACCACAGTTCCTCGTATTTTATGGACTGACACTACAGAATCACACAAAAACTAACAAATGACAGGAACCAAATCTCTTAAGGACTTTCCGCAACAGCCATTACTAAAATGGATATCACTTGTAACTCGAAGAGAAAATAAGGACATAATCAGGATGATGACATCCCACGAGACTTCAAATAAAAAAGTTTGATAAGAGGGATAACAGTTACTCCACTTGAGAAACCTATTTCCCCGAAAAATTTGTTTTAATATAAAGAATATATAAATCCCAACAAATAGCACTGGCTGTTCGGTCAATGAAAACCGAATGCTTCTGTAAAAGGAAACTGCTAATATTACCGTTACTATATTTGTAACTCAACCTACAATATTCCCTAATTACTAACATTTTACAGAAAAAAAAAAAAAACCATGAACTTTTATTAATTCTACATGGCCTTTTTACTTTACTGAAACGAAGATTGAACCCACACACTTGCTTTTTAATATTTAGCTCTAATTTAACAAAAAGCATGTGTGCACTTGTCAATTTCCAAATCAGATGATTTAGTAATTGTTGCTAATATGCTTTTTTAAAACACAAGATTCAAAATAATGTCTGCATCAGATATAATTTAGATACGCCGATTCAAAGTCTATTTTAAGCAAAGGTCAGGGTGGAGTTATTTTGATGTACCGATTTCAAAAATTTCAACTTAATTTAACAGATATAAAATTACTATAGATACACAAGGGAAATATTAACCAGCAGCAATTCAGATAAAGACATTTTTTTAAATTACACAGTATTTTTCAATATGATATCAGTTAAATTATTGAAGCGAAATTCTTTCATTTGATATCAGTGACTACGCTCCCCTCTACAAGTTAGCATCTTTTCGGCTCACTCACTACAAATAATGTAAGGTTAATTCAAAATTTGTTTAGCTTGCCTCGAGAATGGAAAATTACCAAAATTCATGAAGTTATTAACATTTCATAAGAAAAGATGATATTCCAGATACTAATAAGGAATTTTTAACAATTTAAAAAAAAAAAATCTGTTTCTGACTTGTTTATCGGGGTGATCGCTAACTAAGTCCCCCACACTTAGAAATACAACACCCGAGTCATCTATATTAGGTGAGATCGCAAAGGTCAACCCAATCGGAGTGCAATGGAAAGGCTTTGCTTTGGGAGAGTTTGTATGGTTTTTAGTATTAGGTTGGTGCAAAAATAATGACGTAATAATGTCGTTTTTTGACGTATTTTTTAGCGTCAAAAAACGACATTATTACGTCATTATTTTTGCACCAACCTAATAAATGTAAGTTCACTTTATTTTAGGGTGAATTAATATTTTGAAGTGAATTAACAGAAAAGATCTCCATGTCATATTCAGTTTCCGTACTGGTTAAAGATGCTTATTAGCTTTCCTTTGTCAAATTTCCAGAAAGTCATAGCTGTTGTGCTTCCTTTATATCGTCAAACTACTTTGTAGCAATCACCCGACCCCCCAACAAATTTGTCATATGAAATTTGCCAACGATAATCTTTTATCTCTTTATCTTCAGTTCCATAGTTTTAGCACGACTTTACATCGAATACCCACCACAAACTTGGTGCAAATACAAAATCTATATAAATCAGCCATTCTAGATTGTTTATAAAGCGACGGTTATTCAATACAGTATTAAAAAGATGCGATATCGCTTTTAACTGACCTTGCATCAGTAATGTTTAGGCAAAAATTCTTGAGCCGCGAAGCTAATTCTTGATGGGTTTCCCTAATGAAACTATTTGGCACTGTGCCAGTCACTTGAATTTAGTGCAGATACTTCTATAAATTTAGCTTGAATGACTCATATTTTGTGATAAGTTTCATTCGTTATAAAGCAGTAATCCTCTACCTTAAGAGGCCCTTGAGCCTTATATTGATTTAAAAAAGTAAAAGAAACCGGATTGGTGTTCACTGTATACTATTGAAATTTTGTTATCTTTTCAAACTGTTGATTTCGTTGGTTTGTATTGTTGGTAATTTTTCTAAAAGGACGCGCAGCTGTCGTAAGTGACCTTACTTGCCCATGGTCGGGGTTCACCAACCAAGTTACGTAGGTGCCAGCTTTTTGTCAGAGATTGTCGCAGCAACACCTTAGATTAGTTTTGGGGCATTTCCTTCTCTGTAAAGATATTTAAAATATTAAAAAAGTTCAGCATTTATATCAGTCAGTAATGTGTCATGCGTGATACACGCTTAGGTGATCATGTATTTTTCAATACATGAGTGACGAGGCTGATTTTTTTCCCGCAGTAGGCTGCCATTTTTTTCTGTGGTAGATCAGTTGCCATCCAGGGCCATAGAACTGTTTGTCCTGCTATTTACCCATAGCTTGGGGGGGAGGGAAAGAGGATTCATCACTTTCCCAAAGGTATTAGCACGTAAGTGAATGTAATGGATTTGATTAGAATTCGAACTCGGCTCTCAGATTTATATACTTTTTTTGTAATTAGCGATTTTTTTGTATGCGTATAGAAAGTACAAAAATCTTTTACGTGAAATCTTAATTTCACCTGTTAAATATTAAGCATTATATGACTAGCATCATTACTTGTATCTGTATATAAAAATTATTTAATTTTATGTAATAAAACTACCTTGAGGGTGTATGTTATTTATATAAGATTACCTTCAGGGTACATATAAAAGCTGTATTATTAAATACAAAGGGATATTGTGTGCTTGGGTTACATTCCCAAGCTGCCCCGTTTTATAGATACTATTTACCGATTAAAAAGCCCGTATTCCAAAATCCGACAAAATTTGAAAACCAAAACAATTAAGGTCCCAAGAATTTAGCATAAACGTTTCCCAACCTGTAATTAAATTAAATTTCAAACTACATAAAAAAAAGAATTCATAATTGTCATCGACACACATCAATACATGCAATTTGTATTTACTCAACCCCCAACGATGTCAGGTTGTGACACAAGGTCGGTTTAATGTGGGGCATCAATACATGTAATTATTTCAACGCAACAAACACAAAAGACAAGGCACCAGGGTTACAAAGAAAATATCAAATTCTTACTTTGCTTAAAATAAGACTATAACGTTATGTGAAATCACTGCATATAAAATACAAATAAATACTATTATACACTAATCTGTCCAAACTTGTGTCTTCATCTTTGCTATTATAGTTTGAATGTTTCAACAATTATACTTTTTCCGGCCTTATTCTGGCGTTGCTTTATTCAGTTACGTTCTTGGAAATTTCATACAGCCCTTTGAAGTTTTTCGAAGTTCACGTGAGTTAACAATTTTTGTTCCACTATGCTAGGTGACTATATACAAGAGGATCAGAGACTTTAACGGCCAAAATGTTGTGACGAAAACAATCAGAATTACGATAACAGTTCGAATCATAATTTATCCCAGAAATTCAAACAAAATCACACGATACTTCGTGCTCAAAATTTTGATTTACTTGCCAAAATCAATTTTTTTTAAAGATCTTGATTGACCGAGAACCTTTTAGTACATCATGTAGAAAAAAAATGAAATATCTTTAAATTTCAAATGGACGGAACGATTACTTTATTTTTCTTTTAGAAAACTTTACTGGAGATAGCCTTTTATTAAATATTCAAATGAAACTTTGCCCTAAAATGCAAAAAGCTTAAATTAAGGCGTCGGAGTAAACGCTCTGAATATTTAGAAGAGAAGGTTGGAATAATGATATATCGGGTGGATTTTTTTCCAACAGTCAATAATTATCACAGCTTGTCTATTTTGAAACTCGATGGTAATACGCTAATGTAGGTCAACTCCAAATTAAAAACCTTGCAAGGCAAGAAGAAGTCACTCCACTATATTTTCCAAGAAGTCATAGCAATTTGCACTATTAAAGAAAAGTTGTGAAGTGTCCGGACTGAAATGAACATTGCATTAAAAAAATTAAAAAATAACACTTGATAATTTAACAGGTAAAAATATTTTATCGTCGGCATCAACAATATTTCTAACAGGAACAACTTGTATATTTAATTTTATTTCAATGAGAACAAGTCCTTTTGCAAACAAAACACTATCAATTTTCACCTTGGAAATACCGACAAAGAATAACAAATATTTAGTCACGTAGACGAAATAAAATCCGACGCTAACATTTAAAAAAAAAAAAAAAAAAAAAAAAAAAAAAAAGCTCCGAAAAACGCCTTTTAAATAATTTAAATGGTTTTCTCTGAAGTTAAATTTTGGTTTATTTGACAATAGCCTTAAGCTAATTCTTATTAAAATAAGAATATCTATATACAAATATTTTTAGGTATTTTAAAAACATCACGTTTAGTCGTCCCACATCGATTCCTCTAATCACCATTGGCGAAAACAAATTGTTGGGGAGATTCGTGTCCAAGACGATTAGTAAATTTAAGGATGAATTAATTGAATTTTGTAAACGTAATCTTTAATTGTTACTTAAAACAATGGACATTTATTTATGCACGGTAGTCCGCCATGTTATATGTCAACAACGATAATTTTATACTGTAATTCCGCGCGAAAAAACTTATATTTGAAGTATCTGCAGAGCAATAATCAAGATATTGGTATTTATGTTTAAAAATTATTTTAAACTTTCTATAACCAATAGTTAATTATTTTTTTATTCTATACGCTTTTATGAAATTTAAGGAAATTATTTTACTTTTATACTTTATTAGAAGTAACTTTTTCTTTACTTAAATACTTTTGAGTATATTAAATTGCTTCTTTTTAATTATTTTCTTACCCATTTGATTTCATGAAACATTTAATTTCGTCCAATAGAAGTTGTTTTAATTATTCTAAATTTAAGAGTTACGGAATTATATCATTAATCTTCTGATAGGGAAAGTATTCAAACAATGGCGGTAATTTCATTGAGCATTCATACAAAAATATCTAATATTTGATAAGTGAAAAATTTTTCAAGCCTGTCTATTTAGTAAAAATTTTAATTTCAAAAACACTAAAAGTTTTTGTTAAATGCCGATTTTTTTTCTGTTCAGATTGAAAGGGAATACATTTTATTAAATCATGCAAGCACTCTCAAAAAAATGTATGAGTCTTAAATTATTTTTAGTAAGGTTCGCGACGAACTTGTTTACAAGTGATACTGCATTAAGTTTTTATGCAAATAAAATTGAGGTTTTTCTTTAGATAAACTTCAAAAACAAATTTACATGCGGAATATCGAACAGGGTGGTTGAAAGACCCCTAAAAAGTATTTCCACGGAGTTTTCTACTAAAATGATCTAGTAAGTATACAATTCATTCTTTAAATGAACTTTAACATCTATGGAGTATCAGGATGTGTATAGACACATTTGATACTGGAAACAAGAATTAAACAGAAAACGAAATTGGTCTTCCCTAGCAATACTAATAAGCTGAGTTACATAATTTTTCTAAAAGCTCATTATTTTTCAAAATCAAACATTAAGCCAGATTTTCCAGGTTTTTTTTTTTACAATTCCTACCACCACAAAAAAAACGAACAAGTTTCTGAAAATTTCATATGCAAAACAAAAATCTATTGGTCTCATTCCAGAAAGAAAATGTACAAACAAAGAAAACTGCGTATTCAAAAAAAAAAAAAATATCTATTATAGTAGGATAGTTTATGCAGCAGAAAAAATATGAGAGGATTAGATAACTATAGGATGAGGAATCTTTAAAATTTATTACTTACCACCACTATCAGCCAGAAGTACTTATTTTGCGGCGCCCAGTTTGCCATCATCGTATCAAAAAAAGAATAAAAGACTCCTGCTGAGACCAAATGCAAAGCTACCATTATAAATGCTGATATTCAGTACACTTCAGCAAACCTTGACAATTTGGAAAATCAACACCAGATTGCTCTTGTTTCAGTCTCATGTATTCATAATAGCGTAACAAAGGATCAACAAACCGAAACAGTTACGTTTTCTTCTTCAATTATGATCTTGAGAAAGTCATGAATCCATTCCTTCCTACATTATTTCTTGGTTAAATAGCAGGGTAGACGGATCTCCTGAGAATTGGCTAACAGCAAGTCAAGAAAGTCTACTCTGAATACGAAGCCCATAAGGGGCAATAGGAATGGAGGCATCCTATACAATCTGTTATATATTACTTGTATCACCAAGTAAATGAGAATTGCAGTGAACAGAAAGAACATAGCACTCGACAATGCCATCGATTGAACTAGAAAATTAATTATAATAAATGAAGTCTGGATATTGACAAGTATCCTATTTTACATTGATGTTGCTTAAAGTTTAGCCCGCTAAAATAAGGATATTTAATAAGATTTTGAGTTATCTTAACTCTCGGGATGTAGTCGTTTTAAATGTGACTAAAGTAGACGAAGTTAAAAAAGAAAGATATCTAAGAAATATATTTTCATCTTCGCAATAAATATAAAGCAACAAAAGTGAGTATAATACATTTTCGCGTATCATGAGGCTTTTGAAGCAAATTTTAAGGAGGTCGCATCATACATGAGATAGAAAATTAGCGAATCTATCGCTGGTCCCGGCTATGTCGTCGATCAAACGATATAGCCACTTACTGTAGTCAAATTAGCTTCAAAATTAGGTCTTAAAAGGTCGCATGATACGAGGGTATATACTGTAAATGTCCACCTAGTAAATAGTACAGGTCAGAAAAATAAAAAGTATTACTCACAGTCATTTATTAACCAAAACTCCAAGAGGAATCTTTTTGGATTCTTGTCGTTAATCGTTTTCATTAAGCTGTATATCATCTACACAATAGGTCGACCAAACTGTGTGTGACACGAATAAAGGAAAAATGGCGTCATTCGACGTTTGAATATTTAAATCGTTTTGGTGTTATGCAAGGGAGATAATATACTATTTCCGGAATGGTGAGAATAATAATAATAATAAAAAATTGTAACAGAAAATGCATTTTTGTAAATAAGAATAAAATATATCCTGCATTTATTTTTATAAAACGAAGAAAATATATTTTTTGTGTTGCTTTATTTTAGGAGAAGGATCAAGTAAAAATGACGCAAACACGCAATACAGATATATACAAAGAGTTTTTGAAATGTTCAACTGAACATTATTATATTATATTATTATATTATATCTACAGTAGTCCAATTTTGCCAGTAATACTTGCCATTTTTATATATACCACTTGTTCACCAAACAGTCAAAGCAGACTGTTGTATGAATGTAAATGCAAATGATGAGAATTTGTAGGAAAGGTAACGGTTGACTCTGACTAGAAGAAGCTAAGATTGTAGCAATCGAGGAAGTATCCTCTCAGGAGACTGTCGAACAAATTAGCGGTTCTTAGGAAGAAACTGTGTGAATGGAATTTCCTTCTTACCAATGGAATAATACGAAGAGAATGGGGATGATTTGTTCCAAATATATGTTGTGTGCTGATTCCTTAAGTTTACGAATTTTCCAATGATCATGTTGAGAACATAGACAAGGAAAACCATTGGAAAATTCGTAAACTTAAGGAATCAGCACATAAAAATCTCCAGAGCCAACCAAGCATAGAAATAAATACAATATGGGAAAATATTGCCAGAGAAAAGCAATGATAACAACAAAGTTGCAATATGAGCTCTGGTAAAAAAACATGGACATGTTAACAGCAAAATTGCAATATGAGCACTGGTAAAAATGGCATTAGGTTTATAATACCCAGAAATTCATACCCAGATGACACATGGCACAGTGGATAAAGGCGTTGTCTAGATCCAGTGACAGAACCCTAAGAGTGTGAGTTCAATACCCGGTTAAGGCAGTGGAGAACTTTCAGAGGGAAAATTAGCAGGAGATAACTGATAACTGACATCCACCAAACATGGCACGTGGAACTAGAACAGTCTACCCTAGTGAGCGAAATAAAGGGTTCAGTTCCACATTCCAACCACCTGGAGAAGGCCGGAGCGTACAACGGCCGAAACGTTGTGATAAATATGGCGACAAAGGTGAGGACAATAATGTACATAATACCTCATCTCAGAAATATAATCAAACCCTTGGTCTTTGGTGCTTATTTTGAGTCGTTGAAAATCCAAATCAATGACATCGAAACTAGCAGAAATACCTCTTGGCCGGGTTTCTAAATATCTAACACGCATAAAGTCGTAGGATTTCACTTCAATTTGCATCAATTATTTTTAAAAGATGCTGATAATCTTCAGTTAGTCCAAGAATATTTTATATTAGAATTATTGCCTACAAGCAATTAAGAAAACAGTTCTGATTTACCTTTATGAAAATTCGCAAGAATAAAAGTATAAATAATTTTTTTCAGCTTAACCAAGAAGAACTTCAAAAAATTTTTAGATTTGTGTTGGGATGAGAAATTTTCAGCACAATCGATTATGTATATACTAAGCATGATAATGGGTACATAATTAAGATCAAAATAATTACACTGGCAACAGTCTGCGAGTTCAGCCTCTCTCTCTCTCTCTCTCTCTGTATGTTTTAAAACGTCCTAGAAATGTTTACTGTATTTGAATGCATCACGTAGCGAAGATAGAAATATATAGGTTAGTGTATATATATATTTTTCGGCCATCCGAATGTGGATTCAGATGACTACTACTAGACACAAAAAGACAATGGTTAAAAGATTTAACATAGAAGGAAAAAAATTAATTCCTTTAATTAATATGTAGAAATAGCCATTCTTCGCCTAATTAAAGTCACAAGACCCGAAACACGTGTAGCAAAATATATAGAATAAAGAATATAAAAAATCCACATTATAATAAAAATATTTAAATCTTTTTCTCCCTTTATATATATATGTGTGTGTGTGTGTGTGTGTGTGTGTGTGTGTGTGTTCAGAGATGTATTCAAACATTTATGTGGATGACACAGATGTGATTACACTATAGGTATTTTTTTAATCATTTTTATTACTCTTATTGTTTATTTTTTCACCTCTTTTAAATATTATATTTTTTTTATATTATAATTATTATTATTATTATTATTATTATTATTATTATTATTATAGTGATGATGATGTTTAAATGTGTGACAACATACATCGCATTTGCGTGATTTTTATTACTGGTTGTGTGCTTAAAGGTCTACCCATAAAAACTGCACCTAACTTCCCTTACTCTTATAAACAAATTCTTTTTTTCTAACCACCCCCACACGCCCATTTTCGCTCTCTTTAATAGTTTAAGGCCCCCAAATAAATTTTTAAAGTCAAGTTAAAATCGTTACTTCATTATTTTTTGTCTGCTTTTTTATCAATTTGTCTGGCTGAATATATATCATTTAATAAAATGTAGTCGGTATGATGAGGCATATATATATATATATATATATATATATATATATATGTGTGTGTGTGTGTGTGTGTGTGTGTGTGAAGAAATTTTAGGGGATTTTAGAGTAATTATATATAGTAATTCATCAAGACTATGATAATCCTCAACAGAATGCAGAAATCACTGGACGGCCGTTTCGTCCTAATTGGGACTCCTCAGCAGTAATCAAACCCGGACCGTTTCGATACAACGCAAACGTCATACCAAGTCGATAGCGAAGAAGAAACTGACTAGACTCGATATAGCGCCGGTACTCACTCAATTCCGTAGTGATACCCCTCTAAGTATGGGAATACCCACGGAACAGTGCCCCAAGAGGCCCGTGTAGAGTTGGAATGACACTTACGCTGTATGAAAACGGTTCGGGTTCGACTCGGTAGGGTGATGCTGATGATTCCCAAATAGGACAAAACGGCTTTTTGCATTCTGTTGAGGATTAATCTCGTCTCGATGAATTATATATATATATATATATATATATATATATATATATATATATATATATATATATATATATAATCCATCCAGCTCTATCTCAAATAACAACTTAAAAGAGACTGTTTGACCAACACAAGGAATGTTAAAAGATTCATGATAAAAAGATAAAAAAAACAAATGAAAACTACAGACAAAAATTCATTTTCTCCACCAAGACATTCATTTCTGTAGTTTACTGCTACCAGCAAGCAAAAATATTTATTCTCCTGATGATGGCCATTTTGGCCGAAACTAGTCGAGGAATCTAAATGAAATAATAATAAAAAAACGAAAGAATATTAATCGACAAACCAGTGTGTCTGAAGATTTTAATTTTTTAATATTTTTTTTATTGTTCAATATATATATATATATATATATATATATATATATGTATATGACTGTTGAAATTAAATTATAACTGATTATATCGCTAATTAAGTCTTTTACTTATTATTTATTTATTATTTATATTGTTTTCTATATAATTTTATACACTGAGCTCTCATCATGGAGAACTTTTTAATATTTTTATATTAAAAATACCTCACTGGAATAATCCCTACCACCTACGTATTTGGTATTACACACACACACACACACACACACACACACACACACACACATATATATATATATATATATATATATATATATAGATAGATAGATAGATAGATAGGTTCATCAGTGTGATCATAAGTTAAGCCAGTGTTGACCAAAGTTTTTTCATTGCATTTTTGGACTTGTGTAAAGTGGACTGTAAGTAAAATAATCATATATGCGCGTGCTATTTGTGAATTCATTTGCTTCTTACATTTTGTGAACAGACTGCATAGATGTCTGAGAAATTACTTTAATATTTACTCCATATGTTACTATTTATTTGTACCGGCTAAGAAAAATATCTTCCAATAAGAACAAATTCTCTGATTCTCGTGGGACATTTATAGCAAAGTGCAGTAATGACATCCTATGTACACACAGGTACCTAGATCCCTACACCAGTTTACACTGTGCCTATAATTGGGCATTGACATCAGCATAGTGTGGTATGGAGCAATAAAGATGTCCTGTGTTAGTCGTGAATGCGATATGTTGCTTTTTATAAGACGTGAATTTCCTGGCAAGTGGTTTTCGCTATTAAATACATATGGTTAGCACTTTTGACTTTTTTTTATTCCTGCTTTGAATAGATTACTATTTTGTGTAACATATAACCAAAAAATACTAAAATATATAAATGGATATTTTGAAAAATAATACATGCTGTGCTCTAGAAGGCTGAATAAAATCATCAGCATGCGGCCCATGGTTTACGCACCACCCCTGATTTAAGGTGATTTCCCAAGCGTAGCTTTCCAAGCGTAGCTTTCCAAGCGTAGCTTTCCAAGCGTAGCTTAGATGCAGCGCAAGGCTGAAAGTATGGGATAGCCAGTGAGGATCGAACTCACTAATCAGTCGTAATTGTTTCCACGAGACAAGCTTGCGAACCATAAAACCACGTCGAAGTGTCGAAATGATGTTTCTAAGCGTAGCTTAGATTTGGCACAAGGTCGAACGTATGGGTGAGCCAGTGAGGATCGAACGCACTATTCAGTCGTAATTAATCTATCAAGACAAGCTTGTTAACATCACGTTAAGTGCGCGAGTTAAGCCTTTAAGTGTATCCAATATTATGCTAATACAAACTTACAACTCGTTTTACAAAAATATTTCGATAATCAGGCGGCAACAATTCTTCTTATGTGTAATGTATTGAAAAATTCAAAATGATGCAAGGATGAAAGTTCATGAAACGAGATAAATGTAGAAAATACTATTGTTAATGCGGTAAATCATTTTTATTCACACAACCGATGAACAATATTGCAAAACTGACATTTTTTTTTTCATCATCTTAAATTGCAAACACCATAGAAGCACAGAAACAAATATAATACGCCAGAAGGTTTTAGGGTTTATGAATATCACTCATTAAGACAATGTCTACAATTATCAAAGAAAGAAAATACACAAAATACTGAGCATAAAAAATAATTCTTTTTGTAATTGTGCCAAAACCAGGAAAAATAAATGTCCAAATTCCTTATTCGGTTTTTCCCCTCTCTTCTTTTTCCCCTGCATCTTGCTCTCTTTCATATCTTTTGTGTTCTTTTTACGGATTCTGATTTTACTTCGTGGTTTTTATCTGCCCGAGTTTGGCCGAAGAAATACAGTGCTTCTCCACGGCGCCAGTTTGTCTGCAAAAATGGTACTCTTTCTTCATTCGCTTCATTCCGAGCCAGCGGATTAAAAAGCGTCTTTATATTCGCCTCACTGGTCGCTCCGAGAATCTTTTTGCATCAAACAGGGCAAATGCTCCTGTTGTGGGGGTTCTTCGACTTACTTACTCCCCCAACCCCGTAGTTGTACGTTACGATGGAATCTTGTTCAAGGACACTAAATAACCACCGTTCCAGCAAATTACCAAATCGCTTCGAAGGATGCGCTTTTTCTCCAGACCATAGCTTGTTGGCTTTGATGCCCAAGCTGAGTGAAAGAAGGGTCACCACCTCGTCATTCTATAGGACAAGTTGGCTCCTCTCTCTCTCTCTCTCTCTCTCTCTCTCTCACACACACACACACAAATTTTTCTTACTTGATCCATTACCCTCTTTACTTTGAGCCTCTTTTCTCTGACATATTCATACTTTCTTACATCATTCACTGAGTAAGATGTACTTTCTTTCTTTTACTCATAAACACGCACAAACACATAATCTTTCCCTTTCCCATCTCCTTGTTTCTGACAGATGCACACACTTTTCATGACCTTATTCTGTTTTCAATTCACATGTACTCTTTCTGTTTTACAGTCTCACAATTTCTTTCACTCTTATAGCAAGGACCATAAACGTTTTCTTTCTCTTTTTTCCTCCTTTTTAGTTCTATAGCTCCGCCGTTTCCCCAACTACCCCACTAAAGCAGCAATAGTCCATCGGTCTCTATCTCACAAAGCTGCTATATAACTTAATCTAGCGTATTCAGCTTCCAAATGATCAAAGTCTTTCGAGGACTGTTAACTTTATTGTTCATTCACTGCCAGGTTTTCACCGCTGGGCGCATACAAACTTTCCAAGACACGCCCAAGACTTTAATCTATTCATGGTAAGACTGTGTATGGGGAGGCAGAAGTATCGTCTCCGAAATGAAAGGCTACGAAGTGAAGCTCCCATACAATTGGTCGACGAACAGTGACAATACAAACAGCAAAGAAAGAGAGATACCATGTATCAGTTGAAGTTCAAGTCAATGATGTCGGTTGGCGAGACATAAACTAGAATCAGCGTTCAAAAAGGTGGGACGCCCAATGATTGTCATACATTCCCTCTTTATTTACTTTGTCATATATATATATATATATATATATATATATATATATATATATATGGTGCGATAGAAAAATCGCCGGCTTAATTACACAAAAAAAAAAAAGACTGGTATCTCATTTTAACAGATATATTTAACAAAATTACGCAAAAATATCTTGAAATACTACAAAGTAAATGTATTCAATAAAATCGCCATTGGCTTCAATGACGTCCTCCAGACGACTTCGGAATCTCCGGCATCTCTTCCGGATGGTCTTGTTTAAGTTGGTGAATGCTGCCATAATTCTTGCCTTCAATTCATCTTTGGTGTTCCAAGGAGTTTTGTTGGTTTCTTTCTCAACTGTGGCCCACACATAATAATCAAGGGGGTTGCAGTCTGGGAAGTTAGGTGGCCAGATATAAGAGGTGATGTGGACCCGGAAATTGTCTGACAGCCATGATTGGGTTTTCCTGCGTGTGTGGCATGGCGCAGAATCCTTTTACCAGACACAGGATCTTCCAGCAGCCACCCTCTTGACCCAGAGCAGCACTACAACCTGAAGGTACTTGATGTAGGCCTTTGTGCTGAGTCTGATGCCATCACCAACAAATTAGAAAGTTCTTTTTCCTATCAGAACTATCGGAGCGAGTTTTCCGAGTTGGTCTACCTTTATAATCATCAGTAGACTTATACAATTTTTTTCGAATCGTCTGCACTGTCCTCAGTTGTTCTAACCACTATGAAATATTCGTATTGCAGCGTCCGACGCGAATGCCAAGCAGTATAGCATGCTGTTTCCAAACTTCTGGTAGAATGAATTGCATCATGATGTCCTTTTTCCCACAGATGGGTGCCCATCTAACTGTACTATAGTCAGCAGTCGATAAAATTAAAAACATACAATGCGCACGCACGAAATTAAAAATATAAAATGGTGACAATTTTCCCATCATACCCAGCATATATATATATATATATATATATATATATATATATATATATATATATATATATATATATATATATATATATATATATATAATATAATGAAATGGATTTAGTCTGTCAATAATTTTTGTTTATACGTTATTTTTATATGTACAAGTGATTAAAATAAATCCTCAGTTAAACAGTATTAATTACATTTACAGGCCGGAATGTTCTAGAAATTTCGTAGAAAATATGCGGTTTCCGATAGGAATCGAACCTGAATTCCTATACGGAAA
>OZ010573.1:117198544-117323544 GCA_963932145.1 Acanthosepion lycidas
AAATTGGAACACCTTCATTTAACCTATTAGTACAAAGCTAAGCCATAAGTTTCTAAAATTAATAGACAAAAACATTTTCCGAAAGCCAAACCCTATCGTTAAATTTTTAATAGGAATATATTAAAACTTAGCAATAGTTGTACTAATAATCTTGTGGAAATAATAAGGTTGCACAACAATAAAAGACTTAACCAATTTAACAATAATAACCATGATGCTAGTACTAATTCGAATTTAGTTAAGGATAGCAACCATTGTAATTGTAGTAATCCTAACCAATGCTCATTGTCTAACAAATGTTTGACTAAACCCCTTCTGTATATGTTTTCTATTTCAATAGAAAATCCGAGGATCGAAAAATTTTATATTGTCAGCACAATCTTTCAAAGATCGTTGGTATACCCATCTCTCCTCTTTTACTAATGCTACTTATCTACATAGAACTTCGCTTCCAAAATATTTTTGTAATTTAAAAGAAATAAAGCCCTTAAAGTTAAATGGAAAATTTTAAAACTAGCCAGAACCTGTAGATTCTTATATGAACCTTGTTGCTTGTGTTTACAGGAGAATGCAGATAAGCAATTTTTTTAAATAGCGACGAGTTCTTGAATCAAAGACATGAACTAACCATTAATTGCAAGCACATTTTGCCATTGCTAAACTTCAAAATTTAATAATCAGTTCTTTTATAATGCATAACCTTGTAACCTACCCTGAGTCAGATTTCTAGAAGGTATATAGCATGTGCATATTCCCTTAACAATACTGGTTATATTTTATATAGTGGCATTTACGTTCGGCTGATATTTTAATATTTCTATTATTTTTATTTGATTAATATTACATATAAAAACTCTTTAGTTAACTGTCATAATCTATTTAAGTTTAATTTTATATAATTTATTATCTTATTGTTTTATTATTTATATGATTTAATTATGTGATCTTTGTATCGTTATGTTTTGGTTCGTTCATTTACTTATTTATTTATTTATTTAGTTTGATTTATTATACATTTCTCTATTTCATGATTTTGTTTTCGTTTTTTCCTTCTTTTATTTCTTAAAGGTTTTTTTTTATTTTATTTACATACATATAATTATTGTTAAATTATTGCCTCTCCGGTTGAAGTGTCAACCGTTCGTGTAACGTTACATTGTATCTAATTTTATCTACAGCAGACCATTTGTATACGTTGTATTTGAATTTGTATCAATATCTTACGGAACATAGAGGATTTTGATTGGTTGTCCCATTAACAATATATTTTGCTTTGCTTCCTTACATTTCTATATCATCTTTATCTTTCTCCCTTCCCCTTTCTCTTTGGAGAAGGGATTATAACTTGTCTTTCTTTCCTTTTCTTATTCTTTTTATGAGACTATCTTTTCTCCTTCTTTCTTCTCCTTCTTTTCTATTTTAGATTATATCTTGTGTCTTTCTTTCATTTTTCTTTTAGAGGTAACTATATCTTATGTTTTTCTTGCTTTTCTTTTTTTTCGCGGGAAAAGCAAGTAAATATCAAAAATTGCAAGAACTTTTACTTACCACCGCCTGATGAGATGTTAGGCATCGAAACATGGATGTATATACATCCAAATTGATGGTGTATCTATGAGACCTCCTATAAGTTCTACGTTCGCCTAATTCTATATGTCACACATCGAAAGCACGATATTTAATACCCACATAAAAAAAAAAACTATTTAATTTACACCAGATACGTCGATGACATCTTTATAACAGCACAAAAACATGATTCAATTAATAAACTTAAACAAATCCTTGGTGAAAACTCTATCTTAAAATTTATCGTTGAACTAAATATTAATAACAAAAAGCCATTTCTAGACGTACTAATAGACTCCAACAACAAAGACACATTTAACACATCAGTATTTAAAAAGCCAACAAGTAAAAACTCTTGCTAACTTAACTTCCATAGCGAATGCCCTGATAAATATAAAATAGCCTCAATCAAAAACTTACTCAATAGAGCCTTTCACATCCCCTCATCTAGAACAATGTTTTACAAAGAACTCGCCAATATAAAACAAACACTTATAAACAACAATTTCCTTAATAAACTAGTCGACCAACATATAAAACACTACCTATTAAATATACATAATAACAACAAAGAAAAAACGACTAACAACAATAACACTATTAAGCTCTTCTATAAAAATCAAATGTACTGCAACTATAAACTCGATTAACTAGAAATAACAAAGACCATCCACAAATACACAAAACCTGCCCAACAATATAAATAAAACTAATAATATACTACACTAAATTTAAAACCCCCAACATAATTGTCCGTAATAATACTTCCCCTACCAAACCGTTCCGAAACAAAACCAATGTAAGCTATAGATTTACTTGCCCGTTTAGAGAATACTTCTCACATAATAACCCTAGCACATACATCGGACACACAATCACAACTCTCTCACGTAGGCTCACATACCAACTCAACGACATAAAAAAAAAACAGCTGCAAAAAACGATTACAAATTCTGGAAGCGATCCTCATCAAAAACCAATAGCCCAACATAAATAAAATAGCATTTAATACTTGAAAAAACATATTAAACATATTTAACATTTAATCATCCAATAAAAACATATCCCTCCTGACCAATAATGAACTAAGCCAATAATATCGTCTAATATCATCTGTAAAAGTAAAACAACCAATAACATATCTCCAAATAAAAACAAAGGCCATGATGATGGCTGAAGACAACTGAAAGCGCTTGGCATAAAACTATCGACTGAGATCCTACTTTAACAACCTGGACCAAACATTATGAAACTTGTGAGGAAGCAAGAAAAAATGAGAAAAAAATCAAAAAGCAGAAGAGTTTCGTAGTCTTTAATTTAATAAGACATCCCTTAATAATGACATGCTGCCAAAATATACACACACACACATTATATATATATATATATATATATATATATATATATATATATATATATACAAAGTCTGACGTAGATTAATTACGACCGAGTTGTCGGTTCGATCTTCACTGTGTGCTCCATATTTGCTACATTGTTCCATATCTGGGTTACACTTAGTGAATCATTATAAATTTATAATGATATATAAGTCAAAGCTAAGTCAAAATTACAAAGAACGAACATTATCTATGAGTTCAAATGCCCCTTAAGGAACTGTGCTCCTGATCAAACCGGACTCATAAATAATTACATCGGTTACACAACCACATGCTTATCCAGACGTCTTACGTTACACCTATCTGATCACAGCTCCATTAGAGCCCATTTAAACACACACAAATTTACCCAACTCCATTAGAAACATACTAGTAGAAAACACAAATATAATAACTGCATCCACCTGTCAAAAAAGATTTAAAATAATGGAAGCTTTAATAATAAAAAAGAAAAAGCCAACTTTTAACAATATTAACTACGAAAAAGGCAACAATGTGCTAACCGTATTCGGAAATTAAAACATCCCCACAACACACTAAAACATACACGTAATGCACACACTCAATTAAGCTGATATATGAACTGAATAATATATATATATATATATATATATATATATATATATATATATATATATTAGTCAGTTCATCTCTCTCTCACTATATATATATATATATTATATATATATATATATATATATATATATATATATATATATATATATATATATATATATAACACGAGTGTGAGATATCAATTGGAGCATAGCTAGATAGATAAAAGCAGATAATATGTAATTAATAGATAAATGTCGAAAGAATTAACAATATTGGTCAATAAATGATTCTAACATATTATTATTATTATTATTATTATTATTATTATTATCGCTTGAGTAAATAAAATTAATCCACACTTGGTGCATCCCATTTATTAAATATCGATAATATGCTTTCTATAAAATTAACAGGTCTTTTACTCTCTAGACCCGGACCGAAAACATACGGAGTAAAATGAACAACCTGAATTGTGTATTTATTTAGTTATAAATAACTTGATGTCATTCCGTATTTTGATCTAATATAATTTCCTATTGGACAGCACCTTCATTGTTATTTGTGCATGATTCGGGGATGAAAAATGGTAAGCAAAAAAAAAAAAAAAAAAAAAAAAAAAAAAAAAAAAAACACAGACGAGACAAATAAGAAAAATAAATCTCCCCAAAATAGCTTTCGGAAACAATAAACTTAAAACAATAATAGAAAAAAATCACTTCTAGTAGAAGTCTGTCAAAGGATTTTTGTGTCAAAGAACATTAAGAAAGAAAGAAATCTGAAATGCAAGTCAGAAATGAAAAAGAAGAGCAAAATTAACAAAAAATAAACATTATTAAATGAGCATCAATAAAAAGTATTGGTTGAAAGAAAGAAAGAAAGAAAGAAAGAAAGAAAGAAAGAAAGAATATTAAATGTGAACAAATAAAAAGTATTGCAAGAAAGAAAGAAACTGAATAAAAAGTATTCAGTGAAAACGAAAGAAAGAAAAGAATGAAAGAAAAATTTAACTCCTAAAGTATCAGGAAAGAAAAATGGAGAGAATGAAAACTGACGAATGAAAAGGGCGAATATGCTTGGAACAACAAAAAGTGAAAATGGACACAGAAAGATTGTAATGATAAAAAAGTGTATAATGAAAAAAAAAAAAAAAATGAACGAAAACAAACGGAAAGGTAGACAACTCGTAATGAAAGAAAGCAGATAAGAAAAAGAATGAACAAAATGAATGCGAACAGACCAGAAAAAAAAATTACAATTTGAATATTCGTAGGTATTTTCTACATTTAGCGTAGTCTGGCACAAGGACAATTGCCTTTAAAGTTAGCAATTTCACATCTCATTCTTGACCTGAACTCGGAAAAAACACCGTCGACGATATGAAATACTCAAATATCCCAGTCACTGAAAAAGGTTGATATCTCAGCGGGACCTGGCATATGCTAACTACATCCTGTTGCAAAGAAGCAGATCCTTTCAAGAAAAGCAACTGGGTGGGTGCTTGCAACAACGAGTATAAAACACAACGAATGATTACATATGGACTGAAATATAAAATCATCAATGATTAACTCTGAACAAAAATATAAACAAAACAATGCTTACCAATGGACTCAACAAGCAAGATGCAACTATAATAAATGACCAATGTTTACATATGAGCTCAAGTATAAACACAAATAGTATTTATTTACCAATCGACTAGAGTATAAAAAAAACAACCAATGTTTACCCGTAGACTCAAGTATAAAACACGACCCATAATCACTTGTAGACTCAAGTATAAAACACGGCCAGTGTTTGCGTATAGACTCAAGTATAAAATACAACCAATGTTTGCCTATAAAATATAATTACTGTTTACCTGTGAACACAAGAATAACAAAATAAACTAATTTCGACATCAAATAATGCAATAAAGATTGCTCTATAGTCAAATGCACCAACCCTAACCAACCCAAGTAGCAGTAAAATAAAATTATACTATTTGAAAGAAAGAACAAAAACAGCAGATGTGAGATTTTTGCGCAATTATGAGAAAAAAGGAGGAAAAGAATGAAGGAAATGTTTTCGATAAAGATAACCACCGAAAAAGAGATAAGAGAGAAAAAATAAACGAATCAAGAAGAAAAGAGAAATAAAAACAAAGTAAAAACGATTTAGATTTTTAGATTTTCTTGTCTTTGTTTATTCATTTTGTAAATTTCAAGATCACTGCTTTTCTGACCGTCGAAAGACTCTTGTGAAATAATCTTGATTTGTTTGAAATCCCGATGCCTTGTTGCTCGGAGTTTTGTCAGCTATCAAGAGAGGGTGGCCTCATTGACATGTCACATGATAGGGTTGAATCTTCCGAGCGAAAGTCATTTGCAGACAACAGATATGGAAAGCGACCCATCAGTGAAAATACTCACCTTTCTCTTTGACAACGGCAAAATTACTCGACAGCTCTTGAGTATTCTTCTGTCAGATTGATGATGGGATATTCAAGCGTCGAGAGGAGTGAAAGGGAAAATATATTATCTAATTTCAAGCAGAAATTTTTCATCTAAAATACAAAAAAAAACAAAAGACAATTTCGTACCAGCTCAAATGTCTGCATCGCGTAAAGTCGCTTCGACTTACAGAATGTTGGTTTTAATTCATTTACACATCTCATTATATCTATTTCCAACATTATTTTGCGTTTTTTGTTATTATTAGTAGTAGTAATAGTAGTACTAGTATTTGGCTTGACAAGTTAAGCTAATTTTTATCTCTAAGTTCCCCATCCTTGTTAAATTCTTTTCCATACTCGTTTTTTTATTTTTATTTGCCATCTTTTTCTCTCAGAATTTCTTCCTCCGCCTCTCATCCAATTGACTTTTTGATACATTTCCTTCTTTCATTTTTCGTGACTTTCTCTTCTTATTTTTACTATTCTGTATCTCTTAACTCTCTCTCTCTCTCTCTCTCTCTATATATATATATATATATATATATATATATATAATTTATAAAGAACCTTTCGGCCAACCCTTCGCCAGAGAAAAATCGTTGGTAAAAATTATTATTTTATTTATAACCGGAACAACGAAAACAATTTAAGGGGCCTAAATGGAAGAATACAACGTCAATGCTAAAAAGTTGGGGGGGGGGGGTTAAAAATTATATAATAATTTTCACCAACAAACGTTTCTGAAGTGATGTTCGAAAGAATCCTTAGAAATCACCCACGCTTTTTCAGCATTAAGATGGTGATATCTGTCCTATTTCAGGCAATAAGATTTTGTAGTATCAAATCAGTGTTCATATATATATAAGGTTGGTGCAAAAATAATGTCGTTTTTTGACGCATTTTTTTAACGTCAAAAAACGATATTATTTTTGCACCAAAATTTTTGCAACAAATGACGGTTTCTTTTTTCTTATTAGTCTTACAAACGTGGTAGCATTGATTCCAGGAATTAGTGGGTTGAAGAATTTTAGGGGAATGCATGTCCACACGTTGATTTAGCATTCTCCAATGTACGTCCTAGTCTTTCTAAGGAATCTGGGTGCGGAAAGCATACCAATGCTTCATAATCCTTACGGTTCACTATTGCCTTGGCGCCGTTTTTATCTGAATATTCAAAACTTAAACAAAGGCAATCAATCTGTGTTAGAATACCACGCTCACCAGCCATACTGATCAATCGCTCGCCATCCTGACCCCACCTCAGCATTCTGTAACACAAGGCGCTTTGGCTGCCTCATCCTTCAAACTTTAAAAAAAAACATCTATCGCAAAATTTAGCAATAATAATCCTGCATTACTCCTGCTAATGATTACAGATGCACAGTGTGTCAGCCCTAGGGGGACATGTTCAACTTGTTAGGTTAGGCAAGTGACAACAAAAACCGTGGTACTGAACGAGATATTTACTGTGGTGTATTTTAATTCACCAAAAATGTGCATCTTAACACCTCCAATCAATTAAGACTAGAAGACATGAGAGCAATGCCTGATGTAGCATTCATTATTATTATTATTATTATTATTATTATTATTATTATTATTATTTATTTATTTATTTATTTATTTATTTCCTTTGATTTCTGGTATGTAATCATGTCTTTCCGAGTCCCGAACAGAGGCCTAAGGTCAAAGAAGGGCATCATGACATTTTCCACTGAGCAATATTGAAAAAAGAAATCGCACATATTTAACACAGATAAAGTCCTCCGTAAGATGTAGGCTTTAATCGTGCGAACAATTGTTTGCATTTCTTTAAGGCATGAGCTAACAGGAATTCCTTCAATGAGTTTATTGGTTCTTTTCCAATCAATCCGAAGGCTACAATTACAACTGGAATTGGTGATGTTCTCATGTGCCACATTTTTGAGATTTCGATTTCAAGGTATTTGTATTTTGATAGCTTTTTGAAGATCTTCAGACATATAGGGCAGTCTGCAGGGACTGCCATACAAATAAGGCACCTTTTGTCTCTAATCCCGATGCCTGGGCGATTAGCTTTGATTGTTCTGTTTGTGTGTTTTGTGATGTTCTATAAAACTGTTACAGGTCCTATCTCCGTAACCAAGTTGGGGACGGGGGTCATATCAATTTCTTTCAGTTCTCTATCCGTAAAAGTTGCAGATTTTCCAGTGCAGATATTGGCCCACTTTGTCATGCTGAGTTTTATATTCAGTGGATGTCAGTACCGTGCAGCCTGATACAAGATGGTCAGTTGTTTCTGGATATTTATCACAAAATCTGCATTTTGGGCTAACACAATTTTTCAGTATGTGCGTTTGATAATTTCTAGTATTGGTCCTGTGCAGCAAGAATAAAACATTCGGTTTCAAATTTTAGCTCTGCACTACGTAGCTACTAATATGTACGAGGTTGGTCTACATCAGCTTGTTTGGTACGAGCAGAGTATTGACCATGAAGCGGTTTATCTTGCCATTGTTTCTGTATCCAGTTGGTTGCATTTGCCTTTGCTTTCTTTTTTTAATTATTATTATTATTATTATTATTATTATTATTATTATTATTCTCTGTTGTATACAGATTACTTTTCAGGTGCCAACCAGAGACCTCAAGTCAGAAATGGCATCAAGACATTTTCACTGAACATTTTTGTAAAAATAAAACAAAAAAGGCAATCTAAGAGCACTCACATTCAACATAAATAAATCCCTTCGTAAGATGTGAGCTGTACCAGTGAGAATAGTTTTTTCGTATTTCTTTAAGGCATGGACTACCAGTGATCCCTTCAAGGAGTCTATCAGAACCTTTTCCAATTAAACCCAGTCGCACCCAACTGCAATCATCATCTGCTTTGCTGTTTGATGGAGTGAGGGAAATATTTCCCTTAGAAAGTCATTAAGTAGATTAGATTGAGTGAGTTTTTCTGAATATTTGCGTGGCGCTCATGAGCAGAAATATCAGATAGTAAAATGGGTTTCTGGAATTTTTGAATCCACGTATATTTCTTTTTAATCATTCATTGTGCTCATATTGTTACTGGGATAGTGTTTGTACTGAAATGGCACATTATTGCAATTTCTATTACCAGACACTTATATTTGAAAAGCTAGTCAAATTCTTTTGCTAAGATGTTTTTTATCCAACAGTTCGTCTCTGTATATGCGACATCATGCGTATTTTTAAAGTTTTTTATTATATATCTGATCAGTTGTCTTCTCTTGTGTGATCGGTATGTAATGGCGAAGTACCTGATCACTGCGACATTTTACTTTCTAACAATGGCGGTGTTAGCTTTCATAAACTTTTTTCTGAGTGGGTGAGATTATAATGTTGGCATATCTTCCAATTCTAGTTTGTATTAAATTAATTTGGGGCTAGAATAGAGGATCCAGATATTAAATGGTCAATAGGTTCCTCATCGTTTGTACAAAAGCAGCATTTTGAATCTTAACTATTCATTAAGATATATACCCGATAACATTATATTGGCAGGTTTTATATCCTGAGCAGCTTGGGTAAATCCTTCTGATTCCGGTTTCAGCGTAGAACTACACGAACACTAATGCGTTATATTTTTGTCAAAATCGAGGTCCGATGCTTACATTGGGTATCGGCTATCGGCCATGTAAGGGATTTTCTCCCTATTTGTTTTTCATGTTACTTAGGTCATTATTATTTCTTTGATGTTTTTGACTTCTTTTTACATTTCACCCACTATTTTCATCCTTGAATATTTGTATTCCCTGTTATAACTGTTCGCATTTTTTTTTTATAATTGAATGTAGCTTATTAATATTAATACTTGATTTCTTTTTGCGTAGCTTATTAGATGTTATCAGCTTCGTTTGAATTTAATGGATATCAAGCTATATCCAGCAGCCTTAGATATCCAGTAATTTTCTGATTGTTCCTGCCATGCTATGCAATGATGTCTTCTGCAACATGCAGAAACCCCTGCCAATGGCCAAAATTCTTTGACGCTAATCCTAATGCTCCGATTACAATAGGCACAAACTATATCTTTTGGTAATTCCATATTCTCCTGATTTCGTACTTTACGTCTGCATAGTTCTTTGTCTTTCTTTCTCAACTTCTCTAGTGCCAAACGGACGAGCAACGTCACTGAAGCAACAAACTCAGTTTGCTTTGCTGAGAACAGCTATATCTGATCGCGAATGTCCAATGACAATTTCTGTTTGAATTTTCATGCTCCATAAAATCTATACTTTTTCACTATCGAAAATCCTCCCCGGCGTATGATTACGCCATTTTGTGGGTGATCAAATACACATTTTTAGCAAAGTTTCCAGTATAAAACCCACAGATACCATGTTTTTAATTTTTTAAACCTATTATCATTATTATTTAATAATCAGAATTCGTTCATGCCTTTCTTTCGTACAAATTCTTCCCTAGTAAATTAAACATATTTTTTTTCTTTTAGATTTCTTTGTGTTGTATTCCAGTTTGTGACGTGGAAGTCCCCTCTCATACCGACTGATGACTGACTTATTTGAAGTCGTTTGACAACGCAAAATTGGGTAAGTTCATTTTGCATATCTCACTACACTTTTTTTTCTTCTCAAATCTTTATTCTTATATTTATTTTCTCTCTTTTCTGCCATTTTCATTTTTTTTCTTTCAACAACATTCTTTTCTTTTTATTTGCCCAAACTTCTAACTTGCACACTTTTCACTCATCCATCTCTCTATATACTGTCTACTTATCTTTATCTCTTACTTTCTTTCTTTCTTTTTTGTTTTTAGATTATTATTATTATTATTAGTAGTAGTAGTAGTAGTAGTAGTATTTCCTTTGATTTCTGTTGTCTACTCCTTTCCTTCCTAAGGTCAGAAATGGCATAATGATATTTTCCAGAGTAATTTTCAAAATAAATAAATAAAATAACCTATGATTGCATACATTTGATACAGATAATTCCTTTCGTAAGACATGGGCTGTACTTTTGAGTACAATATTTCTTTAAGTCATGTGATACCAGAGATCCCTTTAATTAATCTAACAGGACATTTTCCAATAAAACTGAGGGCTCCAACTACAACTGGAATTACTGATGTCCTCAGATGCCACACTTTTGAGATTTGCACTTCAGGTTACTTGTATTTTGATAATCTTTTGAAGATCTTCGAAGATTCATTACAATTACATGACAGCCATGTCAATAAGCAAAGCACATTCTGTTTTTGTGGTCTTTGTTTACTATGCCTGGGCGATTAGCTTTGGTTATTCTGTCTATATTGTAAAATTGTTACAGAGCCTATCTCTGTAAACGGGTCTGTGTGATGTTCATATTAATTTCTTGCAGTTTCCTTCCCGTAAAAATTGCATATTTTCCAATGGAGATATTGACCCATTCTGTCATTCTGAGCTTTACATTCAGTAGTTGCTAATACAGTGCTACCACAAAGATGATCAATTGTTTCTAAATATTTATCACAGAATCTGCATTACGTGTTGTTGTTGTTGTTGTTATTATTATTATTATTATTATTATTAGTAGTAGTAGTAGTAGTAGTAGTAGTAGTATTTAATAATTAGTTTTCGTTTAAGTCTTTCTTTCGTGTAAATTCTTCTCTGGTAAATTAAACAGATTTTTTTAGATTTCATTTTTTTCGTCTCTTCTCAAATCTCGCTTTTTATATTTACTTCAAACTTACTCACTTTCACCCATCCTCCTCTTCACATGTTCACATTTATCCCTCTTTCTTTCTTTCTTTCTTTCTTTCTTTCTTTCTTTCTTTTTGTCGTTCCTTTTTCTTTCTGGATTTTTTCTTTCTTTTTAGAAGGGATTCTCAATTTTTTTTTTCTTTATGCATAAATGAAGATTTTTCGAGTTAATATTGAAAAGATAGTGCCCTGACAAAAATAAAAGTTATTTAAAAAAAACTGGGTATTTAGTAATTTCCTCAGATTTTAAGCAGTTTTATCGTCTGGCCTCGTGCATATCAATCAACTTGTATCTATCTATCTATCTATGTACATATATATATATTTCTCTCTCTTTGTCTCTCTCTCTCTCTGTATGTGTATATATATATATATATATATATATATATATATATACAGAGTACAGTCTAAAAGTTTGAAGCAACTGGTAATTTTTAAATTGACCCAAAAGTAATTGTTTTGTAGTCTGAATAAGTGAAAATTATTATACATGGTTATAAAAGTGAGACATGATTTTTATTAGAAATTTTATTATGGTAAAAAAAAAAAAAAAGCATTTTATGAACAAATTTTGCTCTCGTCAAAATATCCTCCTTTAGCCTTGATTACTGTAGCAAAAATTTTTGGCATTCGGTGCAAAGGTTTCCCAAAGTATAATTTTAATAATTGATTCCATTCTTTTTACAATGACTCTAAGAGCTTTTCTTCATTTTTTGGATGGAAAGGTTTCAGTCTTCTGTCAAGTTCATCGCATGCTAATTCTGGGGGTGACTTCAAACTTTTGAACCGTAATGTATATATATCTACATATATTTGTCAATGTATGTACATGTGTATATATATATATATATATATATATATATATATATATATATATATATATATATATATATATATAGTTATCTATGTATGTGCATATATATATATTTATCTACGTATGTACAGAGATATACATGTTTGTGCATTGAAATTTGTTTTTCTCATTCTTTTTCTCTTGCTGAATTTGTATGTTTAGAAAAATGGTTCTTCAGTTTGATCTCCTAATGAACTGGATTCTTTTCTAATTAAAATCTTTTAAAATTATTTATTTACGAAGGAGGTAAAATGACTAGGCTGTAGTGACACTGAAGGGAATGAAGAGAATTGGAAGAAAGGAGAACAAATTAGGGGAAAATGTCGAGTTAAAAAAAAAAAAGGCAGAAAAATTTCACTGTAGAGACTGAACAGAAAAAGAAGGTCAAAGATTAAAAAGCAAAAGTAAAGAGTGAAGTAAAAGTAGTAAAAATAAAAAAAAAAGTTCTTCAGACGGTGAGGAAAAAAAAAGGGAGTCAGATTTGAAGAGCGTGAATTAGAGAAAACAGAAATGTTTAAAAATAGAAAACAAAATGAAGGATTATGCAAATGTCTCTGCCATAAACTATATTTTTTTTGTCTCCAGTTAATTTGATTTTCATTTTGAGTTTTGCATCACGTGACTTTCATATTGAAGAAGGCGAAAATAAATAACACAGGAAACGGTAAATAAGTCAGCCATGACTTACAATCTATAAAGATGAATTTAATAAAAGAAAATGCCCGTAAAATAACAAGGAATTCGTCATGAGTCCTAAAAATTTCTTTCGTTTTCTTTCTGATTACCTTTCCTTTTATTTTTCCTCTCTTAAGCCAAATCTTATATATATATATATATATATGTGTGTGTGTGTGCGTGTGTTTAAATATAGGTGTGTATGTTTTCACAATTTAATTAAGTTAGCGAGTTCCACGTGGGCACTAAATAGCAGATTAAAATAGATCACCTCAGACAGGTGATCAAATCAGCACAATTTTTCAGCTTTTATGTCCTACATCTGACAACTTAAGGAATAACGAAACAGCTGCCTTTTCAATTACTCAAATATTCACAAATTCATCTAATCGTAATATATATATATATATATATATATATATATATATATATATATGCTAAAATACAATTTTAAAGTATGATATATTTAAGGATAAGTGCTCAATATCAGGGATAGTGTGCTTGTAAATATAAAAGTGGACATTGAGTTCAACACCAAGCGATACTGTGTCTTTCATTCTTGAATGCAATCTTCAGGCCGGTTTTACATATATATATATACTACAGGTAATAAATCCGTTGGTATATAATCCAAGTGGATCCGTATAATAAAAAAAATTAAAAATGATCCACAAAAAGAGCTCAATGATTTTGAATTTCCCTATTATGTAATATATATATATATATATATATATATATATATATATATATATATATATAGATAGATAGATAGGTAGATAGATAGATAGATTGAGAGAGAGAAAGAGAAACTGAGGGAAAGATTGAGAAACAAGTGGATAATGAAAAGTTCTTGGTTGTTACGACTTCCAAAATATGTAAAAATCTGAACCAATGACGAAATAAAATTTTTTACTGAAATACCTTCATGGCTACTCCGAGAACGTTTTAGTACTGTTCTTGTAGTACTTATTAAGGCCCATGTTTATGCCGGACCAAAGACAATCTCTTCTAACTGATTTCCATAAAAAAAAACTTGAATGGTTACAGTTGATAAATAAAAAACAACCTTAAATGTGCCTAATCAAACGTTTTGCTTCCAAAAACAAAAATATTAAGTTTGTTGGCACAAAAAGTTTGTCAAGCTAAACTAAAAATGTTGGAAATTTGAAAAGTTACGATAAAAATTGACGAAATGCCGAAAACCTATATAAATATATTGCTTATCAAAAGCAGTCGTCATTCTTATTTCATTTTTTCTTTTTTTTTTTTTGTATCCCTCTCTGGGCTAGTGCTACCCAGTCCTCAGTCTAACCTTGACAAAGGTCAACTCCGATTACGCGGCCTTGTATTTTCCACTCTGCAACAGCTTTCCCACAGACGAAACGCTATTGCCATAGCAAATATTGAGGCGAGCTACATTCTTTTGTTCCACTAGGTAAAACCTTCACAGCTAGGAACCGACATGTCAAGTTACACAGTGTCAACCCATCCCCATTCCCTTTGTATGTGTTTGGTAAGCTGTCAATTTGGAGAACAGACTAGAACAGAATAACAACTGTCTTATGACGAGCGTGGACATTTGAAGTATTTAATAAATCCTATATGAGTTGTCATAAATTACATAATCATTAAAAATCAGTTATAATCAGAGGGTACAACGCAGAAGATCAGGCAAACTATGAGTAATTCTTATTACATCTAATTTTCATCATCTAGTGTTATGTATTCTCGTGTGATGCATTAGGGTACAGGCGAGAAAAAGGTAGAGGCAAAAGTCTTTAATTCTGAATAGTATCACACACACACACACACACACACACACAAATATATATATATATAGGTAGAGAGAGAGAGAGAGAGAGAGAGAGAGAAAATTTAATTCGTGGAATGACCACAGCGTGTTGAACGTGTCACAACTTTCGCTTTAAGACGCAGATCCGATGAATCATTTCTTGCCGGGCAGTAGCAGAAGTTGTACGTGTTCATATTACAATGTTGTCGGAAAATGAGTGAAACCAATCCGAAGCAGTGAAAATTGATAAAGATCTTAGTGAAATGTTATCCCTATTAAAAATGCCTGACGGTTAACATGCTATGATGAAATCAGGTTGTTTTTGAGTGGCACACGTGATTTAAGAAAGAGAAAAAGGACATACACAATAACGCAAGAATTGGTTAGCCAAAAAGACGAAGAACATATGCAAATGTGAATAGAGTGCGAACCATGATGCCCTCAGATCGAAGGTTTAGGGTGCAACTGATAACAGGAGTGATTATGAACGGGAAAGCAGTGCAGTGGATTCTAACAGAGAAATAAGAAACCCAAAGTTCCTGATTAAGAAGTCTATTAGAATAATGGATTATCTACCTTATTCACGAGATTACCTTATTCTGCGATTTTTGGCTATTTTTAAAATCGAAAAATGCCCTGAAAGGAGAAAAAATTGCTGATATCTTTGTCATCCGGCAAGATGCTAGCGATTACTGATTGAAAAAAAAAAATTGAGAAAAATACTATTGAGGAAAGACAGCAATGAAAGAAGAATTAAGAAGACAGAAGATAACGATTGACATTGCATTTACATTTTCGAAGATCAAAGTTGACTGGGAAGCAAGAAGCCGGAAGAGAGTTCCAAAAGAGTAACATCTAGCCATTTCAACTATAAAATGATGAGAACTTGCTGCCAATCTAGTACTGCACTTAAATTCATAAAGTCTAGGTACAATAGAGGAATGTTAATCAACAATTTCCATGAAAGTATTTATAGAAAATGCACAGGGAAGCTATATTACGACGGTGAGAAGTGACTGAAACCGAGATACCACGGCAGGACCAATAACATTACAGATTCTTCTTTGGATTTTATCAAGAATCTCTAAATATACCGTCCTGGGTATGACGATAAACTGCTTCCGCGTCCTGGGTAAGACGATAAACTACGTCCAACGGCGAGGCCTCAGATTAGGAGGTTTTGAGGAGTGTGGAACCAGCTTTTAATTGCTGGTGTTCCCAGGTCCACCTTGACCCGGGGTAGTAGCACCTGTTAGGGTCCCAGCTATAGGCAAATAGTTAACTCAGACTACGTCTGCGTCTTGGGTATGACGATAAACTACGTCCGCGTCCTGGGTATGACGATAAACTACGTCCGCGTCCTGGGTATGACGATAAACTACGTCCAACAGCAACGTTTTTGAAAAAATAATGTTGCCAGCTTTTTTGAGGAAAAATATTAAGAGAAACAGATTTTTGACAAAACAAAAATATTACCAGGAAAAAAAAGTTGTCGGCGTTAAATGACCCATTGAGGTTGATATGCCGTAAAACAAAAAAAAAAAAAAAACTCTAAGAATATAGCAGGAGCACCAGACCAGATATCGCAGCGATATTCAAAGCAAGTACGAATGGTGAACTTATGAATATGTAAGATAGATTCTGGCGAGAAAAATTAACATATTACAGAAGCAGATCTAGCAATTGATTTAATATAATCATTTCTTTGTATTAATTTTGGTATGCGGCACTCAGTGAGCATCGCAGGTACTACTAAGAATTAATGGCCAAAACAGAGGAGCCTTGGTAAACATTACCTAACACTGAGGCAACTTGTAGGAAAGCCAGGAATGCTAAAAACTGCATACTGATGCACACATTAAGAACACTGTAGGAAATCCATTTTTATCTGAAATACAAAAGCTTTTTACATACTTAGAAAAATAATTTCAGTAAATTCCTAAGAAAAGCTATCATTTACATTTAGATAAAAGACTTGAAAAATGATAGTACAAAGCAGAAAATATCAAAGAAAAGAGAGTAGTACTACTCCTCATACACCTACTACTACTACTACTACTACTACTAATAATAATAATAATAAAAAGAAGAAACTATTGTATCCCTGCATCAACCATCAGTTTTCGCTGATCGTTTTAAAACATTATAATATGCTCCAACATGACTCGGCAACAGGTTATCGTGATTTGTGTTAAAAAAGCCATGCGTTTCACGTGGTCAAAGGAATGCAAAACAAGTAATTTGCTTACGTGCTTTAAGTATACGACAAGATTTCATGAATTTAAGTATGTAACTGTTATAAAGCAGCCAGATGTTGAGGAAGGTGAAAAAATATTTTACTCAGATACTTTTGCCTTTTTTTTCTTTGCAGTTGACTTGATATATAGAAACTCTATCCTCAGTTTAACCTTTCACTTACCACACATTCTATATGGAAATAATGTGAAAAAAATCAATTAGAATGACTGAAGTCTGAGTTACATTCCAGTATTTCTACCACGAAAATAGAGAATATCACCGGCTAATGCACATTGAATTACCGATAGGTATGATCTAAAATCTAAACAATGTACTAAGATGCAGAAAAAATTCGTTCACGTCCTGAATTGTTATGTGAATATCAAAAATTTTATATGGCTGTAAATGCTAAACAATTTCCTCACTTGGAAAAGTAACTTGGAGCAACTGAGTTGTAGTTCTTCAGAAGGATGCTGAAAATATTGCGCGCGTTACCCTACCCTGTCTGTCAGGACGACCGCTAAGTAGCTTTCTATTTAAACAATTTGCTGTGGCCTTGTTCGGGCCAGAAATAAAGATTCAAAGAGAAGAAATGAGTTAAGTAATATATTAACAGAAAAAGAGTAATGTTAAGTCCGACTGTCAGAGCTGATTGCTGCACCACTCTTGCTTTTCTAACAGCAATACCTGCTTTTATTTTTAACTTGGGAGAGTCCATCTGTGTATGGGTAATTTACCATGACAAACATAAACACTCTCTTTATGCGCTGAGATGTAGTAGTAACAACATGGGCATTGTCTTCGCCGGGGAAGATTTCTTTCTTCCGGCAAACCGACTATTTAATTTCAAACAAACCACATGGATATTACTTATCCCCCATGTATGAAATTCGTTACTTTCGAAAATGTTGACTTCATTTACTTTGAAAGACCACATTCTAAGCCGCAACAAGTTGTAACTCTTCTCATTGAAAACTGGTGACCGACAGCAACCGCCTCCATTACAATCATGTAGTAGGCATTTGCTACAATACCATGGGCGGAGCATGAGAGCAACGAGGAAGTTTTAATGAAAATGGAAACAAAATAATCACTTATACTTAGAATCATAAAGAGACAGTTAAAATTTCTGGGTCACAAAAAGAAGAAAGAAGGTTTAGAGATTCTGGCACTCACAGGACATATTGAAGGCAATAGGGGAATATACAACAGCGGGTCAACTACATAAATAGAGAGCAAAAATGGCGACTGGGAGAGATATTGAAAGGACAAACATTGCTAAGATCAACGAAATATATGAATTTTTGGAGAGCCATGATCGCCCACGTCCTGGAGGGACACGACACATAAAAAATCATCTTAAAATACTAAAATTTCAAACATTGCAATGATCAACAAAGGAAAAAATACGTTCATATAACTCTAAGAAACCAAAAATAAACATGTTCTCAGAAGAATTTAATAAAGAATTTATATAAAAAGCAATGCTTCATCTTTTTGTCTGTTTATTTGTCAATTAATTTCTTGGATTTCTGGCACGCTAAAAAGTAGCAGTGGAAATTTCTACTGCGAACACACAGACACAAAATAGGCTGTACTGTATTTATAAATTCATTCAGGGGAGGCAACTACTGCTGCTAGTATTATTACTACTACTACTGCTACTACTACTACTACTGATTATTATATATCAATTTCATTGAAATATTTTTTAAAAAACATGAAAACTTGTAAAAGATCGGAGAAACAAATTTCGTTCGATTCTACAACCTCCTCATTGATGGCAAACTCAGAAGAAAAATTGAAAGAACACATGAATAAGATGCGATAGTGAGAAGAAAGGAGTATTAACTGTAAGAAGACAGAATGCATGGTCGTCAGCAAAAGAGACAACCCAAGATGTGAGCTATATGTTGGGAACGTTAAAATACAAGCAAGTACAGAAATTTAACTGTCTAGGTAGTGTTGCAACAGACGAGTGAAAATGTGATGCAAAAATCTGAACAGGCTTAAGAATAGTGAAAGATGCCTTCCAGAAACTAAGCAACTGATTCTGCTGACGAATTCGGGGAATAACGTGGACTGAACATATCAGCAATGAAGAAGTTTTAAGAAAAATAGGAACAAAAAAACAAAAAAAAAAACATCTAGCACTAACAGGACATACTGAAAAAAAAAGAAAAGCAAGGGAGAAACAGTGAGTAACTTACCTTAGGGATTTGTGTGAATGTATAGCAGAAAAAAAGTTAAAAGTTCGAGTAACAAAAGACAGGAAGTTGTGGAAAGACATGAACGTCAATGTCCTGAAGCGACATCATTTTTTATTACAGGTAATGCATTCAAAGTAAAATAAAATACTAAAAGATTTAAAGAAACAATACATTTTAGAATTATTTGAATTTAATTTTTGCCTTAAAATATTAAATGTAATGGACTAAAACTTGCTTTTACGATTGGTGATCGGTTCCAATGCGAACTTGATTCTATGAAGTTGAGAGAAATGAGAAACGAGGTAAAAATTTGCAGCCAAAGAGGAAACAGTATAAAGACAAGAAAGAGCAAATAGAAACAAACGTGGAAGAATATAAGATAGAGATGAGTAGAATGAGATAGACAGACAGCGAGACTGGTAATAGGCACAGAGAGAGGAGTAAGAAGAGAGAGAGAGAATATGACAGAAAAACCTTATATATATATATATATATATATATATATATATATATATATATAGAGAGAGAGAGAGAGAGAGATAACAGACCAATGCATATATTATTATTATTATTATTATTATTATTATAAAAGTAATATGTAGTGGCTATACAGGTTTGAACAGAGTATGAGTAGTAGCGTGACGTCTAATTGATCGCATTTTCTCTAGTATCCTTATTAATATGCGGATCGCTATTTCTAGTCTATCCTCTGTTATTATACGGATCGCATTTCTAGTCTATCTTCTATTACTATACGGTTCGCTATCCTCTATACTATTCCCTATTTCTGCACTATTCTCTATACTGATCACTGCACGGATTACTATTCGGGGGTTACTTTCCGAGTGAGTATTATACAGCAAGTACTATAGTGCGAGATTATTCAAGGGCGTCTGACACTAGTATTGTTCAACGGCATTACTATAGTTGTATCTGCGATTACAAAGTCTCTACTACAACGAGCATTACGAAAGTGCCAACGAGTTTTCATTGACATCACAAAAATGGTAAAGTACGCTTGGCTTTAAAGCGAGTTTCTTAAATTAAAAAACGTGAATACTGGTTCGATACTAGTTAAGAGGCGTCTTTTCTTTCTTAAGACTCTCGGTCTCTAGGCCAGTATACATTAATTTCACTGTTCATAGTGAATTAGGGAAGTTTACTCAAACACGTACGCCCACTAAATATAACATTTATACTGATAAATAGAATAGATTAAAGCACCACAAAGAACTGTTTGAACTGCTGAGTAACCTTTGACATATTTGGGAAGGATATTAGAATAATCCAGGATCTATACTGACAGCAAACTGTCTGTATACAGATAGAAAATGAGTTCAGTAAATATACAAAAACTGGAAGGGGTGTAAGACAAGGATGTGTGTTCTCCCCAGATATATTCAACCTATAACAATGAGGCGACTCTGAAAGAATTAGATGTCATACTAGGATTCGTTACTGTCGGTCACAATCTTATAACCATAAGATATGCAGGTGACACAGTGTTGATTACAGACGCAGAAAGAAAATAATAATAACTCCGACAGAAGGTCGTGAATGAAAGCGAGAAGAAAGGATTAAACATTAATTGCAAGAAGACGGAATGAATGGTTGTTAGCAAAAGGGAACAATCCAAAATGCAAATTACAAATTGGAGATAACAAAATCAAACTGGTAAAAAAATTAAATATCTTAGCACAGGATAGAAAGCGTGACACTGAAATCTGAAGGCGCACTGAGATTGCGAAAGAAGCCTTCCAAAAGCTAAGCAACGTATTAAAAAACAGGAAAATATAGAAACAAAAAAAAAAAAATAATAATCGTACTGAACTCTTATGCAATATCAGTCCTCCTATGACAGGGAATGCTGGGCGACCTCCATATGGATGAAGAAATGAGCTGAGGCATCAGAAATATGGTAATACAGAAGGATTCTGAGGATACCATGAACTGAACATGTGAACAACGACGAAGTTTTAAAGAAAATGGAAACAAAATGAAACTTATACTTAACACCAAGAAGTGACTGTTGTAATTCCTAGGGTACATAACGAGGAAAGAACGTCTGGAAATAATATCCTTAGAGATATTGAGTGAATGGATGACGGAGTAAGGTTTAGGGGAGTTTTCAAAAAGATACAATTTATTAAGAGCTACAAAGGAGAAGAAATTGTGGAGAGCCATGATCGCCTACGTCCTGAAAGGACACGACACAGAATAATATGTTTTTATATATTATATATGTAATAACTGTATATAAAAAGTATATATTTTTTTAAATGAGATGTGTTCAGCTTCGTAAAAATGAAAAAGATTGTTCAATTAAATTCATCCTCAGGCTTGATGACAATCTCGTTATTCAGAAGGAATTTCTGATCAGGTCGTTCCCCTTCATGTTGGTTATCATGCCAACAATAGTGAAATTCAACAGGTCCGGTTGTGTAATGGATAGAGGTTTGAAATTAGAACAACCGAGTTCGAATTCCAGTCGAGTTCATTACATTCACTTATGCACAAATACCCCGGTTAAATACTAAGACTTGTGTCGAGAAAAGACATTGGTATTCTCAAAAAATTGTTAATGCAACATTCACTGGTAAGGAAAATAAGAATTATTCTTACAATTAAAATGTATTTCAGTTTTAATATAGTGATTTTCCAAGCGTAGCTTAGATTTGGCACAAGGCCGAAAGTACGGATCACACAGTGAGGATCGAACTCACTACTCAATCGTAATTGTTCTAGCGAGACAAGCTTGCTAACCATTACACCACCTCGAGGTACCTTAGTGATTTTCCAAGCGTAGCTTAGATGTGGCACAAGGCCGAAAGTATGGGGCACCCAGTGAGGATCGAACTCACTACTCAGTCGTGATTGTTCTAACGAGACATACTTGCTGACCATTACACCACGTCGAGGTGACCTAAATTCGGTTTTAAACAACTTTTTCTTTTTTTTTAAGCGTTTCACCCCAAGCAAGGCGGTAAGCCACTAGGACGCAAGGGGGTTACAGAAGATTTGGAACAAGATCAGATAGGAGTGATAGAGGAAAGGAAGAGGAGAAGGATAGTGGATAGATCAAGGCAACTGGAGATGTCGATTGACATTAGATTTGAAAAGTTGGAGATTATAGCACTCAGGGAAACTGGAATAGTGAAGGGAGTTCCACAGGCGAGAGGTGCGAGAGATGAAGCTATTGGCGTAGAAGAGACGGCTACATTTAATAGTTTCGACAGTGAAAGGGTGAGAGCGGGATGCCAGCCTCGTAGGGCGCTTGAATTCATGAAGTCTGGGAACCAACCAATGCAGCTCCTCGGAGCAATTACCATGAAAGTATATGTAAAAAAGACAGAGAGAGGTGACGGTGCGTCTGTGAGATAGCGACTGTAGACGAGATGCTAGATCAGGGCCAGTTATATTGCATATCCGCCTCTGGAGCCTATCAAGAACACCGAGGCAAACTGAAGGGGCTCCAGACCATATATGGCAGTAATACATGCAAGGGTGAATTGTTGATTTGGATATCTGAAGGATCGATCGATTGATAAAACTATCAATCAACGAGTCATTGATATTGTGAAGCAGCTAGTTTACCTGAATCTGGACGACGGGCAAATTTAAAAATATATTAAACCGAAGCACCAGTGGCCTTACCCCCAGGCAGTACTTTTCCTTCTGGGCTGAGGGTGGCAGGATTTCTTGCCCGCGCCTGAGGCTTCCTCAAAAGGAGAAATGCCGAGGAGGATTGGGAATTTTTTCCACGGTTTTGACGTTAATTCATTTAAAACCTCGACATTTTATCACATTCGGCAGCGACGTAAGCGCTCTGGTAAATAGCCTTACTCTGGACAACGCCCCAGATATTCAAATCAGGAAAGTTAGGCGTCTACATGTTTGAGGTGACAGTCACTCCTTTGTCAAATGGTTAATATGGGTAAAAGGAAAACAGACGTGTACACCTCGATCCAACCGTGTCCTGCCCTTCGATGTAGGAATTGGTATTGGCACTAAAACCGTAGAAAAACCAAGAGCTTTCGTTGCTCATGACTCCCAGGAATAACCACTATTGGTATGTATTGCTGTAGGTACCTCAGGCGTATAGCCACTCAGTCATCTTTTTCACCAAAAGCCACTTTCAAGAATCTCCCTATATAGGACACATTGTGGTTGGCGGCTGGTGAAACAAGAACGGTGCAAGTTTTCATTTCAAATTACTGTGTCAATGCACTTGATACACTCAAAAATGAACAAGAATGTTTGGTACATGCCGAGTAATATTGAGTTGTATCGTCTTCCTTATATGGTCCGCTATAAGTATGTTCTTTAATACCTAGCGTACGATAGATAGATAGATAGATAGATAGATAGATAGATAGATAGATAAAGGAGTAACAGAAAATGAGCAAGTAAACAGGTAACTTTTAAAGAAAGTAGAAAGAGACAACGAGATAGATAAAAATAATATAAATAGATAAAAATAATAAGAATACACTAATAAACTGAACAGATTCTATTGGCGTTTACGCATAGATAGATAGATAGATAGAGAGAGAGAGAGAGAGAGAGAGAGAAAGAGAAAAGAGTAACAGAAAATGAGAAAGCAAGAAGTAGAAAGAGACGATGAGAGAGAGTGAGAGAATCATATAAATACAGTGCATTGCAAAAGTCTGCACCCCCTTGAAAACTGGATGTATTTTATTTATTTTGATAGGAACAATTAATATTTTAAACTCCAATAATTTGTTTTAATAAGCAGGTCTATCATACTTTTATTTAATACACAAAATACATTTGAAAAATTTCAAACTGATTCTTAAACAAAGATAATTTTGAAAAAATGTTTTTGCAAAAGACTACACCCCCTTTGGAATATCTTCAGCTAATATTTTGTGGATGATCCTGCTGTGTCAATTACAGCCTGCAGACGCCTCGGGTAGCCTTCCACGACAGTTTTTGCCATTCTTCATGGCAGAACTTTTCGAACTGTGTCAGATTCGATGGGGAACGTCGGTGCACAGCCAGTTTTAGATCTCACCATAGATTTTCTAGAGGATTCAGGTCTGGAGACTGGCTGGGCTACTCCAAAACTGTGATTTTCTTGCCAGCAAACCAAGCTTTAGTGCCTTTTGACACATGCTTGAGGTCGTTATCTTGTTGAAACTTAAAATTGCGACCCAAGCGCAGAACTCTAGCAGACTTCAGCTGGTTTGCACCCAATATTTCTTGGTACTTGACACTGTCCATGATACCTTGGATGGTTACCAGCTCTCCAGGCCCTGCAGCTGAAAAACAGCCCCAAAGCATGATCGAGCCACCACCATGCTTTACAGTGGGGACGGTGTAATGAGGTTGGTGAGCAGTGCCTTTTTCCCGCCAAACGTAGCGTTTCGTTATTATTTTTTTTTTTTTCAAATAACTCAACTTTGGTCTCATCTGACCACAAAATCTTTCGCCACATGCTCATGGAATCATTGATGTGACTTTTGATGTGAGTTTAGCCTAGCTTGCTTGTGCATACGCTTCAGAAGGGGCTTTTTTCTAGCTACCCTCACTTGCAGGCCAGACCGGTACAATACTCTGGAAATTGTAGATGCATGGACATCTGTCCCAGTACTGGAAACTGAAGCTTTCAAGTCTTCCAGTGTTGTACTAGGGTAGGAGGTTGCCTCCCGAACCAGTTTTGATTTCTCTCTTCTGATAAGTTTGCTCGGTCTCCCAGGTCTTGGTAGGGTAGTAGTGGTTTTGTGCACTAACCACTTCTTAACTACAGTTTTAATAGTGCTTAGGGACAATTCTAAAGCTTTTGCAATCTTTTGAATAATAATAAGATTTCTAAGTTCCTGAGACAGGAGCTTGCCAATTTTCTTTCCCGAGTTGGACACTGTGTGTTTAAAGTCAGAGTCCAAAGACCAAACATACCAAGAAACTATGTGATGGATGACTTTGTAGGCACTTAAATCATCTTATATAGCAAAATAATAGACTGACCAAGTTTTTGTGTTATGGTAGAACACACATGTCACTTTTGATTGTTCTGGATTGTATACATCAATGATAAACTACGTGATAACACAGTATAATATCTGTGGGGGTGTAGACTTTTGCAAAGACATTTTTCTAAGTTATATGATTTTAAGAATCAGTGTGAAATTTATAAAATGTAATTTTTATATCAAAGGAGAGTATGATGGATCTGGTTATTATTTAACAAACATTATAATTGCAAAAATGTGTTGTTCCCTGTTAAATTATAAAAAATATATAAATTTTCAAAGGAGGTGTAGACTTTTGCAAGCCACTGTAGATAAAAATAATAATACACGAATAAACTAAACAGGTTCTATTGACGTTTATAAATAAATATTAACAAACTTAGATAGATAGATAGATAGATAGATAGATAGATAGATAGATAGATAGATAGATAGGTAGATAGATAGATAGATAGATAGATAGATAGAAGAAAAGATCAAAACAAAGTGGGAAAGTAAACAGTCCGATACAGCAACTTTTAACGAAAGAGAGATAATAATATAAATAGAGAAAGCATACACTGAGAAACCGAACAGGTTGTATTGACAAATTTACGCAGAAAGAGACTATAGATAGATAGATAGATAGATAGATAGATAGATAAAGAGAAAGAGAGAGCAATAGAAAACATAATAATATAGATAGAAGAGAAAGGAGAGAGAATACACTGCGAAAATGAAAACGTCGAGATAGTGAGTAGACCAAGAAAGAGAAAACTAGATAGATAGATAGATAGATAGATAGATAGATAGATAG
The DNA here is from genome assembly GCA_963932145.1 of Acanthosepion lycidas. Taxonomy (NCBI): domain Eukaryota; kingdom Metazoa; phylum Mollusca; class Cephalopoda; order Sepiida; family Sepiidae; genus Acanthosepion; species Acanthosepion lycidas. The sequence continues at coordinate 117,224,767 of OZ010573.1, forward strand.
ATAATGTGGATCAGATGATTCCAACAAAGGAAATGGATGAAAAACAAAATTAAAAACAAAAGAACAAAGAATCTTATGAATGTGCTTAAAATATCCTGGAGCCATTTTATTCGTCAATCTTCGCGTTTCCATACTTGAACATTTACCATTTTCTCCCACTCGCCAACACCTCCAACGAACGACACTTCATCCTATGCAACATTTCCCATTTTGAAATATATAATCTCCGTGTCCTGCGGCAGCATATCTACCTACATACATGCGCTGAGGAGTGTGGTAGGATGAGGCTGTCCTTGAACGTCGCGTGGGCATCTCACGGCATGGTGCTCACTGTTACCAAGTATCTAATGAATGGCTGTTAATGTTTTTAACTTAGACAGGTAGGCCTGTATTTAAGTATACACTTGTGCATTGTTGGAGTGGTCGCAAAGAGCCAAGTGCCCAACATGCGGCTCATTCAATCGGCATTGTGTTATCTCTTGTATCTTGGCCCGTCAATTGAAGATGCCTCGGGATGCGACATCGTCCGAGAACAAAAGAGAAATCTTGAGATTTTTGTGACTACAGAAACAAAAAGTCGCAAAAGGATACAAAATAAAAAATAAAAACGAAAATTTGATATTTAAAAAATAACGATCAACTTTAGGCTTTGTGGCTAACAAGAAAATAAAAAATGAAGACACAATGTATGATTTTTAAAATGAAGAAAAGAAAACGATACTGCCATTATAAGAGAAGAAAAATCTTCAGATCTTTGACTGCTAAGAAATTAGATTTAAAAACATATAAGTTCTTGTACGTGTGCGCCTGTTTGTATATGTAAGTGTAGTTCACTTTAAATATGCAATAGAGAAATGAAAGTCGAAGATTAAAAAAAAAAATACTGAAGATGTGAAAAATTGAAATTAAAAATCTATATACATATGAAGAAGCAGAAAACTTGAAAAAGACAATTTCGGGAGTGATGAAAATCAAAAAAAACGAAATATCAAAATAAGCAAACTTTTAAAGTAAAAAAATAATATGCGTAAAACGTTACGAAACTGTCACGACAAACATGAGAGAGTACTGCAAGAATAAAATAAAAGATTTGACTTGTCATTGGTACAATGTAAACTAAGGCTGGTGGGGAAATTACCGCTCTCTTGAGAATCAACTTCATCGACTTGTTAACGAGATAAAAGCCTTGTTGATGAGATGTTATTGTATGCATTCTCACGGGACATTCATCTCTTGTAGCTGTCAATTGTTTCTTTTTTTTTGTGGGGGTATTTTTTGTTTTCTTTTCTTTTGCTACAAAATCCTCAATCGGTTGCATAAAGTAGCATTCTTTACAAAAAGGTTCTTTGGGAAGCACACGTTGGCTTGCAACAAAAAATGAAGAAAAACAAATCCATTTTCACGAATGAAATATATATATGTGCCGAGACAAAGACTAAGATACACACACACACACACATATATATATATATATATATATATATATATTGCGTATTTGGGCAGCAATCCCTCTTTGATAAAAGTTTCATTGAAGAAGACAAACAAGGAACTGCAATTAAGCTTTTTAATCATTTTTCTTGAATTCGCACACGTTATTTCTTTTCTGAATATAGTGTGTATAAAAAACATTCCAAATGATCTGTAGACACACACACACACACACACACACACACATATATATATATATACATATATATATATATATATATATATATATATATATGATTACCTTGATGTGGTGACATGGTTATCAAGCTTGTCTCATGATAACAATTACAGCGAATTAGTTGTTCGATCGGCCTTGTACTACATCTAAGCTATGCTTATAAAATTATATATATATATATATATATATATATATATATATAATATATATATATAAATATGTATATATATATATATATATATATAAATATATATATATAAATATGTATATATGTATATATATATATAAATATGTATATATGTATATATATATATATATATATATATACATATATATATATATATATATATATATAAGTGCGAAAGCGTGAAACCCAGGTGCACAAACTCATATCCATACGACTGAATATGTTAGCTCTATCACTGATATTGAGCACCTTGCAATAAGTGCTGCGCATATAAAATAATATATATATATATATATGTGTGTGTGTGTGTGTATGTGTGTGTATGTATATATATATATATATATATATATATATATATATATATGTATGTATGTATGTATGTATGTATTGATGTGTATTTAGGCAGTAGACCTTCATGAATCTTTTATTGAAAACGGCCGACAAGAAAGATTTAATTAATTATTGCTACGCAATCGTCGGCCGTCTGACGATTGCGTCTAGCATGAAACAGCCTGTCGTCTCTGAGTGTTGACTTCAATGTTCACTTATATATATATATATATATATATATATATATATATATATATATATATATATATATATATATATTAGCGCTTTATATAACAGTAAATAATAAAGATACTCCAAAAACTCAGTCCTCCATGTAAATATGTATACAATGCATATATCGCATATAACAATAAACAACAAAGACTAAAAACCACCACTCAATGTAGATAATAAAATATATATAAAATGCCATCATTCTGAGAAAAAAAACGCGTAGGTACATAAAACTTTAAGTCACGTAAACAGCAAAAACTATTTATCATTTTATATTGCATTATATATATATATATATATATATATATATATATATATATATATATCGTGGACTACTACCCATCAATTTCGAAGGATATTTTTACGACTGCCCTGGACTTTGCTGCTGTATATTCTAACCTGACAAAGGAAGAAACCGACATAATCCTCAGCGCAAAAAAAATCCGTCCTCATTCATAATGGGGAGCAATGGATAAAAAACAATAACGACCTGTTTGACATCACAATGGGATCACTAGACTCTGCAGAATCTGACTTGGTTGGTCTTTTAATATTGTACAACCTAACGGCACACCGGGAGATTGATATTCAGGACATCGGACTGTATAGAGATGACGGGCTCATGGTGGTGAGGAGTTCCACTAGCTTTAAGATAGAGAAGATCCGTAAAATTATGTTTAGTGAATTTAAAAAACTTAACTTAAAGATAACAGTCTCTTCTAAATTGAAAAAGGTAAACTTCCTCGACGTAACCCTAGACTTACCGAGCAACACGTACCAACCTTATAGAAAACCAAATGCTAACCCCTTATATATACACCCGAAGTCAAACCACCCTCCATCCACAATTAAACATATACCTTCATCAATAGAAAATAGAATTAGCAGTAACTCCGCTAACAAAGTAATATTCCACCAACATAATGACTTCTACAACACTGCCCTAAAAAGTAGTGGTTATAAAAATGCTAACATTAAATATAGGGACAATTGCAATAACCAAAAGAAAAAAAACAGGAAAAGAAACATCATTTGGTATACACCTCCGTTCAACCAAATGGTTAATATTAAACTAGGACAGAAGTTCTTAGCTCTAATCGATAAACACTTTCCCACCAAAAGTAAGCTTAGTAATATATTCAATAAGAACACACTAAAATTGAGTTATTGCTGCACTGAAAATCTAGAAGGTATAATAAGAAGACACAATAATAATATCCTGAACAAACCCCCTTACCTGAATAGTTTTAATAACTCTACACTTAAATCAGATAATAATAGGGAAAAACTATGCGATTGTAGAAACCCGGTAGACTGCCCATTAGAAAATAAGTGCTGCATCAAATCTGTGGTATACCAATGCACTATATCATCCACGGAGAACCCTAACAATAATATGATATACATTGGGTCCACGAAAAATGCCTTTAAAACCAGATGGAGGCAGCATAAATGCTCCTTCAACAACATAAACTTTAGACATCAGACCTCTCTATCTAAATATTTTTGGCACCTGAAAGAAAAAAATAGGACACCTAAAGTAAAATGGAAAATCATTAACAGGACTAGAACTTGCAAAACTTGGGATGACCCATGCCCTTTGTGCCTCCATGAGAAACTACACATTATTAAGCTTCTAAACAATAAAAACCTATTAAACAACCGGCAAGAATTAACGGTTTTCTGCCGACACAACCGAACTTACGCTCTGAATAACTAGCTAAAAAAACACGCATACAAAAAAATAAATTTTAAAATCCATAGCCCATATACATAGTTTTAATAACCTACAAAAATTGATAACCCTTTATGAAGTCGTCAAATAACAAACGTTACGGCCTTTTCATATACACAAATCCCTTTCATAAAGAGATATAATAAAAGAATAAAATAAAAATAAATAAATAAATCTCCGTAGACGCTCAAGCCAGACTATGCGAAAACTTCCTCCGTCGTAAATTTAGCCACCCCCACCTTACCGTGACCCGGCATCTATGAAAGTAACTCTATACTGATACAAATTATTAACACCCCACCCCTGCCGATTCTAAACAATCCGCCCTTGATGTTACCATGGAAATTTTTGATTTTAATTCTGACCATACTATTAAAACTCGTAAATTTCAGAAATAAGTTCATTCCCAAAAAATTTCGCTTGAAGATGGAACAGAGCCTACTTTAACTCAAGTTAATTCAAATATTATTTTGAAGTTTTCGGCTCTTGTTTTGAAACATGAGACCTCTTATGTAGCGAGTTGGAATCATATTTTTAAATAAATAATTATATTTATTCTCTACTTTCGTATCGAGCACTATTTTTTTAAAAATAATTACAAAAATACTAAGGAACTTTGGATCTTTTACCAAACCAGTTTCTTTCCTATTTTCTACAATATTTTCACACACACACACACACACACATATATATATATATATATATATATATATATATATATATATATATAGCAAAATTGACCAATTGTTAGATTAAGCTCTGAACCGCTGTATCTTAGAAATGATTAAAGATACCTTACTGTAATTCTTCGAGGTTTTTATAACGCTATTGGACTCTACTTTGAGCAATAAGAATGTATAATTACTCACCAAACTTAACAGAAGAATCGTGATGAAATCGATCATAAACGAAAATGACATGTTCATCACTAATTAATCATAGCGAAGGATCGCAAACTCATGAAGGTTTGTAATAAAGTTCGAATAACCTTTTAAAACCTTTATTCTACAATCTACATTCAACATCATCACTTGATAAGATACCAGAGGTGTTGAAACAAAATGGCAATTTTTGTAGTGATTTTAGAACATATTTATGTTATAATTTTTAAATAAATAATTATATTTTCTCTACTCTGTATTGAGCACTCTTTTAAGAATAGTAATTGTTGGTTATTGGAATTTATTCCGTATACATCAATCATATACTTGTATATATATATATATTATTTATTTTAGGATCATTTTCCAACTTATTTAAGATGGTTCTCGTCCTCTCTAACCTTCTAACTTTCTGTCTTGGAGTAATAAGGTGCCTCACAGGTTTCACATACAGTTTCCCTTTCAAGTCATTTTTCACTGCTGTTTGGATTGTCATAGCTGAAAGTCCTCTCTCACGTGCCAAACGTTTTATGGATTGTGTTGGATTATTTCCAGTTGATCTCAAAATTGAAAAGATGACCCCTCTTCTTGTTGTGACCTCTTGTTGTGACCTCTTGTTGTGACCTCCTTTCTTCTCTACTGTTCCCTCTTTTTTTAACTTATTCACTGTTCTCTTGATGGTTCTTGAATAGAATTTGAAGATGGAAGCCAGTGTATAAATGTTGGTACCATTACTGAAGACCTGAATGATCTTTTGTCGTCTCACCATTGCTCAGTTGGTATGCATACATAAAACTATTTAGTGTGTATGTACGTACATGTGTAATATTACAGGAGGGCACCAGAATTTTAGAAATACTAAAGTGGAGCATGGCCCCAAATTGTTTGAGAATCACTGATATAAAGGAATCCCACCTTAATAACCGATTTTAGAGAGAAACCAGAATTATATAGAGATGGCCCACAACCACGAAAAACCGAAAGTAATCAACATGTCACAAAAAATCATTAACACCTGAACAAATGGACATCCTATGTAAAGGACTAAAATTCACACCAACACCCCAAAATCCAAATGTAGCAGAAATGAAAGATGATGTTTCGGAATTCTGTAGAAGACTCAGGCCAGCAGAAGAATTCTTTGAAGAAGAAAACAATGAAAAATCGCTAGTAAAAGACAAGATTGTCAACCCCCAAAAGGCAAAAAAAATGTAGCCTTCGATGAATTCTGTAATTACATCTCTAACTTCCCATTTGACAAATAGGAAATGACACAAACAAAGTTCAACATCACCAGACAACAATGGAACCAAATAAACGGCCTAAAATTGGAGAAAAATAAGAAACGGTCAAAGGAGGCCCAGTCGTTATCATGGATACAAACATCATACAAAATATGATACAGGACGATACCTACTATGAAGAAGACAGAGACTACCAACCTCACAAAGTGATAAAAAAACTCATCAGTTTAATACACCCATATCGAGGCTGTCTTACTTCCAAGGAACATGTCTACCTTACAAACTTTATATATAAAACAAGCAATTTTTAGGGACTACCTAAAATACACAAAAGTAAGCTCATTACCGAAACATGCAATATTACAAAAACTAACTGCGTGAATATACCCGCACCAACCGACCTAAAACTAAGGCCTATAACAGCATGACCAATTTGCAAGGCACACTGTCTAAGGAATTTTTAGACATCCTATTGAAACCTCTTATCAAACACATTTGGAGCTTCATGTGATATTTTCTGAATCATCTTCCCAACAAGGTAAATCATAATACTTATATGGTCTCAGTGAATGTTGTGAACCTATATAGCAACATCCCACATGACTACGGAATAGAGGCCATTTAATACTGGTTAAAAACGTTTCCTCATGAGCTACCAAATAGTATCAAAGGGAATTTCATCATAAAATGCCGTGAATTCATCTTAAAAAGGAAATTTAATCATATAAAGCCGTGGATTCACCTTAAAAACAGCTATTTCATGTTCAACAAAACACCCTACCGACAAAAATCTGGAACAGCCATGGGAACAAAGGTTTCACCAACATATATCAACCTAGTCATGGGATAACATGAAATAAAAATCTATGAAGGAACTTTGGAAATCTATGGAAATGACTTCAGCTGCAACATAAAAGAAAACTGGAAAATATATCTAGATGACTTTCATTCTGTGGAATGAAAGTCTGGATAAACTAAAGACATTCCAAACATCCATTGATAATATAAATCCTAGCATCCAATCCCCTATGTGTTGTGGAGTCGTTTCATAGTGGAGGCTTGTATTTCAATAAGTCGTCCTAAGTTAGGTTCGACGTACAAAAACGTTAGAACTTGGAAATAAGAGTTAAGGACACAGCAATCTATTTGTGATGGTTGATACTTCAATGTCCGATATCGTCTGACTCGCTCAACACCACCTAGGTATTTATTAATCCCCCCCCACGAGGATCAAATGTGGCACAAGGCCGGTTTAATGTGGGTATCTCCGAGCCCGTAGGCTCAGCCAAAAATATGGCCTTTGAACCCGCCTTGACGGGTTCAGGCTCTGTCTACCTCCCCGGACGAAACCTTGCCCTTCGGCAAAGCCTCGTCCGAGTTCCTCTCTGCAAACGCAAAGAGTTGGACAGAAGGCGTCCGCAGTCAAAGACCGCGACACGCCACCTACCCCGAACTGGCGACCGCTACTGCTACTTATTGTCTCTGGAAGAGTCCATTACCATAGAATAGGTAGTATAACACTATGGAGTACAGCAAAAAAAAAAAACTTCCCTTTTTAGACATATTGATAACAAAGACAAACACTAAACTAGAAACCGACATATTTTAAATATTTTAAACCCACTGAATCTCGACAGTATCTCATTTTTACATCTTCCAATCCGAAACATACTCGTATCAAAATCCCACTCAACCTAACCAAGCGGATATGTACAATAGCCTCAAACAAAACTACAAGAGAGCACAGACCAAAAGAGATGGAAAAATATACTCATCAAGAGAAAATACGCCCAAAGTTTGATCAACAATATTATTGAAAAAGTAAATCAAATTAACAACTACACACTCCGAGAAACAAAAGAAAAAAAAAAAGAAAAAAAAAAGCATCCCTTATATCTCAACTAAATCTACCAATCTCACCAAAGGACAAAAACTGAAAAGCCTATTACAAAAATACCCAATCATAAAACGTAAACGACAACCAAAATCACAAAAAAAAAAAAAAAAAAAATACTGACGAGTAAAAAACGACAGAACACAATTAAAGACGCTCAGGTGAAAAAATGCAACTGACCCTTTTTCGGGGTACGCAGCCCACCTATTAGAGGGCCAGGGATTTCATTTCAAAAACGGATCAAAATTCAAAATGATTCCGAGAATTTAATATAAATAATTGCATACAAATGTTGCCACGGCATTACATTTGCCAAAACGGCCAGTCATTCCGGCATAGGACGACAGTCCATCGCCAACAAATTAGGGACCTCCCCGACACCAGAAAATTACCCCTAAGCCAACATATACAGGAATGTAGAGAACAAAATCTGTCAAATTTTAGTGTCTTCTCGTTCTAACAGTGCGACTACAGAACCACTGAACAAAGGCGGATTAATAAGGAAACATTTTTCATCAAGAAGTTCAAACCAATACTTAATTCACTGTATAAATAGATTCTACCAAATTTCCCTTATGATAAGCGACATGTATAGCCAGTTACGCCCCTAAATTATTTCATTTTTTTAAATTTTTATCATTTCTTCAAAACATAAGCGTTAACACGTGGAAACAGTTAAAAACTTTTTCAAAAGCTATTGAAAGCGGTTTAAGTAAAAGTAAAACAACAGGAAAAAATACTGAAAATCCAATTGTAAGTAACAAATATTTAGTTTTTATCTGTAAAAATACATATATTATAAATAAATATAAATATTTGGTACTTTTTCCCAATTCTTATTTTAGTCTAAACAACAAGTCTTTGTGTAGAATGGTCCATTTTTTAACACACACACACATATATATATTGGACGCTATAGCCCACAGGAAGCACTTCTTCTGGCTGTACCATAGCGATACGTCTTCTCTTCAATCAATTCGATGTCCTGACATCCACAGCAGATGAGGTTGAATGATTTGCCCGGAAAGTCTCTTCCACCTCAACACTCGACTCATTTGGAGTACCCATACCTGATATCGCCGGAGAAAAGAGGCTGTATTGAGTGATACGTGCATAATATAACCCCATCACTGGTATCAGACATCATTTCTAAATTAGACTCCAATGAGGCAAGCTGAGGTGACGGGATCCCGTCGTCCTAAAAATATATGCCCCCGAGCTGGCTCCTGTTCTTTCCAAACTCTAGAACTATTGCCTCGCTGCTTCCTGCTTTCCAGCTCGTTGGAAGTCCTCCTCTGTAGTTACTGTTTTTAAGAACTTTGGAAAACCTTCTGACCCCTGAAACTATCGCTGTATTAGTCTCTTATCGCTTTCGGCAAAGTATTTGAAGTGGTTAAGCATATTACTTCTCTCGACCTACTTTCTGACAAACAATATGGTTTCCGTTTTTTACGGTCTACCGCTGATATGTTTAAGGCCATCACTGAATATGTATATCATAATCTTGGTAATAACGGCGAAGCTCGAGCTGTGACTCTAGATATCTCAAAGGCGTTTGACAGGGTTTGGCATGCTGGTCTTCTACTTAAGCTTCAGGGATACGGTATTACAGGAGGATTGTTTGATTTAATCCTATCAATTCGTGAAATGAAGGTCGTTCTGAACGGGTTCACTTCCAGACATGTTCAAACGAACACGGGTGTCCCCCAAGGCTCTATCTTGGTCCTACGCTGTTTCTGATCTTCATCAATGATCTTTCTGAAGTCATCAGTTCCGAAGTAGGCATTGATGTAGATGACACTAACATTTACTCCTGTCTCAATAGCAAATCCATCATGGCTAACAAAGTTAACCTGGTTGCTCTTCTTAAAAAACAAACAAACTCCAATCAGCTGTTAACAGGGGCAGGAAATGGAATGTAAATTTTAATGCCTCCAAAACGAAACTGCTCTCATTTAACAACCATAGAGAATATTCTCTGCTCGCCATCCGCATGGCTGACGCTCGCCTCCTGAAGAGCGTCTCACTGCGCCTTCTTGGCCTCACGTTTTAAACTGACTTGAAGTGGAACAACTAAACTGAATCAATAACTGCATCTACTGCAAGGAAAGTTGGATTCATTGTGTCGTGCCAGAAAAAGTCCATCTTACACATTTACAAATCTACCATTCAGCCGTGCATTGAATACTGTTGACATATCTGATCTGGTGCTCCTGCTATTCATCTTGAGGTTCTTGACAAAATCCAAAGAAGGACCTGCAGTGTAATCGATCCTGACTTGGTATTTTAACTTCAGTTACTCTCTCATAGACGTGATGTAGCTTCCCTCTGTCTTGTCTACCAATATTTTCATGGTGACTGCTCTGACAAACTTTTTCCTTGGTACCCCGACTACATGAATTTAAGCGTGCTACTAGATTGGCTTTTACGTCCCACCTTTTCACTGTTGAAATAGTTTAATGTAACAGTCACTTCTACTCCAACAGTTTCTTTTCTCGCAATTCCAGACACTGGAACTCCCTTCCGTTTAGTTTCTTCCCTGAAAAATACAATCATCAAAAATGTAAATGTAAATTTCAATTGCCATATATTGTCGTCTTGAACCCCGTCCATATTTTATCCTTTCATCAATCCCCGCTTTACCCAGTCTTTTCTCTCACTTTCACTCTGTGTACCCTCACCACGGACTTGCGTACTTGTGGCATTCACGCCTTGCTTGGGGTGAAATGATTTTAAAAATTGTGTGTGTGTGTGGGGGGGTGCGTACACACACACATTTTTTTTAAAATCACGTGCACGTTTTATAAGACAATGTATTTTCTTCTTAGTGTATTATTTTTCTCTTTTTATCAGGCTGACATTTATTTGTGGTCAGATGTGTTATTGCGAACTGTTTAAAACGTTGTTATACAATAGATAGCCGAGATAGTCATTTATTACATTAACACCAATTTGAATGCCCAACATTGAAGAGACTATATGATCACCAAGAGGATCTATTGCATAACATCACTTTAAACTGTAACACACACACACACACATACATATATATATATATATATATATATATATATATATATATATATATATATATATACACACACACAGGAGGGCATTAACGTCACTATACAGTAACTTACAATAACAATCAAAACAAACCAGATAATCAACATCCAGAAATTATTAAAATGATTCTGGTTCATTGTGGTTAATAATAATAAAATGCTATGCCGAATAATGGTAAATTAATTACCGATACTATTCGAACTGCAAGCCACCTGCTTCAATGCTTGTGTTTTTTTACATTGACATTGACATTATTGCCACCCTATGTGTGTGTGTATATATATATATATATATATATATATATATATATATATATATACACACACACACACACACAGTGACAATAAAGTCATTATATAGTTACTTATAATAAAAAAGCATTTATTCGCACCCTGTGTGTGCGTGTATGTATATATATATATATATATATATATATATATATGCACAGAGTGGCAATAAAGTTACTATACAGTTACTATAAAAAAGCATATATATATATATATGTGTGTGTGTGTGCGTGTGTACATTCAGGTTGAATATCCATTATCTGAAATCCCCAAACCCGAAAATCTCTAAAATCCGGAAGTTTTTCAGCTGCTGACATGACATGCCACAGATAGAAAATTTCAGAAAGCACTGGGAATGTTCCTACGTGATGTGCAGCTGTTGTGAGCTCATCTGCCCTGATGGGGATTCCCCAGCCCATCCTACGTAACCTACGTTGGTGCCAGGTTTTTGTTAGCGATCGGTCACAGCAACACTTTCATTCGTGGATTACTTACCAGGTGTTTCGTGCTCAGTACAGTTATTATTCAAAATGTCAAAAATTCCTGGAGATAGCCAAATTGGTAGTGAAAAGAAAAAAAATAAAGCATTTATGTTTATCAATATCACAGAAAGTCAAGCTGTTGGAAAAACTAGACAGGAGTGTAAATGTGGGTTGTTTGACTGAGGAGTTTTGTGTTGGAACAGCCACCATATATGACCTAAGGAAACAGAAGGAGAAATTGTTAAAAGCTTTATGCTGATAGTGATGAATAGAAATAGAGAAACACTGTACAGAGCAAAAATGATGATCGTGATCGTGTATTGATGGAGTGGATTCGTCAGCGCCAGAGTGAACATATACCACTTATATAAAACTATCTTCAGGATATATGTATAAGTTATGTTATGAAATGCAAAAAGATGGGTTTATGCTTCGGTTCCATTCCCAAGCTGCCCCATGTTATAGATGCTGTATATAAATTAAAATGTTCCAAATTAAAAAAAAAAAAATCTGAAATCCGAAGCACTTTCGGTGACAAGAATTTTGGATAAAGGATTCTCAACCTATATAAACGCATCTACTCCAAAATGAAACATTTTTAATCATTGATAAGATCGATATGACCAAAGGTTATCAGGTGGGTTCTTTTTCATAAAGTCTGATTAAATGATTAAAATTTATTGTTTTAATGTCTCATGGAATGCCATGCTTTAACATACTTTAATTTTTGACTGTTCAAGACGTAGACAATCGAAGGCCACCACGCACGCACTTTCTTTATTATCAATGTAATATATATATATATATATATATATATATATATATATATATATATATATATATATATATATATATATATGTGTGTGTGTGTGTGATAAAATAAAGAACAAATAGGAAACATTTTAAAATGTTCGAGCCTTTTATATTATATTCTTGCTCTGTCTCTGACACAGAGCTCTACCTGGATTTTACCCTCTTGAAAATATATATATATATATATATATATAAGTATAGGATTGGTATATACGGAATAAATTCCAATAACCTACAATTACTATTCTTAAAAGAGTGCTCAATACATAGTAGAGCAGATATAATTATTTATTTAAAAATTATGACATAAATATGTTAAAAAATCACTACAAAAATAGCCATTTTGTTTCAACACCTCCATCATGACTTGATAAGACACTGGAGGTGTTGAAACAAAATGGCTATTTTTTTAGTGATTTTATAACATATTTATGTTATAATTTTTAAATAAACAATTATATATATATATATGTTCCCCACTAATATTATATATGTATGTATGCATATATATATATGTGTGTGTGTGTGTGTTGCCCACTAATATTATATATATATATATATATATATATATATATATATATATATATATATATGTGTGTGATAAGAAAGAGAGTTTACACCTTAATGAAGGATGACATATTTTTAACGCGAACATGTTTTGTTAAATACACCGATCAAATGTGTGTGTGTGTGTGAGAGAGAGAGCATTAACAGTGAATAGATAAAAAATTCAATAACTTATCTTCCAACACAGAGTTTCGCAGATACACATCCGCTCTGTGGAGTTAAGATAAATCTATTGAATTTATTAAGATATTACATTTCAGAATAGATGATGTTATGATGTTTCTACAATAGAACAAATTTAAAAATGTAGTTGACGTCAATAATTAACTTTTTTTATGTGACGTATTTTAAAATGGATTCTACCATTGTACCCGGGTCCGCCCCTTATGGGACCATGTCGGCGAGTTGACGGCGCGTCTCGCTCCCGAAAAGCTCGTGCTCATTGATTGCGCATACGCGTGTAACAATGTGTCGCCCCCGTATTCTGGGGTGAAACGAATGGTGTTTCTGACGTTGTTGGCCACGGCCCGAATGGCGATTTGGACGACGCGAATGGAGGAAGTCTTGCGAGGCAACCGTCTTTCTCATCAGGATCTGATCCGAATCTTTGAGCATCGGCTCAAGATGAAGATGAGAGCTGATAGAAAACGCCTGCGTTCGACAGTCTTCAGCGACAAGTGAGTGAAAGAGGCGAGCTTGGTTTATTTTGAACAGGACTAGCCTTGATTTTCTCTTCTAGATCAACCTACGTCATCTCGGAGTGGTTTCCTATGGAGCCCCCCCCCCCTGGTTAGGTTAGACAAGCTTTTGTGTACCTAGTTAATGTGAGTAAATGTTGTTCCTGGCATGTTCCCGGCTGCCTCTTTGGTTATGATCCAAGTCGAGATTCTCAACCTCCTCAGTTTGTTTCGGCCCCTTTTTTATTTCGACTGGGTCAGCTTTTTATTTCCTATGTCCGTATATTTTTCTCCTTTCCCACTCCCTTAGCGAGAGAGCCTCTTGATTTTGTCCAAGGGGCAGAATACAGCAGCCTCTCTTTTTTGAGGGTTGGGCGGGCCCTATTAACATGTTTACTTTTTGTATATATTTAGTTTGTTTTGGGGTTCATTTCCTCCCCTCTCATTCTATTCAGCCATAAAATTTTAAGTATATATTTTATAATCATTTGATTTTTATGGCATGGGGTGCGTTTTGTAGGTTCCCCTTGAGATGATGCGGTATTATGGTGTATGGAGGATTGAATGGTGACAGACGAGTTCTAATGATGCATGTGAAAATTGTAATGTGTGAATGGGTCGTGAATCAGATTAGCTAGGTATAAGATAGTTAGTGATGACCATCCTCAACCCCTCCGCATTTTGGCCTTGTGCCGCAATTGTATTTTAAATGCAATAAATAATAATATTCAGTAAATTTATCTTAGCAGCGGATCTACGAAAACTCTGCATCAGAACATGTCATTGGACTTTATATATATATATATATATATATATATATATATATATATGGAGAGAGAGAGAGAGAGAGACCGATGTTTTAAAATACCCTTAAAACCTTTAAAAACTGAGAACAATGGCAAAGAGCTTGTAAAGGCCCGGATTTGAAAACATCGTTCTATATTCGACTTTGTAATGACTCTATCTTTGATATTGAAAACTGTTAAAAAGCAACATTAAGTTGTATTAATTATTTGCATAACAGATAGATATGCTGCTTCCAATCAGTAAAGGAATGAGTGCAAAACACTTCGCCCTCCCCAATTTAGAAGCAAAACACACAAATTCATTCTGGTCTTGCTTGTACTGAAGCCAGGAAGCTGCAATCATTTGTCTGTACCCGTTTTGTGTGTTAACACCATTCTTAGTTTGTGAACATATTTTTTTTTTTTTGCCTTATTACTGTTGCTTTGCTTTGCACAGATTGTTTGCCTGCTGAATAATTTTCGCCCTGTTCTTTTGTTTCTCTTATTATTGTTTATTGGAAACTTTGTCAATTCTGCTTGTTGGGCATTTCTGACAATTACATTTAATCGTGGATCAATTCCTTTACTAGATAGATAGATAGATAGATAGATAGATAGATAGATAGATAGATAGATAGATAGATAGATAACGTTATTTACTAAGCTTAGCCTGGCACAAGGCCGTGAGTGGGTAAAAGTAATATATGAACTCAATACATTACAACTAATAAATTCTGCGAGATTACCTAGCTGTTACTCCATACTGTGCTACCCATATGATATTTAAAGTTTATATGATAGATAGATAGATAGATAGATAGATAGATAGATAGATAGATAGATAGATAGATAGATAGATAGATAGATAGGCTGGTTGTGCACAGGGCTGCTTTGTATAAGTATCCATTTGTTTCACCTTATGTATGTACATGTCAGTGATTAGCTCTTCTGCAAAAGTCTTTCTCCTCTGGGAGTTCCTTTATAATTCTTTCTCTCTTGAAGATTTCAACCCAAAGAGGTGCCTGAAGGCAAGAAAGCTTCCAATATACTTTTGAATTTCTTCTGCCGCGTTCCTATCAGATTCTCGACAAACACCATACCCACAATCGTCTATCACCCCTTACTAAAGCTACACTGCCACATTCAGGGTCACATTCTCTCTCTTTCTCGCCATCGCTCAGTGACCATCAATGACTCTCACTTTATCTTGCCACTCTGTCTTTCACCAGGCCATTATCAGCAACGAAGTCCAAGCGGCCCATACCTCACCCTTTGCATTTTTGTTGGCCTTTTCCACCGTGATTACTGTCCTCTGTAATAAGCTTTGCAAACTGTCAATGATGAGATGTGAATTGATTGGAAGAGTGGATGCTTAACAAGCTTACTGGGCTAGTCGTGAATGGTCAGTCTAGAGTTCGTCATCGTGGTCATACAAAAATAGTCTCTCTCTCTCTCTCTCTCTCTGACTTCATCTTTTTTCACAAACACACACATATATATATAAATATATACGCAAAAAGACACAAGTATATTACGCACACACAGATATGTAGGCTTGTGGCTATATGCATGTATACGTATATATTCATGTATGTGTGTACATGTATGCCATACGTTAAGTGAATATCACTCATATATATATATATATATATATATATATATATATATATATATATATATATATGTGTGTGTGTCTGTCTGTTCTACAGGAAGTCCGATTTTGTTATGCAAGTCAATATTTTTTAACTAGAATTGGTATTAACCAAACGAGGTTGATAAACTTTTTAGTATTCAGGTAAAAGCAAAAGTAATATACCAATATTATAATAGTGGTTTTAGGATTCATTTAATTCATTAAAATCATTTTCAATATTTCTATTTTCATAATTTTTATTATAATATATTTATTATAATTTTTATTTTTTTTAAATAATAATAATAAATGTTTTGCAGGTAAAAAGGAATGTGTGAATGACGGGGGCAAGCAGTTTGAACATTTGAGGGACAGATATGTTTATTATTGATATGTTTATATCAGCAATACATTACCTTTTGTACACACGTTTTGATTTTCATTACTGTATACCTACTTATTATTCTTATTATATATTTATGACGTAAATATAACTATACAGAGAGTGCAAATGTAGATATACAGTAATGAAAATCAAACCGTGCACACAAAAATTATTTTTATTTCAAACGTTGTTTTTGGTGTGTACCCGTGTTTGATGAGATTCCTGTATTTAAAGAGTCTGTATTACGCCTACCTGCCTACACACTCCAGAAAATAAACTTTCCAGGCTGAGCAGTCTAAAGCATGCCGTATCGGAATGGTTTTTCCAACAAAGTGGGACACAAGCTCGAAAACTGCATATATTTCTTTATTAAGTTTTCTTGAGTGTGTAGTAAGCTTGAGTAAATGAATGGCAGAATAGGCAGGTAAACATAATACATGCTGATTAAAAAACAGGTTGTCTACTGAAACATGGTTAACCAACAAAAATAACATTTATAACAATGAAACAACGTCAGATGAAAAATAAAAATATACATTAATATAATATATATATATATATATATATATACACACACACACACACAAATTCTAAGAAACTAATGTAGAAAAGAAGGCTTGGAAAAGTTGATACTCACAGGATAGATTGAAGGAAAGAGGGATAGAGGAAAACGATGCATAAACATGCATAAATCTAGTGAGCTTGAGTAAATGGATGGCAGAACAGGCAGGTAGATGCAATACACGCTGTTTAAAAAAAAACAGGTTGTCTGCTCAAACATGATAAAGTAACAAAAATAACATTTAAAACAATAAAATAACATCAGATGAAAAATATCCATTAATATATATATATATATATATATATATATATATATATATATATATATATATATATTCAATTAAAAGGTGCAGTTATAATTTATAAATTCATGAATCATTAATACAATCTATATTTGTTTTTTGTATGAATGATTCATGAATTTATATATATATATATATATATATATATACACACACACACACACATTCTAAGAAACAAATGTATGTTTATTTCTAATGCAACATTATTTCTTACTTGTTCACATGGAGTTACCAAAATCAAACAAGTACAATTTAAATATCTGGGAGGTGTTTTAACAGAAGATCGTAAGTGCAACATTGAAATGAAAAGGCACACTAGGAAAGGAAAAAAAGCCTGCCAAAATCTCAAGAATATATTAAGAAACAGGAAATTTTTATTAGAAACAAAGGAGGACTGACGTGGTACATAATATCAGTCCACCTATATGACAGCTAATGCTGAAGAATCTCCTCATGGATGAAGAAAAGATGTGAAGCAAGAGAAATGTGCTTCTACAAGAGGATGTTGAGAATACCATGAACTGAACATGTGAGTAATAGCAAAGTTTTAGAGAACATGGAAACAAAAAGGCGAATTACATTTAACATCAGAAAAAGTTCTAGGGCACATGATGAGAAAAGAAGGCTGGGAAAGTTTGATACTTACAGAATAGTTTGAAGGAAAGAGGGATAGAGGAAAACGATGCATAAATAATCTAGTGAGCTTGAGTAAATGGATGGCAGAACAGGGTTTAGGAGTTATAGTAAAAAGACAAAATTTATTAAGAGCTACAAAAGACAGGAAATGATGGAGAGCCATGATTACTGATGTCATGAAGGGGCATGACATATAGAAGAAGAGTAATACATCCTGTTCTCTACAATGTTCTGTATCTTGTTCTTTCTGTTTTTAATATAACTCTGTTCTCTTTTAGGTATATCTTCAATTCATTTGTACAAACCTGTCAAGTAGATCATGCATTATTGTCATTTGCTGCTCTTGTGTTCTTGTTATACCACAGTGGCGTAGCTAACGCGGGGCGAACGGGTGGACCGCCACGGGTGCCAGCACAGGAGGGGTGACACAATGTCACCCCCAACAAAATTTTTCAACTAGGCTAAGGTGCCAAAAATAGTCTGAAAACAGTGGTGGAGACAAAGGGTTTCTCAGGCGGGCATATGACCCCCCCCACCCAGTTTTGTACCCCCGTCAGAAATTTTCTAATAAATTGTCGGAAAATTTGTGAGTAGGAAAAATAGCAATGTTTTCAGCTTTCATGTGTTTCAGTTGCTACAATCTTCGTTACTAACAAAAGACATTGTTGCAACATTTTATCGGATGATATGGTGTTTTAACTCTGCATCATTAATAACAACAAAGCGAAATACGAAGCCAAAAGTGCAACAATTTCAGTCTTGCCTGTGTATCAATTCGCTGAGATACAATTTTCTATTGAGTCAGCGATATACTTTTGAATATATCTACTAGTGTTGGGACGATTAATCGGAATCAGATTCGAGAATTGGAAATAATCGGAACTTTTTGGGGTATCGGAAACGGTATCGGAAAAATTTGTGCCTATTTTCCGATTCCAAAAACGATTCTTTTAAATTTTTAACTTAATTTTCCATTATTGGTACTAATGATAAATATTTATTGTTTTTAAATTATCACTAAAACTAAAATCATAATAACATCAAAATATGATGTAAATTTATTTTACTTGTATAAAGAAAAACAAAAAAATAAACTTTGCATAAATTCTCTAGGTAACCTTTAAAAGAATGCAGTTGATTTACAATGTTCCGAAAAATGCTTAAAAATTAATAGAACATTTTTGTCAAGAAAAATACTTTCAAACATCACTGATAATTAAATGGTACCCAGAAAATGATGCAACAGAAAATTACGTCAACCATGAGCCAGTCGAGACTGTCGGATCTGGCTGTGCTGTCCATTGAAAACGAGCTTACAAGACAAACAGATTTTGACAATGTCATTGACCAGTTTGCCACAATGAAAAAAAGAAAACATTCATTCTAAGACCATAGTATCGAATGTCATTCTTTTGTGTATTGCCGTGTTTTGTATTTAGTTGTTCTGAAAGTGAACAGTTGCATTTTAAAAATCTTTTGATTTGAACTGATTATTTTGTGGTATTGGATTTTGTCTTGGATCATACATGTAAACAGTAACGTACCGGTCAGTAGAGTAAAGTAGAGGTAGAGCATGTATGAAAATTTAGCTACAGCTAACCATTCAGCATAGGGTGAATACGGATCATTGGGGTGACATTTGAGCGGACCGCCCCGGGTGACGTTTACTCTAGCTACGCTACTGGTATACCATGAGGGTTAAATTCTCCATACATTTTTTGTTATTTTTTTTTTTTTAATTTAGCTCTTTCCAATTTTTAGCAACATTTTCTTATTCATATTAAAACTAAACACACTTGTAAACATATGAAGCACAAATGCTTATAAAATACTCATTAATACATTGTTTCTCTCTTTTGCTTGAGTTATTTCTGTGAAATCCACATATTCACTGAAACAAAAATACATCTGTCCACATATACAGCTACTTTTTTAATGCCACAATGGTACCTAATATGTGGGTGTGTATATATATGTATATATATATATGTAAGTAGATCAATGTCCACAACTTCATGATGAAAAAAACGTCCACTTTTGTACAACTAATATTTACCTTTCAAGAAAATTTCCTTCTTTTTAAATGCACTTAACCACCATCGCCATTAATCAAAATTTCAACAAACTAATGTTGCATATAAATTTTCTTGCCTCCTTGGAAAAAGCTATTTCTTTTTTCATCTACATGCAAAAAAAGGCGAAAAATAATGGAAGCCTTATTAATAAAAACAAAAAAACCAACACTCAATATCAACTATGAACATGGACACAATATCCTGACTGTGTTTTGAGAATGAAAACATTATATAAATACATACATACAACAAACTATTTTCTGCTAACAGTTAATATATTTCAACCTTGAAAATGGCTAAATGTATAGCCGAGAGTGCTTGGATAAAAAGAACAATTGGACAGTTTTTATATAATTTATCATCCAAAAAGAAACAAATTATTAGAACGCGAGAAATTGTATAAAAAACTAAATTAAAGCACCTTGTCTGTCATATTCAATGAAATGTGCATATATATATATATATATATATATATATATATATATATATATTACCTGATTGAATAAATTACAAACATTATGTCATAATGTTTGCAATTTATTCAATCAGACATGCCTAAAAGAGAATTTGCTGCTTAAATATACAAATATATTTATATGTGTCTCTGTGTGAGCATCTGTATAATATTTATTAAGATTGTGGAAGTGGTAAGAAAATAGTGAAAATCACAGGAAGGATTAAACTCATTAAAATAGCTTTTAAGTTTATGTTTTTAGTCTATTTCAAGATACTAATTGCAAGGTATCAAATTCTATTCACTAATCACTTCTTCTTGATAACCATTATACTATAATAAAAACCTTTATTATATACATGTATATCAGTGACAGAAACAACTATATGCTCTTTCAAAGCTAAGGAAATAAATTTTAACCAAGTGTTCAACAATCAAACTAAATATATGTTGCCATTTTGGCAGCCTGACCCAACTAAGTCAGCTTTGACATGAGTGACAGGCGTACATACATTTTGCCATAAATAGGTACTAATGAAAATCAGACACATCTTTGTATAAACACACAATCAAGGTGAAGTCTTAACTGTTTTTCAATAGCAGATCTCTTGAAATTAACTTTAAATCCTCGAGAAAATTATTTTCTTACTTTCACTTTCACTTTACAATTCGGCATTTTATTTTTTTACTGATTTTTTTTCCCATTCTTTCTGTTCCTTTTTTTTTTTTCAATTTCACATTACTTTTTTTTCTACTTTCCGTCCAATTACCTCCATTTTCATCTTTCATTGCTATATTTTTTCTTTTTCATCTTCTTATCTTTTATTTAAGATTTGTTCAAAATTACTATTAAATATTATCCTGAAATATGATAATATAAAATCAGTATTTCAGTTATTAAATATAATTTTTAAGCATTTTAATTTTTATTTTAAAAAATCCATGTTTTTTATTCTTTTTCCATTCCATTATCTTTTTTTTAACTTAAAAAGTAATTTTTAGCTATATTTCATTGTCTTTTGCTAATGAATGAAAAAAAAAAAGACATTTTATTTTTTACATCATTTTATTGCAACTCCTTTCTTCTTTGTTCCTTGATACATTTGCAAAGAACTGAAAGGGCATAATTCAATTCATGTCTGGCATCCAACTTATTCCAAAATGTCTATGCATACAACTGTTCTCTCAGATCAATGATTAAAAAAGGCTTCATGGTAATGAATCCTTTAGATTTTAAAAAAAGATCCTTTCTTGGATCTTATAAACTGATGTTACAGAAGCTGAAGCAGAAAACTTTATGAAATAAAAAAAAAAAACACATCATTTGAAGATTTCCAACAGCAGTAGCCAAAATAAAAGATGCAGGTTGTCTAATAAAAATCTACTGATGACTTTTCAAATAGGGCATCCAATTTGAAGTAAGGGTTATATATTTTAACAGTTGAGTTTAGTTTTTATAAGACCATTAGAATAAAAAGGCCTACAATGCTGGATTAATGAAGACTGTAGACTTTCCTCTGTAAAAGTTTATGCTTTGTTTTCATCTCACTATTTAATGTACAAACTGCCACAATTGTTTTTCTGAGTGATAGTGGAGTGGTATCTTATCTTTGTTTCTAAAGTGTTTCTTTATTGAGTCAAGCAATCAGAAGGAACTGAAATAATGAACAATTAATGCTTTCAGTACTGAACACTCACAGAAAGAATTAGAGGCATATAGAGAAAGAGTTAAAGGTACATCATGATAGTGTTAAAGATACATAGAGAAAGAATTAAAGGTACACAGAAATAGCATTAAAGGTACATAGAGAAAGAGTTGGAGGCACACTGAGAAAGATTTAAAGGTACACAGAGATAATGTTAAAGATACATCATTATAGTGTTAAAGGTACATAGTGATCGAATAAGAGGTACATTGAGATAGAGCTAAATATACATAGAGAAAGAGTTAAAGGTACATAGAGAATGAATTAATGGCACATAGTGTTAAAGGTACCTTGTGATAGTGTTAAAGATACATAGAGAAAGAATTACATAGAAATACCATTCAAGGTACATAGAGAAGGAGTTAGAGGCACACTAAGAAAGAGTTAATGGTACATTGAGACAGTGTTAAAGGCACATAGAGAAAGAGTTAAAGGTACACAGAGATAATTTTAAAGGCACATCATTATAGTGTTAAAGGTACATAGTGATAGAGCTAAATATACATAGAGAAAGAGTTAAAGGTACATAGAGAATGAATTAAAGGCATATAATGTTAAAGGTACCTTGTGATAATCTTAAAGATACAGAGAGAAAGAATTAAAGGTACATAGAGGAATTAAAGGCACACTGAGAAAGAGTTTAAGGTACATATAAATAGAGTTAAAGATTCATAGATAAAGTGTTAAAGTGTTACATTGAGAAAGAGTCAAATGTACAGTGTAACCCGGATATACCCGGTTGTTGGGATCGGAGAAGAAGTCTCTTATATCCGGGTTTATCTTATATCCGGGTTTGGTCTATTTTGTTTAGGTAAGTATGGCTCTAATTTGGGACCAGATAAAATCTCTCTTATATCAGGGTTTCTCTTATATCCGGGGTCAAACTGTATATATACAGTGTAACCCGGATATAAGAGAGTTGTCGGGACCAGAGAAGAAGTCTCTTATATCCGGGTTCCTCTTATATACGGGTTTGGTCTATTTTGTTTAGGTAAGTATGGCTCTAATTTGGGACCAAGTAAAATCTCTCTTATATCCGGGTTTCTCTTATATCCGGGTTACACTGTACATAGAAATAGAATTAAGGTACATGCAGATAGAGTTACAACTAACTCAATAATATAGTTGAAGACTTAAAATTCATAAAATGAATACTTTTCCCCAAACATATTTTCTTCCATGTTTTCACCGTTAAACAACATTGAATGAATAACTATAAAGAGAAAGATTTCCTACTGTAGCACAATGGTTAGTAAATTCATCTGGCAAGTAAATTATCAAAGTAATTTTGATACCAAATTGGTGCTCAAAATTTATTGTTCATCCTGGGTATGACGATAAACTACATCCGCATCCTGGGTAAGACGATAAACTATGTCCAGCAGCAAGGCCTCTGATCAGGAGGTTTTGAGGAGTGTGGAACCACCTCTTAATTGCTGGTGTTCCCAGGTCCACTCTGACCCAGGGTGGTAGCACCTGTTAGGGTCCCAGCTATGGGCAAATAGTTAACCCTGAAACTGGGGCAAAAACATTATGAAAGTGTAAAAATAGGTTTTAATACCAGAAATATTTTGTAAAAAAATTATTACCACCAATACATTTTTGAAGGAAAAAAAAATATTACGAACATGTTTTTGAAGAAAAAATATTTCCAGCTATACATTTTTGAGGAAAAAATTTTACCAGCAATACATTTTTGAAGGAAAAATATTACCAGAAATAGATTTTTGACAAAACAAAATATTAGCAGCAGTAAGAATTTTGTCGGCATTAAATTGAGGTTGATATGTTGTAAAACAAAACAAACCAAACCAATCAAAATTTATTGTAGCATAAATACCTATAAATACCCTCAAGTGAGCTTAACTCACAGCTAGGATCATTGTATATTTTCTACAAGAATAACAGGCAAATGTTTGAATGTTAGTAAAATCTAGGAAATCAGATGCTAATTTTAAAAGCAAACAAGCCCTTACCACTTACTGATATCCAATTTTATTTGAGTTCACTTCATTTAACCTTATGCCACATTAATCTCAGTAAATAGAAAAAATTATTAATCAGTGAAATCATCTTCTATGTATCATGTCCTTTCAAGATATAGGCAATCATTGCTCTTCACAACTTCCTATCATTTGTAGCTCTTAGCAAGGTTTGTCTTTTCAACATCCTTCCCTGTTTTTGTTCTGCCATCAATTGATGCAAACTTGTTGTTTACTCCCTGATTTTCTCTGTCTCTCTTGCCTTCAATATGACCTGCATCATTATATGTCCAAAGAATTTCAATTCTTGCCTTCTGATTCTGAATGCAAGAATCCTTTTTGTTTCCATTTTCCTTAAAGGTTCCTCATTGCTTGCAAGCAAACTTTGTCCATAATATTCTCTGCAGGCTTCTATAGAAACACATTTCTGTTGACACAAATCTCCTTTTGATCTGTTAAGAAATTGTCCAGCATTCATTGATATTAGGTTGGTGCAAAAATAATATCGTTTTTTGACGTAGTTTTTAACGTAAAAAAATGATATTATTTTTGCACCAACCTAATACAAAGGAGGATAAATATTCCATAACAGTTTAGCACTCCTTTCTTTGTTTCTAATGAAATGTTCTTACAGACCAAAATTACTTTAGATAATGCTAGATTCTTATACAATAAAGCATTGTGAATACAGAAAACTCTTTTATTAATAATAATGATAACATTTCTTTTTTCCAGTAAACATTTGGTATAAGAGGAAAAGTAGAGATTGCAATTGCTTTTTAAAAAGCATTTACTTACCAAGTTTTAAAAAAAAAAAAACAGATATAAAAAATATATCTATGAAAAGACAATCAGAATAAAGACAAAAGGAAACCTTTTCTTTACCAATGTGTTTCATTCTCTGATGGACTTTATCAAGGGAAATGTAAGAATTTTATTTGGTAACATGTATTTATAAACAGAATTATAAATATCATTAGATTTTCAAAATTTTAAATTTAAGAATTCACAAAAATATTAAGGAAAACTATGAAAGTAAAGATAATCTATGGAAGATGTTAAGTGATATAATTTAATGCCTAATAAATTAAAGTGAGTAGATGCTCTTGTAATCTTTTTATTTTCTTATTTACCTAAATATATTTATTTACTTATTTTTTTATTGTTATGTTAATATAATTATTATTTATGATTTTATATTGATAAATAATAGAAAATTTTGATTTAACTATTTGCTTTTAATTTTTCATTTTAGCTTAGGAAAGAGGCATTTCTTTTAGGAAAGGAGCTATTTGAAAAAATCCAGAGCAAATTAGGCAAGACTTGATAATGGCACTCTCAATGTCTTTCCATTTAAGTAAGTTATTTTATTTTTTAATAAATGTGTTGTTCTTTAGATTTTTACTTTTGTTTATAGATATATATATCAAAATAAAATCTTTATATTTTCCTTGATAAAGACTATAAAAGGATAAAATTAATTGATAAAGGCAAGTTTTCCTTTTGTCACCTTATATATATGTTTCTATATATGTGTGTGTGTGTGTGTGTGAAATGTGTATGTATATAGATATATATATTATTTATATATTATATATGTGAGGTACTTATTGGGAAAAAATACCAACAAACATTACTACATAAACTACGACTGACCCTATAAACATTTAAAGAGAAACCACTGACACCATAACACCATCAATTATTTTCTAGCTCAAACTTCCATCATAATAATTACAATTACTGTTATTATCATTCCACCACCATTACTATGATCATTTCTACCACTTGACAATAACTATTTGCTGCTACAATTGTTATTATCATCACCCATTCCCCACACCATTACTACCTCATCACAATTACCATATCAGTCCACAATAATACTTATTCTCCCTCCCCAGCAAAATTAATACAACTGAATAAATACTAATAAGTATTACAAATTGGAATTTCTGCTATTTACATATGCGTAATCGCCAAAAACAAGCAAATAACCAGCTTTAAAATAATAACAAAACAGCCTTAAAACATCAAAAATAATAGCAATTTTTACCTATCATAGTCTTACACAGACCCCATAATATGTATATGTGCATGCAAGAAAATATTATTCAGCAAACAAAAATAGAAAAACGTTCTGTGCGTTGACAGCACAACAAACAAGAAATATTCACTACACAATGCGTATGTATGTGCCCAACAATATGCCCAGTCCCACACTGTGGGACTGGGCAAATATAGCTTTAAGGTATGCTATATTACAGTGATCAATAACAGGAACAGAGCATATATATATATATATATATATATATATATATATATATATATATATTACCTGTTGATTGTGTTTAAGCATGAAACAGACTGTCACAGCATGGTGTTGACCCCAATGTCCACTTTTATATTTACATATGCTCTGTTCCTGTTATTGATCACTGTAATATAGCATACCTTTAAGCTATATTTTTATTTTATATATATATATATATATATATATATATATATTATTATTATTATTATTATTATTTTCAATGAATAAAAAATAGTGAAAATAATTCTGGATTTTGCACACCAGAAAGTAAGTAATAAATTGTTTAACTCAAGAAAATGCTTTTTGCCTCCAGATATTACAAGAAAATTTTCAAAAAGACAATATAAACATTCACTTTTGCACTTTTACTTATTTTAAAATCATGGATCTACACTTCATGAAACACTTAAAACATTGAAATGATTTAATTCAATCATTTATACCACCCTTTTCAGACAGACACCTATTTTCATCATGATTGTCATATCCTTCAATTTTTTTCAGGTATCCGTCATATGCAGGGAACTACTTAAAATTTGCAATTGAACCCCCCTGTTTAATCCACTGAACAGATTATTCTCATTCGACTTTTCATGCTTAGGATAAATCACATATCAGTTAATTCTCTCTATTTGCCTTTGTGCCTTTTAGCTATTTCTGGCACTGAATCATTGTATATGACTTTTATGCATAAGTTGAGCCAATGACACAAAATGAAATAGACAAGAGAGAATTATCTGATACAAGTTATCTCCCTTAAGTATAAAAACCAAAATGAGAAATATCTACCTCCATGGATTGAGTGAAGAGACTCATTCAAAATTCCAAATAGGTTACTAAGTACAAGAGACACCTGAAAAA
Organism: Acanthosepion lycidas; assembly: GCA_963932145.1. Classification (NCBI taxonomy): domain Eukaryota; kingdom Metazoa; phylum Mollusca; class Cephalopoda; order Sepiida; family Sepiidae; genus Acanthosepion; species Acanthosepion lycidas. The sequence goes on from OZ010573.1 coordinate 117,252,524, forward strand.
TACTGCAGAGTATAATGGCTGAAACACTGTGAGATGAACAACCAAGATAAAAATACTTTTCTGAATAAAAAGATATGTAATTGAGATAATTCCTCATTTAAAAAATTCTCACATAAATTATTTATTTTTATATATTTTTGGTTTGGTTTGGTTTGTTTTACGGCATATCAACCTGAATGGGTTATTTAATGCCGACAAATTTTTTATTGCTGGTAATATGTTTTTCTTCAAAAATTTATTTCTGGGAATATTTTTCCTTGAAGAAATCTATAACTGGCAATATTTTTTTCAAAGAATGTATAGCTGTTTGTATTGCTGGTAATTTTTTTAAATTATTGCTGATAATGATTTTTCCTTCAAAAATTATTGCTGGTAATATTTTTTTATTACAAAGTATTTCTGGTATTAAAACCTATTTTTACACAAGATTGGGTGTCAACTATTTGCCCATAGCTGGGACCCTAACAGGTGCTACCACCCCAAGTCATGGTGGACCTGAGAACGCCAGCAATTAAGAGGTGGTTCCACTTTCCTCAAAACCTCCTGATCAGAGGCCTTGCTGTTGGATTATCATCTTACCCAGGACGCTGATGTAGTTTATCGTCATACTGAGGATGGATATTTTTGGTATCATGGGGAATATTTTTATTTATGATTTCATGTAATCCACATTGAGAACCAAGCCAAAATAATAGTGATAGCAAATCTAATAAACTTTATAAATTTCCTTATTTAATCCATTAACATGAAGAATTTTTTTATTTTTTTATTTTAAGCATTTCACCCGAAGCAAGGCGAGGGTGCAAAGGGTTACAGAAAGTGAAAGTAAGAGAAAAGAGGGGGTGTTTGAGGAAAGAATAAACAGAAGGACAGGGATCAAGATCAAGGCATCAAAAGATGTTGATTGACATTACATTTAAATTTTTGAAGATTACAGTTATCAGGGAAGCAAATAAGAGGAAGGGAGTTCCACTGTCAGGAAATGTGAGAGAAGAAGCTGCTGGAGTAGAAAAGATGGTTACATTTAACTGTTTGAACAGTGAAAGGGTGGGACTAAGATGTCAACCTAATAGCACACTTAGATTCATGCGTTTGGGGCACCAGTGAAAATAGAGCAGGTGTCATAAAAATATTTGTAGAAAAGACAGAGGGAAGCCAAATCACATCAGTGAGAAAGTGACTGGAGTCGAGATGCCATCACATTGCATATCCGTCTTTGGATTTTGTCAAGAACCTCGAGATGAACAGCAGGGGCACCAGACCATATATGGCAACAGTATTCAATGCAAGGATGAATGGTAGATTTGTAGAATTGAAGAATAGGCTCAGATGGGAAAAACCTTCTGGCACAACACAGAGAACCAACTTTCCTTGCAATAGATGAAGCTATTGATTCAATGTAGTTGTTCCACTTCAGGTCAGTGCAAAATGTGAGAGTAAGAAGACACAGAGAGATGTTCTCATGAAGTTGAGCATCAGCCATGCTGATAGCAGGCAGGGAGGTTTCTCTATGTTAGGTAAATGAGAGCACTTTTGTTTTGGAGGCATTAAAATTAAAATTTACAATATAATGTCTTTGCAGATTTTATACAATTATTATACATAGATTATTCAATAAACATCTACAGGCAGAGCTTTAGTGATATAATAAAGAGTTCATATTATAACTAAAATATATACTTTGCATCAAAATTAATTATGTAACATCAAGAACTAATTTTGATCAATACTATTTCATCCAGAAATATATGTGTGTGTATATTTATATAATTAATAACTAATTAACAAAAAAGAGAAAATATACTCCTGCATACACAACTGAAAAGGAAAAAGATTGATAGGGTTAGAAGTAGTCTGCATGTGTGCATATTTGTGTACATGTATGTTGAAGGATTGTCACATGGATGAGTGACTAAGTCCCCCCAGAAGGGAAAACTGGACTAGTTTTCTTCTTTTTTTTTACATGAATTTTTTGATACATGTCAAGCTGCATTAGAAAATCTCCAGATTTCCCTGACATGAAACCACATTTCCCTGATTACTCCCTGAATTTTTCTTTTACAAAAAAGTCTTCTAATTTTCAATTCCATGATAATTACCTGATTTCTCTGTTTTTTTCAGATTGGTTGTAAACTCATTATTAAAAGATTCTTGAATATTTAAAAATATGTTTCCAGTTCTACATACTAAATAAATGCTAGCAGACAGTTTCTTTTCTATGTGCTGTGTCCCTTCAGAAAGTGGATGATCATGTCTCTCTACAATTTCCTGTCATTTGTAGCTCTTAATAAATGTTGTCTTTTTGTTATTTCTTCTAAAACTTGTTCTGTCATGCATTTACTCATGCTCACTAAGTAGGTTATGCATTGTTTTCCTCTTGTTTTCCTTCTTGCTTTCAATCTGTCCTGTGAGTATCAGATTTACTAATCCCTCTTTCCTCATTACATGCCCTAGAAATTCAACTTCCTCTTCATGATCTTAAGTATAATGTTTCTTTTTGTTCCCATTTTCTCTAAAACTTTGTTATTGCTCACATATCCAGTTCATGGTATTCTGAACATCTTTCTGTAGAACTACATTTCTATTGCTTCAAGATGCTTCTTCATGTGTGCAGAGATTGTCTAGTATTCATTGTCATATATTAGTACTAATAGTACATAACAGTATGTAACACTTTTCTTTGTTTCTAATGAAATCATGAAGACATCATTAAAAGAGTATCAGAAATACTTTCTTCTCAAAGAATTCCAGACATTTAGATGTGTATGGTCTTTAAAGTTAGATTTAGCTTTATAAAGTTAATTTTAGGATAAATCCAGTCGGCAAACAAAATAAACTTAGTCTTATGAGAAAGTTTATCAGAATAATGATAAGTAATCTTAATAGTCATAAAATGACTGAACCAGGCACTTAAAACCCTGCACTTGTCTAAGATGTGCCACTCTTCATATACTGATGTCTTCATTGATCTTAAAAATGAGTTTGTTTGAAGTTCAGGGCATGATCTTGTACTCAAAGACCAGGCAAACTCTCACCACTTTCTTTTTAGAGGTAGGTCATTATTCTAAAATATTACTTTTTTTCTTTCTTTTCTCTTGTTAAAAATGTTTTCCTTCATTTCTTCAAGTTTTGAAATATGGCCCGTCAATATAATTTTATGTTAGATTTATAAAAGGGTCATCTACAAAAAAAAAACTTTGAGACACCAAGTTATATCTTTTTATCATAGTTCAAGTAGATAAAAAAACGAATTGAGATATTGTAGATTTTTTTGTAAGCAAGAATTGGGTTGGGTCAGACTTAGTCTTCCTTTTTATTTTAAAGAAATCTCTTTGACAATGGAAACCTTCTGATCCAATCTTCTTTAAATCTCCCAAAACATTAGAAAATAATTTATCAGTAAAGTCTTCTTCTTTATTAAATGTCATACAAATCATTGTCTTCATAAATTATATTTAATATGATATTAAACGTTACTAATTTCTCAATTCAAAAAGGTGCTGAGTAAAATTATAAAAATAAAATTTTATCAATTCATTGAAGTCAAATAGAAGTATGAAAATATTAAAAATGTTTATATTATAGATATACATAGATACATAGATACCAGAAATGACAGAATAGTAATTATGTGAATCATTTTTTAGGAATTATTGATTCATTCATTTTCTATAGCTTATCAACTCTTTCCAGGTTATTTAAAGCCAGAAAATAATTAGATTGTAAGAATTTTGCAAGGGGATAACAATGGTTTAGTGATACATGTTTTACTAATTAATCCATAGCTGGAGTGGGGAGAAGAAGTGGATTCATACTTTTCTTGAATATATTTGCATGTAAGTGAACATAACAAATTCAACAGGAATTGGAACTTGGTTCTCCAATTAACAATTCCGAGCCATTATCTATTATACCAGCTGCATCTAGGTACTGACCAGGCTCAACATAGCTTAATTTCAGTGATTATATGGGAACTGGTCTTTCAACATGAGATGGTCATAAGCTTTTTAGGAATTAGACACGCATACACATATATATGATGATTGTCTATTCTCTTTTGTAAAAGTTTCATTACAGATGACTGACAAGGTAGTGTGATTAAGCTTTTTATTTAATTTTTAATAGGAATGTTTTAATTTTCCAAACACGATCAGCACATTGTGGCCATGTTCATAGTTAATGTTATTGAGTGCTGACTTTTCTGTTTTTATTATTAGGGTTTCCATTATTTTTAATCTTTTTTTGCATGTTGATGAGTCTATTATACTATTTACATTATTCAGACTAATGTCCACATCTTTGTCGCCATATTTATTACAATGTTTCAGCTGTTATACACTCTGGCCTTCTTCAGATGTTTGGAATGTCGAACTGAACCCTTTATTTCACTCACTAATAAATAGCCATAATTGTGCTGTTAGTTTTAGTGTGGACTCTTTTACCATCCTTAGCAGGTCCCACTCTAATTACCACCTACAAGTGTTGGAGACCATCTATATTCTATCATTAAAGCCTTCTCTATGTAAACAAAGGACTTTGTATTAAACCTCCAACTAATCTACCATCTAAATATCCCCACCCAATAAACTTTGTCCATTTTTCTTCTTGTAAATAATTTACTTTATTAACCTCAATTTAGCTCTGTTGAGCGATGTTCGAAACTGGTTAGCTAGCTCGATTTTTCATTTCTCTCTCTCTCTCTCTCTCTCTATATATATATATATATATATATATATATATAAAAGACAAGCATACTGTTTGTGTAAATGCATTCTCTAATTTACATATTCTTGCATTATCTGCAGTGTACTGTTGTTATCCTCTCAGTCCCTGCTTCATTCATCTCTTTGCAATGTTTTCTTTGAGCTCAATCATGCTGTCACAATAATAAGCTAAGTTTGAGATTTGTTTGCCAACTGTGTACAATACATGGCTATTAATTTGAGACAATATTCAATGATGTTGCAAGAAAATAACCTTGCTTTGTATTAGAGTACACAAACAAAGAGATTATTCCATCCAGTAAGTTACAAATTTTTAGAAGAAAAAACAAGATCTGATTTGTGTAGACTTAGACTACAAACTTGACAAACTTTGCTATAAACGGAAACAAAAATAGAATGTCAATCAATTCTAGCAGAGTTTCTGATTTTGAAAGGAATTTTTCTGATTTGCTTAGTTATTTTCCTAATGGAGTCCAAGACTCTGAAGTTTAACAAGAAAAAGAGCAAAGTTTTAAGACTGCATGCCATAAAAGAAAATAATACAAGTACAATTCATAATTGTTGGCTTCTATTAAGTTATCTATTTACTAAAATTCTCTCTTATATCACTCCTCTCTCTTTTAGTCCCTCTTCTCTCTCTCTCTCAATAGATATGCACCAAGAGAGAGAGGGGAGAGAAATGAGTCCTTCACACACCATGTGGGGTATAGGACCACAGTCTCACCACACTAGTGTTGCTGCTGTGGTTTCCAGATGGAGTTTCTAGCCCCGCTTGCTCAAATAGTTTTGAATTCAGAATTATCCTTTTATTAAAGTGGTTACCAAACAAGGCTAGAAAACCTGTTTACCATGAGAGATAGTGACATTAAATTTAACATGAAATAAACCAAAAGGAAGTGACATGTCATAAAATTAATCACACACACACATGCATATATATTAGAATGTGCAACTTATATTTTATATCATAAAGAAACAATTTATACAAAGAATTAAATAGCAATGTTAATGTGATTAATTGTGATAAATTGTTTCTTAATGATATATATATTGTTTAAAATTTGTTATATTTATAGGGCAAGCATACTCAGTATTTGGGGGATAGGTCATTTTTAGATATAAATAGTGTGGACACAGGAAAATATATATATATAATATGTATATATATATATATATATATATATATATATATATATATATAATTGATCTAGAGAAGTGTATCACTTAGCTGAGGTAGTAAAACACTCTATCCTAACATTTGATATTGAGCACTTTATAACAAAAACCTGACTGCCCAGAAGGCTTTTCCACCTGGAAAAAGAACCAACAATTCTGGTACTTAATACTATACTATACTATATATATATATATATATATATATATATATATATATATATATATATATATGTATGTATGTTTGTGTGTGTGTTTCATTGAATAATACAGACATATTATGTCTATTTATTTTTATAATGATCCTTTCTAGTTCTCTAATCAGTTTCTTAATTTTAAGATGGGATTCATCAAGGAAGGCACCATAGTTTTTTCCTACCCAAGTATTTTCAATCTCCTATAAGATCATCCTCAGGCGTAAATTACTGTCTCTGTCAAAACCAACCAAGCCACACTCAAAAAAATTTATTATGAATGTAGCAGCAATATGTTGAAGTGCATGTAACAAACATTTAATGCCATTTTGCATGCAACCTTTTTCTAGTTAGCTCCCTTATATTGGGATGCTTATTTTGCAAAAAATTCCATAGTTACAATGGATAAATTTAAAATTTTAAAATAATTATAACAGAGCACATTCATGTGTGTTTTTTAAAAAATCATCATCACAACAAAATGCAGATCTTATAACTATTATAATAAATTTGTCTTTGTAATTTACCCCTGAGGATGATCTTGAAGGACATGAAAAGTACTTGGGTAAGGAAAAACAATGGAGCCTTCCTTAAAATTCCATTTTACATCAAGAAACTGATTAGAAAGCTGGAAAAGATCATTATAAACATAATACATCAATATTATTCAATGAAACATGTTTGAATGGAGACATTTTGCCTAAATACACACACATATATATATATATATGTGTGTGTGTGTGTGTGTGTGGTTAAATTGATTTTATGAGATGTCACTTCTTGTTGGTTTATTTAATGTAAAATTTTGTACAGATTAACCAGTGAGGATCAAATTCACTACTCTGGATATCGTATCAGGTTGGTGTATAAGTAATATCCGATCTTAAGGTCTATATTAAAAATGAAAAATCCTATGATTATGAAAACATTCATTTGTTAACATAACCTGCTTTGCTTTCTAGAGCATCATTCCATCTGTCAAAAGGCTTATAAATGCTATGCCTCTAAAATTTCTTAGGTATTGAAGCAAAATATGAATCCAACTCATTTTCAACCTCTTCTCTTGAAGTTAACCTCCAAATGTTTCTGTAGTCCCCAAAACAAATGATAATCAGAAGGAGCAGGGTCAGGAGAATATGGTGGATGAAGCAATATTTCCAAATCAAGCTCTTCCAAAAGATTTTTAGTCAGCTGAGTTGTGTGAGAATGAGCATTATCATGATGGATGATGACACCCTTTCTGTTCCCTAAGGAAGGTTGCTTTTGGTTCAAAACTGTTTTCAAATCATGAAGTTGATCATAATAGACAATTCCTTCAATATCCAACCATACCCTCAACATTATCTTCTTTGGATGAAGTCCTCCTCTTGGTTGTTGAACTGATCTTTCACATCAACTGATCCACAATTGGTGGCATTTAACATTATGATAAAAGATTCACTTCTCATCACATGTAACAAGCCTACCAAAAATGTTGCCTGAAGCTGTTGCAAATTCTCTGAAGACAGTTCATGTGGGACCCATTTCTCAACCACTGAAAGCTTCCCAATCCTTTTTAATTCATATAGCATGGTTGTATGGTCTACATTAAATTGTTTTGCAAGTTCCCTAGATGTAATAGTGGGATTGTCAGTGACAAGAGCTTCCAACTTTTCGAAATCAAGCTTTTTTAGAGAAGACTTTTTTGCTTATCTTTCAAATTGTAATCCCCACTTTGTAAAGAGGGAAAATACCTTCTGCAATTTTTTTCATTCTCTTTTTCAATAAGCACTCTGAATGAACGTTGCTGCTGCACTTGCATTGGCACCATCATGAAACTAAGTAAGATATTTTGAATTTGATCTTTAGGTAGGATGAACGTGTGCAAATATTGTGGAAGATCATGAAAAATATGTTTTATATGAGAAAGAGAAAGGTATTCATTTTGATATTCCTTAACTATATACAAGAAGCTCAAATATCATAAATACTATCTAAAACTTTCTTCTCAAAAATCGAACATTATTTTTGCACCAACCTGATATGTATGCATATTCTTATGCAAGATGGCATTGGAAAGTTTCCAGACACTGTATGATCTGACTAAAATTCAATGGAAATGCTCAAAGCTAATACTAATTCCTGTCTCATGAATAAGTTTACTAGTAGACTTCATGCAATCTACTCATTCCCAATCATTATGCAAGGTTTTGTAACATATTGGAAGGGCTCTGCAATCTTTACAATGAATGACAAATTCAAGCAAAATGTCTGTATCATATTTTGTATAAAGTTCAGTAAATCTACTATGAAAACCCACAAAATGCTTAGTCAAATTTTTGGTTCATATTACTTAAATCAAACGGGTTTTTGAATGACATCCTTCAAGGGCAGTTGAGTGTCTGTTCCTACAAAATGCCAGAAAAAGGGGAAAGAACTTGTGAACACATCCATGAGAGCTGAGTAATTTACAGCAACTCCTATACCTCAAGACATTAACTACATGTTAAAATCAGGCAATTACAGAAATTTAAATACCTGTCTAGTGTCGTAACAGACAATGAAAAATTTGAATCAGAAGATGCGCAGGTGTAGTGAAAGATGCTTTACAAAAGTATTAAGAAAGAAAGAAAAAAATTTCTTAGATACAATAAAAAAAGTAGTGCACTGCTAAGTAATATGTAATTTCCTATACAGTAGTGAAAGCTTTTTTATAAATTAAGAAGAGACTCAAAGTGATAGAAATCTAATTCTACCAATGGATGCTGAAAATGCCATTGACAGAACATATAAGCAACAAGGAAGTCTGAAGGAAAATGGAAACTCCAAAGAAACGTATCTCCTTATAATCAGAAACAAACAGATAAAATTTCTGGTGTTTATGATGAAGAAAGAGCAACTGGAGAATTTAACATTCACTCGACAGACTGAAGACAAGAAAATCAGGAAGAAACAGCATGTAAACTAAATAACAAGTCTGTATAAATGGATGGCAGAACAAGAATAAATGGTAATCTTTCACTTAAGAGGCATAAAATAAACTGCTATTCTCTGAATAGTGTAAAATCAATAAGACCAAGGTATATACATTTATTACAATTAAACATTACTAGCCAAATCCCTGTCTTATGAACATTTCTCTTAATAATAATTTTAAAATAATTCTGTAGATGATGTTATTTTATTTATGGGTGAATGCCTTCCTCGGTTTCCATCATTTGATACTGTGTGTCTAAAAAATGATGCTTTTATCATGACTGCCATGACTTCTCACCTCTTGGCTGGGGTCAAAGCGTAGTATCTGCCCTTGGGCCAATAAACTACATTTCATCTCTCAACTGTGTCTCTGTCTGTGGACAGAGAGCAACTGAAAATATTACTGAGTGATGCCCAGTCTTGGAAAACAGCTGCCCACAGTAGTATTTCCTTCATTGTTCTAAAGAGGTGGGATCAGTAGTAATATCAATGGCAGTGCAACTGATGGCTGCAGGGGTGGGAATATTTTTTTTAACTTGGCCAATGTACACACATTCAGGCATCCCATATTAAAATCACCTTGTGTCACATCCTGCATTGCAAGAAAATAAAATTGCTTCTCAGCCTCTTGGCTAAGATCAAAATGTAGTATCTGTTTTTATCAGCTTAATCTAATTTTCTCTTGGCACTTTTATCTTTCCTTCTTTCTTTCATTCCCGGGGGAAAACAATTTTTTCCCCTTTTTCTATGTAATCAAAATGGAATAGTTCATTATTTATGAGGTATTAGCAGAGTGTAATGGTCAGGTAAACTAATGAAGGAAGGGGAAAGCACAATTATAATAAGATTACAATGGGTAATGATAGACTATGCAGTAATGGAGGGAGGCATGGATTGAGGAAATGGAGAGTCAGGTTTGAATCCCAGTAGAGTTCATTACATTCACCTACATGTTAATACTCTTCAGAAAGGTCTGAATCCACCACTTCTCCTCCCAGCTATGAATAAATACTAGAACAAATTGATTAGCAACTGACACCACATGAATGCATAAAGATGCAACATGAACAATAACTAAGAAGTTCCAAACTGTTGACGCAGTTTACAATCGATTTTCCACATTTTTTATTTTAATTGCTTTCACTTCATGCAAAGCAGTAAAGCCACTAAGGCACAAGGGGTTATAGGGTGTGTAAGAATTAGAAACAGAAACATTAAGAATGAGCAGAAAAAGAAAAGAGTAATCAGAAGAACAGTAGATAGCGATTGACATTGTATTTAAATTTCATTTTGTGTATGGCTGGTGTCATCATCAGAATCTACAAAATGCTGCTGATGGATAATGACATTATGAGAATATATCCTGTGATTGGCTTCCTTGATTCTAGCATAAGCAGCCCATCCATCTAAAACAAGATGGCTCCCAGGCTGAATATACCACACATTCATCTCTGAAAGAGTCACTGTTCACTGATCCAGCACCTCAACTAAGAAACACTTTGCCAAACCCAACCCAATAGCACTGAATACACAATGATCAGGGTGCTCTTGGCCATGGTGATATTTACAATGAAAAAACTTTGTCTTATCTATTTCAGTAGATATAAAATATAAATTTTATTTTATACCATTTAAGTGAAGCAGAACATTGCCAGAGTATTTTATGCTGTGAAGGATTACCGAACAAAGATGGATGGTAAAAATTCAAAATTTATCTATGTCTGTGTGAAAGGGCCAAAATAGCTTGTAAAAAACATTTGTTTTTATATATCTGTAAACAATACATGTTTTATATACAAGGATAAATTGTTGTCTAAATTATGCAAAAATGAAAATAACACTGACATCTCATTTTAACAGATACATTTACCAAAATTACACATAAATATCTAGAAATACTAAAGAGTAAATTTAATGAATAAAATCACCATTGGCTACAACCACGGCCTCCAGACAACTTCAGAATCACCTGCATCTCTTCTGGACAGTCTCCTTGTTTAAGTTGGTGAATGATGCAATAATCCTTGCTTTCAGTTCATATTTGGTATTACAAGGAGTTTTGTTGGTCCCTCACTCAACTGCACCACCACACATAATAATCAAGGGGGTTCCAGTCTGAGAAGTTAAGTGGCCAGATGTAAGGGGTCATGTGGTTGCAGAAATTGTCTGACAGCTATGACTGAGTTCTCAAGCATATATGGCATGGTGCAGAGTCTTGTTGTCAGATATAGAGTCTTCCAGCAGCCACCCTCTTCACCCAGGGTAGCACTACCTCTTCAAGACACTTGATGTAGGCCTCTGTCTTGAGTCTGAGGCCCTGTGGGAAGATGAATAGAGCTATAACATCATTCATCACTAGTGATCACTCCAAACACTTTCATAATCACCATTAGACTCATCCAACTATTTCTGAATCCCTTGCACTTTCCTCAGATTCATACCCAAACACTCTGAAATGTTCGTACTGGAGCTTCTGACATGAATGCCAAACAGCATAGCATGGCATTTCCAAACTTCTGGAGGAGTGAATTTCATCATGGTGCTTTTTTTCTCACAAACCATACTATGCTGTGTTGTCGACAAAAACGAACAAAGTGAAATTAAAAATATAAAATGGCGACAATTTATCCATCGCACACTTTAGTTTGTAAACACTATTTATTTTTATATAGTTGTAAACAATATATATATATATATATATATATATATATATATATATATATATATATATATATATATATATAGTTTGTAAACACCATTTTTTTTTTACATATTTCTTTCAATGTTTTGAGGTAAGTATAGTTTAAATTAAGTAATAATCTTCTTTTGTTGTTTTCTTCCACTCTCCACTTGACTTTCTCAGCAACTGAGCAACTGGCCAAAATCCTGACCAGTGTTAAAGATGAGTGACAAAGGTTCTCCAGACCACAGACAAAGAAAAATGATTAGAGAGAAAAAGCTTTGGCTTTTATACAGTGCCACTGAGTGATCTTATTCCAGGCAACAGAAGCTGACATCACCATTAAAAACTGAAGTCTCTAGCTGGTTGACTGAAGGTCATGAGATGTACTGCTCAGCTCTGTGCTGAGCAGTACATTTTATTTTTATTTTTTTCTTCAACCACAGTAACTTATTCTTTGTATTCTTTGTTTCTTTGTTTTAAGTGCAGAGCAGTTATATAAGAGACAATAAATGCAGCTAATTTATATATATATATATATATATATATATATGAATGCATTTATGTTTCAAGTTGCAGGCTACAGTGTTGTATCTAGTATATGTACACATCTTATCAATACTAAGATCATAGACTATGTTATTTTTTTCTAACTATATGTGAATGTGTCAAAAAGGTATTTCTTCAAATTTTGCCTAAATTTATTGATATAGATTTAAACTAATTATGATTAATTTTTTTAAGAAAATAAGACATTATGAAATCCAAACTTTAAATGCATTTTTCAGGTATCCTATAGATGAATGATACTGTGTTTATTTACATCTTTGTGAATTATGGCTGGATTGTAAGAAGCTTGTCTTTTTAAATAATGAAGACATATATTAATTACACTATTTTCTTCTATTGAATATAACCATGCAGAATGCAATTATCTCCCTTTTTAGAGGATGAATTCACTAACATCCTGAGAGAACTTGAGGTCACATGACAGCTAGTGGGTGATGATAGTCAGCTCTCTCTTAAACTTCAAGTGAGATAAATATGATAGCCAAAAGTAGTTTGGCAAACAAGTTAATGTCATGCATACTAAGAGATATGACTAAATATACTTTAATGTTTAAAAAAAAATTATTCAGTATTATTATTGTTTAGATAATAAGCATTATAACATAGCACAAATAACTATATTGAGAATAAAGGAATTTTTAGACAATATACACATTTTTTACGTATTTATGGTTATTTTTTTAACTTTTATCAAAAATGACATTCTTGTACTTACAGTTATGGATAATATTATACATTAATTACTAATTTTTTAATTAATAACTTTCTGCTCAGTTGTTGAGATTAATAGCTATCTACTGTTGAGTTAACATTTTTGAATAATGCAATAATAAAAATTTAAATTTCATCTCTCTGATAGATGCCACGATCAGCAAATATAAAATAAAATATATTACCGGGGTAGGCTGTCACCCTCCTTACGACATTTAAGTAAGACTTTCTGTTTCATTGTTCTTTCATATATTGCTTAATTTTTCTGTGCGTGAAAATTGTGACACACACACACATATATAAAAGTGCATGTGTGTGGGTATATGTAATGACAAAAGTATGCAGGTGTAGGCTTTAGGAAAGCTTTATTCAACTGAGAATACAATGTTCATATATAGTGTCCTTTTATAGTCCCAGTAAACAAAAATAGCTCTCTCAAAGAGGAGAGTAATAAAACAAGGAAAGACAACTCTTGATTATTCATAACAGTATATATAACAATTTGTATGACATATTTGTATATTCTGGTGCTGACAATAAAATGTTTTCAGGCATAATTGATTTTTGGAGTTAATTTCTCTAAGTTATTCTATTCCTTCCTTCCATTATACTAAGGTGTAAGTGTATCACGGATATACTAATGCTTAATGCGGGTCTTGGGAAGTGGAGAAGATCAAGATATTTCCTCTCTCTTTTGAAGCAACCTCATTATGTATAATTTACAGGAGTCATAACTCATAAATTTTTGTGAATACTAAAATATGCATATAATAATGAAACATCTTTATGCATGCCTTTCCCAATGTATATATGCTTAATTTTATTTTATATCTTTTATTATACATTTTATTTATTTATCCTATTTCTGTTTATGTTTTATGAATTTAGAATAGAAGGTAGAATAAAACTATTTTCTGAAATGTTTAGAGGTGACATTCATGAATGAAGTGAAGGTTAGTTTAGGTTAAGTTGATTGATTTAATGATATATCAAACTTTATTGGATAAATATCTTATAGAAAAATCACAATGAATTAATAAATAAAGACAAATCCAGTTTATACTATAGTAAAAAATAGTAGGCATAGATTCGGTTTACATTAGAGTACAAGATGGTAGGCATACATCTAATTTTCACTCGAATACTAACAGGTTTGATTTATACTAATGTCAAAAAGAGACAAATAACTCTGTTTATATTCAAGTAAAAAAAAAATAGACATTAGTTGAATTTATACTCAAATCTTACAGGTATCCACTTGGAATGTGGCTTATTCTGGAGAAAGTCCTTTCTTCTCTGCAGGGGATACAGTCAGCTTATTTTAATTATATCCACAGGACAAAGAATCAATTGGAGATTGTGAATGAGTTTTTATAGTAATTAATACATTGTATTGTGAACTCAGGTGTCTGTATTTATTTTAAGTATCTATAAAGCCACACAAGACCAGAGACAATTTCTTTATAAAAAGAGAATAATTCAAAATTCAAGCTGACCCTAGAACTTTTAAAGTATATTTCATACTTTTGAAAATGCTTGTATTATGCAATTTTGCCAAAGGAAGACAAATATGGATGAGATGATTCTAAATCGGTTTGCTTTCTTCATTTATGTTCTATGTCTAAGAAACTGTCAAGGAATGGCAGGTGGGGACAAAAGACATAGAAATAAAAGAAAGAACCTAAATAAGCAATAATTGAGAAAAAAAAACATTTAAAATGCAATAAGCCTTAGCCATTCAAACCTACCTCTCCACCCTGTCATTCATGGAGTTGTTTTATAAATGCCAACTCCCAGAAAGAGTTTCTTTACCCCTTTTTCATTTTCTTCAGTATTTATTTTTCACTGAGTTATTTTTTTTTACTGAGAAGCACAACCCTGTAAAAAATCGGTTCCAATGCATTATATATATATATATATATGTGTGTGTGTGTGTGTGTGTGTGCGTGTATACCAATCTTGTTGATGCATATAGAAAATTATATCTATATACTTACTTATATATGTAAATATAAATATTTATATACAATATATACTTACATACAGTTGTTTATATATATATATATATATATATATATTTACTTACATACAGTTTATATATATATATATATATATAAAGAGAGATAATTAACTTTTATAAAAACTCTATATGTTTCTCTGTAGCTTGTGTTTAAGTATATACGAAGATATAAATATCTATGTATAGTAAATGAATATATATATATATATATATATGAAGGAATGAGAGTGAGAGATAGAACAAATGTTAACAAAACTGGCTGTTTTTGATGGATCTATGTCCAAAATCTTTGTTTTTTTTGATTCCAGGATCAGTATCAGAAAGAAAGCCATATATATATATATATATATATATATATATATATATGAAAAGACTAAATGACAATGTATGTGGGCTGCATCGGAATCAGACAGCGGATGGAGCAAAAAAAAAAAAATGACAGCAATACACAGGAACAAGAAAAGAGTGTGGTGGAAGCAGGATTATATCATATACATGTATTTGTGCAGCAAGGGAGATACATGCAATGTCTGTCCCAAACAGAATCTGGCTTAAATAATTATTATCATTACATTATTCGAGGATGCCATAGGCACCATTGCCAGTAACCAATCTAATAGTCTGTCGGACACAATTTGGAATTGTAAAGATCCCCTATACTCCCTGAAGACACTGGAATACAATTTGCAGCCATTCCAGCCAACAAGATACCTGGTGGACTACAGAGTATAATTATGAGAGCTCAGATGATACAACACCATTTTGGTTATAGGAATGGGTTGAGGAAACTCAGGTCAGAGTGTGGGGGCCGAGGAGAAAAAGGGAACAAGATGTAAATGGAGAAAGTCAAAGAAAATTAATAAGCATACAATAAAAAATATATTTATGGAAAAATATAAGAAATGATGTAAGAAAGAAAAGTCTAAGAAAAAGAAAACAACTTTTAACCAGAAGAAAAAAAGATTAGTTTCTTGCGGTCTATTTTTCTAAAAACAGCAAACCTATTAGAGATGCATATACATTTATTTACCTATTTATTTCTGTATCATTTTGTTTAGTGTCTTTGTGTTTGGGGTAAGCAGCACATATAAATAGATAAGTGTTTGCTTAAAAGAAAGGATCCAATAAGGGAAAACTCATAAAAATTGAATATATATATATATATATATATATATATATATATAAACTCATAAAATCTGAATATATATATATATATATATATATATATATAAACTCATAAAATCTGAACATATATATATATATATATATATATATATATATATATATATATACATATATATGTATGTATACATATATATATATATATACATATATATGTATGTATACGTATATGTATATAAAATAATGTCTCCATTATTTTTGTTTCTAAATTTCCTTACTTTTATAATTCAAGTGATTTTATGAAAATGACTATTATTTTTTTTGTTCTTGTTTTAACCTAGGATATAATTCAAATAAAACCCCTGATGTAATATTCTGTTAAGTTGTTATGTTTTGTGTGTAGATAGAAGCAAACCCTCACATCCATATTATTTATACTGTCTTTCAATTATTAGTAACAATACAAGGCGATTGCCTTGTTTCAATATAAATTTTATATTTATCAATATTTCATAGTGTCATTTGGACCAAGAGTAGAAAACAATAGAAAAAAAAGAACTTTCAAATGAAAAAAATATACCACATCATCTATTTTCTTTTCTTTTTATATCTGGATTAAAATCTGAAGGTACATTAGATTAACAAAAGATGCTTTCCAAAAGTTAAACAAAGTATTAGGTTGGTGCAAAAATAATGTCGTTTTTTGACGTTCAACTTTATGTGAGAAAACGACATTATTTTTGCACCGACCTAGTATTAAGAAACAGGGAAATTTCATTAGAAACAAAGAAAAACCTGTTGAATGGTTATGCAATATCAGTCCTCCTATATGGTAGTGGGTACTGAAAAATCTTCTCACAGATGAATCGAAGACTTGCGCCAACAGAGAAGTTATTCTACAGAACAATACTCAGAATACCATATACAGTGCAACCTCAGTTCTCGAACATCTCACATGTCAAACAAATTGGTTTTCAAACAGAAAATTTGAGATAAAAATGCCTCGGTTATCAAACAAAATTTTGGTTATCGAATCACATTTCTGAACTGAGTTAGCCGAAACAGAATAATCAACTGCCACGTTGTATACATTTGTGTGTTGTGTTGTGCTTTTTTTTCCAATTTTATTGTACTGTAACTTTTTTGTCTACATTGATTCCTATTGAAAAAATAGTTTCAGTTTACAAACATTTCAGGTTAAAAATGGCCTTCAGGAACGAATTAAATTCATGAACCAAGGGTCCACTGTATAAATAATGATGAAGTTTTAAGAAAAATGGAAACAAAAAGGACAATGCTTAGAATCAGAAAGAGGCAGTTGAAATTTATGGGATATGTAATGAGGAAAGTGGGTTTGGAGAATTTAACAATCACAGCACAATGGGAGAGGAACAGAGGAAATCACTAAGTAACCTACTTAACAAGTAAATGGTTGACAGAACAGGGAGTGGGAAGGATACTGAAATGATAAAGCTTACTAAGAGTTTTTTAGAGAATAACCATGTTTTTTTTCAAATACAAGCCCTACTATTTAACCCATAGCTAAGGAAGAGATGAATTAATTTCTTCCCAATGAATATTTGCACATAAGTGAATGGAGCATGAAATCAGCTCTCCAATTTTTTTATTCTAAACTGCTGCCATTCTAAGAAAAGAACTACTTATGAATTCAAAAGTGTCAGGGAAAGGAATGAGAAACCACTTCATTTTTAGCCCAAGAGATCATGGAATTTTGTATATAATAAATAAAAAGGATCTGTGGAGAGTTATAATTACTTACATCCTGAAGGGATATAACATTTAAAAATAAGAATGTCATATATATATATATATATATATATATATATATATATATATATGTGTGTGTGTGTGTGTGTAATAGATAGGTTAGTTAATAAAATGAGGAACAACAAAAGGATACCAATATAATTAGTACAATAAACATTTATTAAATATTAATTATTAACCATATGGCAGAAATGAAGTATGGAAAGAAAGGTTTTAAGTTCTGAATTTTCAGACATGCCTGTGTTCTTCATCAGCGGACTGAGAAATAAACAGAGAAATAGGAATTACTCACAGACTGATGTGTTTGTAGACAGCAAATTTTCTGGTGGAAATCATATTGTTAGCAATTTTTCTAATTTCAGATATATATATATATATATATATATATATATATATATATATATATATATATAATATTAGTATTAATAATCCTATATGTATGTTTTTTTTTCTTTGCTTAAAAGAAAGTGGATAATTCAAGAAAGTTTCATTTTACAAGTTTTTTTTTTGTATTTCTTATTTTAAATCATCCTTCCTTGATTTTAGAACTATCTTTGAAAAGACAATTCTTATAAATCAGATAGAATTGGTTAGTGGGTGGGTAGAGGTACCGTGTCCAAACAGATGATGATATGAAGTCACAGAATCTACTACAATTACTCTAATGTTTTGTCAACTTCTTTCACAACCCAACCCCACCATTTGTTCCAATACCTACTCCAGGGATCAAGTTTGCAATCAGCTTTTTCATCCCAGATCTTCCTTGTTCTTTCAGCTTGTCCCACCAAATACTTACATCATTTATTTTAATTTAATCTTTTTTTATTCTTTTTTAAGTCATGTAATAGAGTGCGACCATATGGGTGAGAGGGAAACAGAGGCAAGATGGGCAGTGCTTGGGTGATCAGTAGACAACCAGGAGCATTACTTTGTCTTTTTGAATAGAACAATTGCTCACCTGTCAAATGTGACAAGCATAGTCTCCATTGCAGAGGTTTGGAAAATCAGACATTTTAAATGGCTCAAGTATCAGCAGCAGGATGTGACCCACCTTTCCCTCTTACCTTTCTTCTAAGGCATCTCCACCCTCCCACCGCTGGGTCTCTTCCAACACATCCTCAGCAACTACCAACAATTGAATGAGACTATTTAAACACTTGGATGCTAGCAAAAGATTGTAGTTCTTATGGTGCCATGCTTAAAGTCAGAAAATAGTTAAGACCCTCTGGAGGACCACACACTATACCGCCTTAAATCACAATCTGTTTATTATTTTCCTTTAATTTGAATAAGGGCTTGCAGCCAAGTAGTTAGGTTTTGAGTTGAGAACAATATATAAGAGAAATTCTCAATAAATTCTACCAGCCAATGTTTGAGCAAATGTCACTGATGGAGACAAAGGTGGGTTTATAAGTCTACTGTATAACACAAAATTATTGACTGAATTTCTATCTAAAATTTTCAATGTATAATGTTTGATTTATGCAATTAATAATCATGGTTGAATTAAGAACAGTGAAAAAGAGATTATGCTTAGAAATTATTATTTACATTATTGTCCAAATAATGTAAATAATAATTATTGTCTTCATCTTTGTCACCATATTTATGACAATGTTTCAGCCGTTGTATGCTCCAGCCTTCTTCAGTTGGTTGGAATGTCGAACTGAACCCTTTATTTCACTCACTAGGGTAGACTGTTCTAGTTCCATGTGCCATGTCTAATGGTTATCAGTTATCGCCTGTTAATCCTCCTCTCCAAGTTCTTCACCGCCTTAACCAGGTATTGAACTCACACTTTTGGGGTCTTGTCACGGAATCTAACTAACGTCTTCATCCACTGTGCCATGTGTCCTTGAGGAAACGTTGTAATAAATATGGTGACAAAGATGAGGACAGTAGTCTGAATAATGTAAATAGTGTACATAATACCTCATTGCAGAAATATAGACAGATGCTTAGAAATATTTGCTGAATAAATTATTACTAGGTTGAAGACTTCTTGATATATCATTGTGTATTTGTGTGTGTGTGTGTGGACAGACAGATGGATCTGAACAGACTAAAATAGATATTAACAGGTTGAGATAGATAAATAGATAGATAGATATGAACAGGATGTATTTGTGTGCATGATATAGAGAGAGAGAGAATTGAAGATAGATAGATAGATAGATAGATAGACAGACAGATAATGAAGGAATAACATGGAATAGATAGATATTATTATAATTAGGTGAAGTCTTATTAAATAGGTATTAACAGGTTGACATAGATAGATATGAACAAGATGGATTTGTGTGCATGAGAGAGAGAGTTGAAGTAAGGTAGATAGGCAGATAGATTGTCATGAACAGACTGTAACAGAGAAAAAGAAAGAAAGAGAGAGTGTGGTGAAGTACAAATGCACAGACAAACACAAAAAATACAGAAAATAACTTCCACCAATGATAAATGAATAAAAAGGAAAAAAATATATGTACTAAATTGCTGATACCCCACAAAGAGTGAACAGACAGGTTCAGCTATGAAACTCTGAAGTAAGAATAGTGAAGTTAACATTAATCAGCTAAGTCACAAATTTTTACTCATATTAATCCTATATATATATATATATATATATGAATGAAAAGACAAGAGGAAAACTATACTTAGTTTAGTCAACATATTTTGTCATTCACCGGATTTTATCAAGGCAAATGTGATGGTTTTATTTTGCAACAAGTATATATTTGACAGTTACTCAAAACTTTTAAATTTAAGATTACTCATAAATATTCAGCAGGTTAACTGAAAAGATTTAGGCATTACTAGATGACATAATATAGCATCTTTGAAAGTAAATTTTAAAATTTAAAGATGCTCAATAACAGGTTAACTGAAATGTCTAGGCATTTAGACCTTAGAATATGTCATTTAGAAAAAAAAAGGAAGAAAAAGTTTTTTGGGTTGAAATATGAGATGGATGTTTGTAGTATACATCACTGAAAGCTGGAACAATGGATTCAGCCATTTTCTTTTGATTTTTCAACACATTTGTTGTGCATGTTGGCTTGGGAAAGTAGTAATTTCCTTGGAAAAAAATGGGGTGGAGATTGATATTTTGATAATATTTAATGGCAGCACTATCGGGGATTTTCCTTTTGAGTAAATTATTTTCTATTTTGATGAGTGTGGCATTTTTAAGATCAAAATTGTGGTTGAATTTATTTTTGTGTATGACTAGTGCATTTGTTAGATTATTATTTATAAGCTCTCTTTTGTGTTCTTAGACACTTTTTAAAAAATTTCTACTTGTTTCCCCAATGTATTGTGAGGGACAGTCAAGGAATTTTTTTTTATATATTTCAGCTTCTGAACTATTATTGATATATGTGTTTTTAGATCTTTACTATATTATATCCAGGATGGTTTTGGAAATATATATATATAGAGAGAGAGAGAGAAATAGAGAAATATAAGCAGGCTGAGAAAGAGATCTGGAGCTAGAGATAGATATGAACAGTCTGTAAAAGAGAGACAGGGTGCTGGAGTATATATATATATATATATATATATATATATACCAGGTGTAACAGCAAAATTGTCTAAATCCTGTTACAGCATAATTTTCCATCCCAAAAAATGTTTAATATCTGAAAAACCACTAAACTAATTGAGTTTCTTTTTTTTTCTACATTTTCAGATAACATGTTTAGCCATCTTGATACTATTTGTCATAAGAATCACTGAAAAATCCTTTGAGTTATTCAGCTTGAAAGAGAACAGTTTAAAATCTTTTTGTGTCAGCTCCACTGTCTTTTCAATTGAACAATAGTGAGAGGAAAAAGATTATTCAGGCCTTCAGTAATGGTATCAATACTCATACTCTGGATTCCATCTTCAAAGTCTATTCAAGAACCATCAAGAAAACAGTGAATAAATTTAAAAAAGAGGGAACAGTAGAGAGGAAAAATGGATCAGGAGGCCTGGTTCTCTCTAAACTGTATAAAAAATGCTTCGCTGCCTTCTGATTTCCCACTTGCTGGAAGACATATTCTGTTGTTCCAGTTTTTAAGAACTCTGGTGAACACTACAACCTTTCCAACTGTTGGCCTATTAGCCTTCTACCTCTTTTTGGGAAACTCCTAGAGGCCCTAATGAATGCTGAATTGGCTCAGCATCTCTCATTGCAGGGTTTTTCTCTGTTGCAACTGTACTGAAGTATTTAGCATTATAGAATATAAAAAAAGGCTAAAAATAATGAAAGCCTTATTAATAAAAAATACAAAAAAAACAAAACTCAATAATATCAACTATGAAATAGATACAATATGTTGACTGTGTTTTGAAAATAAGACATTCCATAATAATAAATATATACATACAACAATCCATTTCCAGTTAACATTACATATATTCCATCCTTAAATGTGGCTAAATGTATGTAGGTCACAACAGGAAGAGGGATCATCATTTCAACTTAGAGCTAAAGAGATCAAGTAGAAAAGATTGGTTGCACTGGCCTCGGTGCGAGTACCGATCCCTCTCTCTGGTGCAATGAGAAGGCATGGCCTCAGACAGCTGTTCCCCAGGACTGGGCACCTCTCAGTATAATTTTCCTCAGTTGTGACTCTGTCCTTTGATGGAGTCGCACCTGAGTGCATTCTGCCCAAAGACAGAGATGCAACTGAGAGATGATAAATAGATGTGTGACAAACTAGGTATTTATTCTATCTCCCAACTAATACGAGTTGTGACACAAGGTCTTTTTTTTAAGGTGTAGACCCGAATGCATACACCTAGACCAGGAACAAAAGTTGCCTGCAGCCCCAACAACTGTCAGTTGCACTGGCCTTGATGTGAGCACTGATCCCTCTTTCTGGTGCAATGAGAAGGTGCAGCCTTGGGCAACTGTTCCCCAGGGCTTGTGATTCTGTCCTTCGATGGAGTTGCCCCTGAGTGCACTCTGCCCAAAGACAGAGATGCAACTGAGATGAAAAATAGATGTGTTACAAACTCCACAGGAGAGGAATTTACATACAGGATTTACTTGACCCCCCCACAGATTTAGGTTGTGACACAAGGTTGGTTTTTAATGTGCGGACCTGAGTGAAGACATTCGGGCCACTGGTCTTAGCTGGTCATAGCTTGTACAAGTTGGTCAGAGCTGGTCTAAGCTAGTCATAGCTGGTCAGAGCCAGGCCAAGCTAGTCATAACTTGATACTACCAGTGCAGGGACAGTAAGTATCCGAAAGTGTATACTGCTTTACTTGACCACCCCACCCCACTGAGTCAGGTTGTGACACAAGGTCAGTTTTTAACATGGGGACCCGAGTGTTTTCACTCGGGCTGCTGGTATAAGCTGTTCATAGTTTGTCATAGCTGGTCAGAGCTGGTCCAAGCTAGTTGTAGCCATGATACCACCAGCACAGGGACTGAGCCCTGGAGCAGGTAAGTATCCCAATGTGTACACCCCTCAAAAGAGGAATTTACACATGGTATTTACTTGAACTCGCCACTGTATCAGGTTGAGACACAAGGTCAGTTTTTAACGTGGGGATCTGAGTGTTTTCACTCGGGCTGCTGGTCTAAGCTGGTCATAGCCTGTCCAAGCTGGTCTAAGCTAGTCATAGCTGGCCTTGGCTTGTCATAGATGTCATAGCCATGATACCTACCATATCTGAGCACATACACCCCTCCAAGGAGGAATTTACACTATATTTACTTGGCCTTCAACAAGTTGGCATCTATTTGTAAAACTTTTCTTTACTATAACAAGCCTTCCTCCACATCCAACCAATTAATTTCTTCTGTCTTTACAGTTATATTCTTGGAACAAATATATTGAACATCCACAACCCCTTCAACATTTTATAAATAGTGAACATTAATCGCATAGAAAAACTACTAATTTTTCCTTAAAATATACAATTTAATCAAAAAATTATTAAATAAATCAAAATTAAACTGATCCTGACTGAAGATGAGATGTTAGAGAAAAAGTTAAAAAACCAGGAAGGAAGCAAAAACAAAGACATGAGAATAATGAATGACAGAAAAATAAGAATTTACAAAACAGATAATAATGAAATAAAAATAGAATCTTTATCATGGAAAATAGACTATGAGTTTATATTGTAAGATAAGTAATCTCAGTAATAAAATAATAGGCCATGAATGCTTTATAAAAAATTAAAATAAAAATATTAGTAAGATAAGAATTAAAGAGCAAATATTTAAATTTGTCAAAAAACAATGAGTTATTATTTTCCATGAACACACACATTTGAGTTCAGGCAGTTCTGTAATGAGAATGAATTTAGTCTGGTCTCTGCTTTCAAGTTTGTCATCACTTAAATGACTGAGAAATTAAAGAATGGAAATGACATTGTCATTAACCTTTTTGGTCCCAACAACTGATTCTATATATTAAAGTTAAACATATGGCTTTCCACAAAGATGCTCTAAGGGCTTTCAAATCACTAAACAGAGGCAAATGAGACCTGATATGAAGGGCTGATCCAGTGAACTGCCAATATTGTCAAGTGGATTACAATTTGGATATGGGTGGGAAAATTTTAGAGAATGGCTGGGGGTGAAAATGGTTTGTCTTATTTTGTCAATGTATTTGTTGTATCTTGTTAAATAATTCATAAGAATTTATTCCGTTTTTTTTTTTTTTTGCTTTCCCAGAGATTTGGTGTTTGTTTTGAGAATTTTTGTATGCAAAAATACTTTTTAAAATCCTGACATTTCATCACTTTATGAATATATTTATTCCTCTGTCTCTCTCTGTATATATGTATATATATGTATATATATATATATATATATATATATATATATATATATATATATATATAAAATAGGAATAAATATATATATATATATATACAATAGGAATAAATATATTCATATATATATATTCTCAATTGGTTCTGTTCAATAACAGATCAGAGTAAATTGGTCATTTATTTGTTTGTTTTTAGACAAAGAATATATAAACACACACAGATGTCTTGGGAGAGTTTTATCTATTATGTTTTTTAACTGCATTAAAGATAGACAAGTTGTTATAGAATTATATATATATATATATATATAATAGACAGATAGAGAAAGATTGAGAACCATAAGAAAGATTTGAAATGGAATTCAAGAAGTGAGAGTGATAAGTAAGAGAAAAAATAAAATAAAAAATGGTCCACTTGATTTCATTTATTTTTTCAACTGGCCATCTTTATAATATGTCTCTACACACAGACATGTGTATGTCTGTGCCTTCTTATGGCTATAAGTATATTTAGTGGGTATACTTACTTAAATGTTTGTAAAGTTTCACACATACATACATATATACATACATACATACATATAAAGGTGTGTATAAAGTGATATACTTACTCACACACACACTTGTGTACATATGTGAGTGGTATTCTTAGGAGATTAAAAAATACAGAGAAAATATTTGTCGCTTGATATGAAGTAGCTTCAAGTGCTGTCTTATTATTTTCCAGCAAAAAATCATCAACCAAGGATAATTCTTTTGTAAAATACAAAAAATAAAAAAGAATGAAATTAAAATATTTAAATAAATAAGCTAAGTAAATTAAAGTCACACTACCATGTTCTAAGGCTTTATGCACCATAGCCTCTAACATTTAAATGTCTATCTCTTCCACCATCACCAGGACACAGAACTAATCCAGGTTATGATAATGGTAATATTAGCTGTCTCCCTACAAGGAAACATTTGGCATACATTGACAAAGCAGCCAGAACTACTTCTGGTTGAAATTTATATCTTTCTCTTAAAACAATTTTTCAGGAAAATAGGTTTCTCGAGTATAGTAGCTGTTATTGCTCTTTCCACTGCTGACATGAGTTTCCTTCCTAACCTTTTATTTGAAGTGGTGTGGAACATTAACATCTTGATTATGTCATTATTTTCTCTTCAAGTTACATGTGCTATCCATTTTAATTGTTGCTGCTGTTGGTAGTCCTCAGGTGATATATATATATATATATATATATATATATATATATATATATATATACAATAATTGGTTGAATTCAAATAAAACAAATTTACAAATATAATAAAGAAAGAAAGGTATTCTGAAAAATATACTCTGATGAATATGGATTGTGCTACAGTGTACCCCGGATATAAGAGAGTTGTCGGGCCGGAGAAGAAGTATCTTATATCCGGGTTTCTCTTATATCCGGGTTACATTGTATTAACTACTGGAATGTTTATAAATATTTCAATATTTATGAAGATAAAAATTCTATTTTGAGGGGAAATTTTATTTTAGATAAAACATATTACAAGCAGTGGCGTAGCTAACGGGGGGCGGACCACCCCTCGTGCCAGCACAGGAGGGGTGACACAATGTCACCCCCAACAAAATTTTTCAACTAGGCTAAGGTGCCAAAAATAGTCCCCCTGTCAGAAATTTTCTAATAAATTGTCAGAAAATTTGTGAGTAGGAAAAATAGCAATGTTTTCAGCTTTCATGTGTTTCAGTTGCTACAATCTTGGTTACTAACAAGAGACATTGTTGTAACATTTTATCGGATGATATGGTGTTTTAACTCTGCATCATTAATAACAACAAAGCGAAATACGAAGCCAAAAGTGCAACAATTTCAGTCTTGCTTGTGTATCAATTCGCTGAGATACAATTTTCTATTGAGTCAGCGATATACTTTTGAATATATCTACTAGTGTTGGGACAATTAATCGGAATCAGATTCGAGAATTGGAAATAATCGGAACTTTTTGGGGTATTGGAAACGGTATCGGAAAA
Source organism: Acanthosepion lycidas (assembly GCA_963932145.1). Classification (NCBI taxonomy): domain Eukaryota; kingdom Metazoa; phylum Mollusca; class Cephalopoda; order Sepiida; family Sepiidae; genus Acanthosepion; species Acanthosepion lycidas. The sequence continues at coordinate 117,279,260 of OZ010573.1, forward strand.
ATTTGTGCCTATTTTCCGATTCCAAAAACGATTCTTTTAAATTTTTAACTTAATTTTCCATTATTGGTACTAATGATAAATATTTATTGTTTTTAAATTATCACTAAAACTAAAATCATAATAACATCAAAATATGATGTAAATTTATTTTACTTGTATAAAGAAAAACAAAAAAATAAACTTTGCATAAATTCTCTAGGTAACCTTTAAAAGAATGCAGTTGATTTACAATGTTCTGAAAAATGCTTAAAAATTAATAGAACATTTTTGTCAAGAAAAATACTTTCAAACATCACTGATAATTAAATGGTACCCAGAAAATGATGCAACAGAAAATTACGTCAACCATGAGCCAGTCGAGACTGTCGGATCTGGCTGTGCTGTCCATTGAAAACGAGCTTACAAGACAAACAGATTTTGACGATGCCATTGACCAGTTTGCCACAATGAAAAAAAGAAAACATTCATTCTAAGACCATAGTATCGAATGTCATTCTTTTGTGTATTGCCGTGTTTTGTATTTAGTTGTTCTGAAAGTGAACAGTTGCATTTTAAAAATCTTTTGATTTGAACTGATTATTTTGTGGTATTGGATTTTGTCTTGGATCATACATGTAAACAGTAACGTACCGGTCAGTAAAGTAGAGGTAGAGCATGTATGAAAATTTAGCTACAGCTAACCATTCAGCATAGGGTGAATCGGGGTCATTGGGGTGACATTTGCGCGGACAGCCCCGGGTGACGTTTACTCTAGCTACGCCACTGATTACAAGCTTACTCAGACTGTCAGAAATTACAGCAATTTTTAAATAATTTTTACACTCAAATTTTTTTTTTAGAAATGATCATCCATTATAAGGCCCAAGTGCCACTCAAAGTAGAGGGTTACTGCATGGAGTTGTATTAGCATAAGAAAGATAACATTAGCATGTTTTAGTATTAGCATAAGAAAGGGCAAGGTAACAGATAGATGGGTAATTCCAGACTTGAAGAAGTCAAGATTTAATTAGTGAATAAAATTTCAGAGTTCAGGCAGAGATGTTAGGAGTAGAAGTAGACTTTAGAACAGGGGTCGGCAACCTTTTGCTATATGCCAACTTTTATATAAGTCAAGGTCAATATACTTGTTCTACGATATATCTTATATAGTAATATATAGTATATATACTTTTATTATATATTAAAATTGAAGCAGCTAAATCTTCTTAGCGATGTAATAGCTATTGGTTCTGATTTTGTGATGTCATTTGCAGATGCATGCCATTGGAAATTGCTTGGTGTGCCACATGTTGCTGACCCCTACTTTAGAATGAAGCAGAAACCCAATTCTCAACAGAAAAAAAGGGATGAACCTCTACTTCTGTTCAAAAAACTGGCGACAGGTGTGAACCAGATGATAGACAAACCTTTCTACTCTTATTAGGAGAGGAAAAATTAAAATAATTACTGAATAAAATTTCTAATTTCAGGCAAAGATGTCTGAAGTAAAGAGTTGAAGGATCTGAAAACACAATCCTAAACAGGAAACAAGAGATAAAACTCTAATCTTGTTTAAAAGATTGGGGAGGAGTGTGAACCGGATGATAGACAAACCAATTTATTCCTATTTGGAATGAAAAAAATAATAATAATAATTGCTCAATAAAATTTCAGATTTCAGGTGTAGACATCAGAAGTACAGAGTTGAAGGAACCGGAAACCCAATCCTAAACAGAAAACAAGTCTATCTACTCTTATTGGGAGAGGAAAAAAAATAATAATGACTGAATAAAGTTTCAGATTTCAGGCTTTTTGGCCAATAGAGTAAACAGCATGAAATTTGAATTAAAGAAACAACGCCCTATACTCATTGAATTCACGTCAAATATTTTGATAGTCAGTCTCTCAGAGGAGTTTCTTAAATCACTTCAGCCACAAAAACTTTGATCTCTAGTAATTCGTTTGCTTTCTCCAGCTTGTGTTTTCATGTCATTTTTGTCTTACTATTAATTGCAATTTTAATAGCAATTTACCAAGTTTAATTTTTTTAATTTTTACATAATACATTTTGAACATTATTATTTTATTGCTAGTTTTTTTTTCTCTATCTTAGAGTTGCTTTTAATCATAAAACTCTGGGTTGATAGATCCTTCAAAAGGTCCGCAGAAATATGTATATGCAGAAAAGCTGAGTATCATCTACCATGTAATCAATTGTGAAAGCAGAATAACATGTATCATATTTCTATTACTTCAAAGCTCCCAAGAAAATTAAATTTGGGCATTAGATAACTCATGGGGAGTTGATATGTCATTAAAGAAATCAATTAAGAAGAGATTTGAGAAAAGGTTAGTGTAATACACAAAGAAATAGAAGCTGCTGTTGTAAATGTAAACAGAGAGTATGTCAAGAACATTGGTTAAAGATATGAAAGCAACCAAACTATCACCTTTTAGCAAACAAATCAAAGAGAAATAGGTAAGTTAAACAAAGAAGTATATGAAAACTAATTTCTCAACAGCAAACTTTAGGGATGAATAGACAGCTTCATTGGATAAACCCAAGAGGCTGGGTTAGAGGTCAGTTTTTCATGGAAACTGCCCACCAAGATGCCAACTATTTTGGGTAAGTATTGTAGGTAGTAAAATTATAGGTCCTTTCAAATTGATGATGGTATCAAGATAACTGAAAAGAATTATTGTAATGTTTCCAATCATTTTTCATTAGTGCAGGTCATAATTAATAAACATTATGCTTGAGTATATTAATGCAAAATAATACAACTTTATATTTTTCAAAGTTTACTATTTCCAACTGTACCAAGTTTCAAAGACACAAAATTAATGGAACGACCAATTGTCTCACCAGATATTAATCCGCTATATTCATTATTTTAGAGATTTATATAAGAATGGAAACATTAAAAAGACAATCTCTGGAATGTAATAAAAACTGCTAAAAGTAATGTTAAAGTTAACGGATTTGAAAAGTTTTTAAAAAAATCAATGACTGAAAAACTAATGAAACCCACATTAATATATAAAACAATAATTTTTTAAGGTCTACAGGATATTATATATGGTACCTAGACTTTTTTTGAATTTAAGCAGTGTTAGACTGACACTGAGATTTTGTCAATTTACGGTTGAGCTGGCTAGATGTAACCATAAATTCTATGCTAACAGTTTCTTTTCACACATTTCTCACTTGTGGAACTTTCTTCCAGCTCCATGCTTTCCAGCCAACTTTAATCTGCAAAAATTTAAATGCAATGTCAGTCACTATCTACTCTCCTCCTGATTACTCTTTTCTCTTCCCTCTCATTATTAATGTTTCTGTTCCTAATTCATCCACATCTTCTAACCCCTTGTGTCACAGAGGCTTTAGTGCCTTGGATACGGTGATGCTGATTAAAAAAGGAAATACCTTTCAGATATATTCATAAGTAAAAACTGTTGAACTTTGCATAATAAGGTCTGATTCTCACAAAACTAATTATTATTAATATTTTTAAGGAGAGATATTATAAGCTTAAACTTACAAAATATATTGTTTACATAAATATATTCAGAATTTTTTTACCAGTGTCAGTTTGTTAACAGCACTTTTATTGCAATATCATTGACTTGCAATATAAAATCAGATATAGTAATTGTGTACATATATCTATCTATCTATCTATCTATTTATATATATATATATATATATATATATATATATATATGATATGATATGATGATATGACTCTCCCATTGTTTTCTATGTATGAGTGTCTTTCAGTTCAGTTGTTCTGTTTATATTTCACATGACACAACAATACTGCATGGGATTTGCAAACAAATCCACACGATGGATATACTGAAGGGTTGAGCATCATATAGGCTGATGTATTAGCCCAAGATTTAATGTTAATTCTTAATTCTCTCAGATGGTTGAGACAATTCTCTTCAAAGTTAATTATACCTCAGTAGCAGGTGTTTCTCCAGTTTGCTCAGTTTTCAACAGCAAATTCGAACTCCTCTATAGAGATGTTTGCAGCAATTAAATTGTATTTAAGTTTGTCCTTGAAGCATAACCAAGGATGACCTACATTACGCTTACCATGAAAAAGTTGGCTATATATGAGGATTTTCAGCATGTGATCATCACTCATTCTTATGGCATGTCCAGCCCATCTGAACTGTGATTGCATTAGAAAGGATTCAATACCACTGACACCATATTTGATGAAAAGATCAGAGTTAGAGATTTTGTCCTGCTATGTAAAACTGGATAGTGAGTGAAGACAGTATTTATGTAAAGCATCAAGTTGATTGATGCGCGTCCTGTATGGGATTCATGATTCTGACCTATAAAGAAATGTGGTGAGAATGATTGCTCGATAGACACTGATTTTTGTTTTCAGTGAAATCCCATGAACATCTCATAAGTGATGCTTAAGCTTCCCAGAGGCGTTGGTTGTCTTTGAGATTCAGTTAACTATTTCATCATCCAAATAGGCATTTGAATTGACTTTGCTTCCTAAGTACGAGAATGTACTTAAGGTTTTTGTTGCTAACAATAATGATTGGCAAGGTATGGAAATGTGGTTTTTGCTTTACACCATTGATCTGCTTTGATGTAGGCCTTGGTTGATGGACAACTTCAGTTTTCTTCATGCTTATAGTTAATCTGAATGTGTTGCAAGTGGTGGAAAAACGATTGACGAGTGCTTGTGTGTGGGTGTGTGTGTTTATATATATATATATATATATATATACATGCACACACTATTTAGAATTTTGTTCTCATTTTTATTGCCATATTCACAATGTTTCAGCTGTTGTACGCCCCTGCCTTCTTCAGGTAACATATGTAGGAATTTTGAATCAAACCCATTATTTAGTCCATGAAGGTAGAACACATGGCTCAGTGGATAAAAGCATTGGTTGAAGTAATCTAAAAAGAGATTGGATAACAGATTTGTGAGTTCAATATCGAGTCAAAGCAGAGGGACCAAAAACTTGGAAAGCTGCGTTACTAAAGGGAATTAATTGTAACTGACATATCCAGAAATGACATGGAATGTGGAACTAGAACAATTTACCCTTGTGGACTAAATAACGGGTTCAGTTCGTAAGTCCAACATATATCACCTGATGAAGGCCAGAGCATACAACAGCCAAAATATTGTGAATATGGCAATAAAGTTGAGGACAACAGTCTGAACAATGTAAATAGTGTAAATAGTTACAATACATCATCTCAGAAATATAGACAGATATATATATATATATATATATAACATAAATTTTTTATAAGAATAATTGCATTTGATTATAGAAAATATATTCTATTATTTTATAAATGCTTAAAAACAAATTTAAGATTTACAGTTATTTTATGTTATATATATATATATATATATATATATATATATATATATATATACCCAAGTATAGGATTGGTATATATGGAACCCTTTATTCTACATTCAACATCATCACTTGATAAGACACCAGAGGTGTTGACACAAAATGGCTATTTTTGTAGTGATTTTATAGCATATTTATGTTATAATTTAAAAAAAAATAATTATATATATGTGTGTGTGTGTGTGTAATAAGCTTTAAGCAATATATTTATGTATGGTTGAGAGGGAACCATGTAGTCTGGGCAGTGTATGGCCTCCATATACTAGTACCCAGGCATGCATTTCAGAGAGGTCACTCCAACCTCACCCAAAGACTAAATTTTAACCAAACAGGGCACTACGTTTATCTTGCAATAAAAATATTGATTAATATATTTTGTGGAGTCATGTGTTTCAGTAGATTGTTTTAAAACTTAAACAGAGTAATTGACATTTACTAGCCTGGACACTTGAGTATCTGAATAAAGAAAATATGACTTTTGACATAGTTTAAACCTGTGACCTGTTAATACTGCAGAAACCACTTTTAATCCAGGTAGGCTTTAGATTGCTCTTCATCACACTGTTTAAAAAATTAGAGAAAACACAGGCATCAACTCAGACCCATGTATCTGCTAAAAATAACATTTAAAATAATAGAAAATAATGTTATATTATAAATTCAATTTATTAATTACTGAGAAATATATATATATATGTGTGTGTATATATATATATATATATATATATATATATATATATATAAAATTCTTGGTTCCAGGCTATTTTTTCTGCTTGCCAAAAAGATTAAAGTATTCAGATACATGGCCTTGGTGTTTACATTTGGAATAATCTTTCAAAGGCCAAGGAATTGTCTCTCAAAATCCAGACAATACTTTCATGTGCTTCTCTCTTTTGTTACTAAACTCTGTTGTTAGTTCTTCTTCCTTTATCACTCCCCCTCTTTCCAGGAATGCAGTATATTAGATATAATAGCTAACAGTATAGAAAAGGCACAATATCCTCATCCATCTGCAAACATTTTTGTTTTCATTGATTTTAATGCTCACCATGACATGTGGATTCCACATTCAAAAAGTTACTGATGTTGCCAGTATCCAGACATTAAATTTCTCTATTGCCCAATCCCTTACTCAAATCATGGACAGCCCTACTCATTTCTCTAGCAAAACCAACAAGCAGCTCTGCTTGATTTATTTTTTACCTCCTCTCCACACTCTAACTGACCTTCATAACATTGCCCTCTTGGCAACTCAAACCACTCTGTAGTATCCACTAACATTTTGTTCCAATCATCTATTAAAATGAAACCCCCTATTCATAAGACACCTTTCTGTTACCAACATGTAACTGGCATTCTTTGTGACACTCCTTGGACTGACATTTTCAACCTCCCAATTGAAAACTCTGACACTGAGGTTTCTTCTTGAGGCATGAACGCTTTCTTCCCTTCTCGGAAACACCAGCCGAAATCTGTCTGCTACATGGTTCACACCATCATGAACCGCTATTTTCGGCTATACCAGCATGACAGCTCTTGTCGCAACAGCTGCCTATTTGTTGCTGATCGTAATAAATATAAAGGAGTACTCAGAGGAGTTAAGTTCCTGTTTGCCAAAAGAATGAGGTACTGCATAACCTCTAAAAACTATGGCTCTTGTGATTACTGGTGTCTCTGTAATAGGGTATTAAATAAGTGTAAAATCTCTATTCCTCCTCTCTTCAATCAATTTGAGGTGTTATCATCCTCTGCTGATAAAGCTAAATGCTTTTTTCTTCTACTCTTGACTCATCTGGAGTATCCCTGCCTAAGTGAGTCTTTGTTGAGTGATATGCATATAACCCCTTGAATGGTTTCTGCTAACATGTCTAACCAAAATCTCCACAAAGCATGTGGATCTAGTGGTATCCCTGTAATAGTCATTAAGAAGTGGCTCCTGTTTTCTCTGAGCTGTATAATAAATGACTCACTGCCTCCTGCTTTCCTGTCTGCTGGAAGTCATTATCTATTATTCCAGTTTTCAAGAATTCTGGAGAACCATACAACTCTTCCAGCTATCAGCCAATTAGCCTTCTACCTCTTTTGGGGAAACTCCTAGAGACCCTAATTAATGCTGAATTGGTTAATCATTGCAGGGCCTTTTTTCAGACAAACAATATGGCTTTTGCTTCTCCAGGTCAACTGCTGATGTACTGACAACAATTGTGGAAAGAGTCTGTCATCTTCTAGATAAAAATAGTGAAGCACAGTCTGTAGCATTGAATATCTTGAAAATCTTAGACAGGGTTTGGCATATGGGTCTTCTCCGCAAACTGAAAAGTTATTGTGTCTCCAGACACATTTTTGAACTGATCCAGTCTTTCCTATCAAATTGGCAAATTAAAGTTATCAAATAATGAAATGAACGTGTTGTTATGGTGTACCATGATCTTATAAGGAATCAATCATAGCATTTCACTTCTAATAATCTTCATAGAAAAGAAATTGGAAAACAACCCACCAGAGGTCTTGTGGTCTTTGCTGTGTGGGAGTCAATGTGTTAATTTAACCCCCTTGCAAGTTTCATGACTATGAAATTTCCCTGTTGTATTGTTAAATATTTGAGCTTAACAACTTTAACTAAATATTGCAATAACAATCATAAGTATGAATGCCAGGAATTATTTAAAGAAGTAAGAGGGTACAAATGAAATTATTTTCCATTTCACTTCTTTTCTTTTTCTTTCTTTTACTCACTGAAACCAAACAGCATCTCTAAGTCTTTTCTATTTTTCTTTGTGATCAAAACAAAGTAGTCTATTATTGATGAGGTATTGTCAGGTTGCAACATAAATGCTAATTAACTATCTACAAAACAAGAAGAATTATAATATGATTGTAGGCTGTTAACATTTTAGACAAGGTAAAAATTTAATTCAATGAATAATTCATTATAAATCTTTGTCATACAAACGTCCACCATCATTTTTTTTTCTGTTTCAATGAAAGAAATTGATCAGATGATTTGGAAGAATCTTAAAATATTTATAACTGAAATCTTGGAAAGTTTCTTCTTGTCAGACTTTGGGAGATACGATTGGCAGTAAAGTTTTAGGGAGAAGACATTATGAATAGAAATCAAGAATATTATTTAGGAAAAGTCATAAAATCTTGTTCTTCTTCCTTGATTAATCTGTGTCTTGTAAATGAAAGATGGCAGAATGTCAGATAATCAGTGAGGTGCAAATTATGAAGTTTTGGCTCTCAACAAATTCAGCCTAGCATATACAGCTTATTTACTGGTACATGTGAGTGTGTGTGTGTGTGTGTGCATATATGTGCAGAGATACATTCATAGGTACAAATATATGTATATACAGAAAGAGAAAGATTGAACGTGTTTACTTGGTGTGTGTGTGTATATGTTTGTATGCATGTGGCTACAAACGTGCATTGTGCATATATATATATATATATATATATATATATATATATATATTGTGACATACAGTGGCCATTAATGATTGAGTATAACTCAAGACTTCAATGTTAAAATAAAACAGTATTTAATTACAACTATAAATAAATACTTAACAAGAACAAAGAAGTAAGAGTCAACCAAAGATAATTAACCAGTTCAGTGAATAGCTTGTTAGTTGTTTGGCTCAGCTTAATGTCCAGTAAATCTTGAATCAAAACCCAAAACACTGATGCACAATAATTCATACTAATTTGACTGGATAGTTCCACTCAATAGTCCCGCAATAATCATAATAATCCCTCAGTCAGTAGCCTGACACCACTATTCATACACCTGGCAGAAAACATAGTCAGGAGTGTCACGCTCAAACCTTGGTATTGTTGTTACTCATTTTCCTCAGATATGACAATATAGATGTTGTAATTTTGGCTAATCCTTGTCGCCAATATGTTGTAACCTAGGAAAAGTTACTGAATAGAATAATAACATGAAGGTTGGTAATGAATGATAATACTTAGGACAAGAACAACTCATATAAGATTCACCAGTGGCACAGAGAAGAAGTAGTCAACTGTTACAAGTGAGTCAAGTGAATTCCACAATGAATCTCTAACTGCAGACCAGTCTACAGTATTTACTACTGTATTTATGTGAATGGGGACATACTCATTATCATCTGTAGGTATGCTACAACAATATATATGGCGGAGGGCATGTCAATAAAGAAAGAGAAAAAGTGAGAGCTGACTTGGTGACAAAAATATATACATATTTCTAAAAAAATGTCAGAAATTGATGTTAAAGGCCATGAGCTTCAATCCTGATTTTCAAGGAATTTAGGAATACTCAGTTTGTAAATTGGCATAGCATTATATTTCCTAAAATATTAGTCAGTGCTAAACTATAAGTTTAGTAAATATCATCCCAGATCAAGGTATCTTGCTAAATATCTACCTAGACCAAGATAATCTTAGTATATACTCAACACTCTCATTAAATTTGATGTATGAGGGTCAAGCAGATCAGTTCCAAGGAACCAACAGCCTGACACCAGCACATGAGATTTGATTATAGTTGTGAAGGTTTTGTGCAGAACCATCCACACTTTTTGAAGGGCCGAATACAGAGACCTGGTGCACTAAGTGCCACAAGTTCCCCAAATGACCCTCCGCAGGTTTTGAATTCAGAGTTGTCCTTCTCCTAGACCAGTTGCAATTCCAAGGCTATAGAACCCAGTCTGTACTGCTATTTAACCATAGCTGGAGGGAGAAGTGGATTCATAGCTTTCCCAAGGGTATTAGCACATAAGTGAATGTAATGGATTTGACTGGAATTTGAACTCGGCTCTCCTATTCCTCAATTCGAGCTGCTAACCATTACTTCACCGTGTGTGCATGTATATATATATATATATATATACACCAAAATATGCTTAATAAATATCTGTATAAAAATAAGTTTAGTAAACATCTACCTGAAGATAAATTTAATAAATATCTATGAAGACCAAAATAAAATTAGTCAATTTTTATCTAAAAATAAGTTTGATAAATATCTGTCTAAAAATAAGCTGAGTAAATATTTATCTAGACCAAAATCCTCTTTCTCTGTGCCGTGTCCCTTCAGAAAGTAGACAATCAGGGCTTTTCACAATTACCTGTCCTTCGTAGCACTTAATAAATTTTTGTCTTTTTGTTTACTATCCTAAACCTTTTTCAATCATTCATTTATTCAAGCTCAAGTACATTATGCATTGTTTTCCTCTGTCTTCTTTGCCTTCAATCTGTCTTGTGAGTATCAAATTTTCCAACCATTTTTTTTTCTCATTATGTACCCTAGAAATTTCAACAGATTCTTCCTGATGTCAAGTATGAGTTTCTTTTTTGGTTTTATTATCTGAAAAAAATTATCATTGCTCACATCTCTAGTCAATGGGATCCTTAGCCTCTTTATGTAGAAACACATTTCTGTTGCTTCAAGCCTCTTCTTCATCTGCAGAGAGATTGTCCAGCTTAGGACATATAGAAGGATTGCTATTACATAACAATTCAGTTTTCTTTTCTTTATTTCTCATGACAATTTTCTATTTCTTAATACTTTGCTTAGCTTTTGGATGTCATTTTTTGCTACCCCAATGTGTCTTCTGACTTTCTATCCTCAATTAAAACACATCCTCATTATTCAAATTGTTGTATTAGGTTGGTGCAAAAATAATGACGTAATAATGTCGTTTTTTGACGTTAAAAAATACATCAAAAAACGACATTATTACATCATTATTTTTGCACCAACCTAATATTTATTTGAATTTGGTATCTCCAATTTGTAATTTGCATGTTGAGCTGTTCCTTTTGTTAACAATCATGCAGTTCATCTTATTGCAATTGATGTTTAGTCCTTTCTTCCTGTTTTCCTTCATTATCTTCTGTAGGAGTTCTTGTAGTTTCCTTTCTATGTCTGCTACCAACACTGTATCATCTGCATATTTTATGAGGTTAACACTGTGGCCAACAATAATGAATCCTTGTAGGACTTCTAATTCTCACAGAATAATCTCAGTGTATAAGCTGAATAAATCTGGTGAGAAGACATATCCTTATTTTTATCTATTGACTGAATTCATTTTCTATGTGTATGCAAGTAGTTTGCTGCAGAGTATAGGTTCATGATAGTATGGTGACATACTTTATCAAGTGCTATTGCATTATGTGTAAAAAAACAGGTACACACGTTTTTGCATTTGTATTGCTCTTTCTGATATTCTGAGCATAAATATTGCCTTCTTCATTTCAGTGTCTTTAATGGATCTATATAGTTCTTGACCTATTTCCAACCTGCTTCTGCTGCATGCTCTAGTCATTAAAATTCTGATGATAAGTTTTCTTATATGGCTCATTAGGTTGATTATCCAATGTTTTCAGCTAAGCTCAGTAAATATCTATCTAGACCAAGATAAGCTCAGTAAATATCTATCAAAACCAAGATAAGCTCAATAAATATCTATCTAGACCAAGATAAGCTCAGTAGATATCTATCAATACCAAGATAAGCTTAGTAAATATCTATCTAAACCAAGATAAGCTTAGTAAATATCTATCAATACCAAGATAAGCTCAGTAAATATCTATCAAGACCAAGATAAGCTCAATAAATATCTATCTAGACCAAGCAAAGCTCAGTAAATATCTATCAATACCAAGATAAGCTCAGTAAATATCTATCAAGACCAAGTTAAGCTTAGTAAATATCTATCAAGACCAAGATAAGCTCAGTAGATATCTATCAATACCAAGATAAGCTTGCTAAATATCTATCAATACCAAGATAAGCTCAGTAAATATCTATCAAGACTAAGATAAACTTAGTAAAGACCAAGATAAGCTCAGTAAATATCTATCAAGACCAAGATAAGCTCAATAAAAATCTATCAAGACCCAGATAAGCTTCGTAAATATCTATCAAGTGCAAGATAAGCTCAGTAGATATCTATCTAGACCAAGATAAGCTCAGTAAATATCTATCAAGACTAAGATAAGCTCAGTAAATATCTATCAAGACCCAGATAAGCTCAGTAAATATCTATCAAGACCAAGATAAGCTCATCAAATATCTATCAAGACCAAGATATGCTAAGTAAATATCTATCTAGACCAAGATAAGTTCAATAAATATCTATCAAGCCCAAGATAAGCTCAGTAATATGTATCAAACCCAAGATAAGCTCAGTAAATATCTATCAAGACCAAGATAATCTCAGTAAATATCTATGTAGAGCAATATGAACTAAGTAAATATCCATCTGGTTAGTTAAAAAAAAAAGAAAAAGGAAAAGCAAAATAAAATAGAGAGAGACATTGTTGTCCATACTGATTGATTAATATGTATGTGTAGATATGTATCCATATGTATAAATATGTGAAGTGTGTATATATGCTTTTATGAAAGGAGATATTCAAAGGTTTTTGGCTTGACCAACTTCATAAAATATGACCATGTGACCAAACATCAAAGCTTTTTTTTTTAAATCCCTTCTTGATTGGACAAAAGAAATTTTCATCTCTTGCTTATATATATCGTACATGTCTCTCAGTAGATGATGAAATTTGGTCAGAAATCAATATTTGATTTATCAGTAAGAAATAGATTTGATTACAGCTTTGAAATGTTTCCATGATTTTTAAGTTACATTCATTTTCCCATGATTCCAAACTGTAGATATATTTCTACACAACACATGTCTAAATAGATGTAGAGAGTATGGTCATAGGAATCAACATTGAATAGTGATTGCCAGTACTTTGTTATGACATCACATGTACATGTGCAATGATTGTGGGCATGCAGAGGGGACATGATGTAAAACGCCTTGATCACTTTGACATAATGCACATACATCGGTGTCAGTGTACCCCAACAACATGAGGATGCTCACATCTGGTAGGAGATTATAGGTAGATCACAGAAAGAATGATATTATCAAAGGTTCCATTGCAATCAGAGTATTCCAGAATAGCTTCATTCGTTTAATGTCACTCCATATAGTTCAAACACATTGTTTTGACTGAGAAACAGCAGTAGATTTTGCTGCTTTTCTTCAAAATTCCTGATTTCTTCAGTCAACATGTCTGGCTTTTCTTTAGACCCTCTTTGTGGAAAAACTGGTTGCTTGTGCTGCTCAGGTTAGCTTGATCCTGCTTCTTGGGTGGTTTGTACTTCTGACTATTTGGTGCAATTTGTGGACAAACTCATCAGCCGAGTCGCTCATCATCATGTGAAGATATAACTTCCCGACCCTGAATTCTTCCATCAATGTGGAGATGGAAAGTTTCAGGTTTCTGGCATTGCTAATGAGTCCCACTGTGGTGAAGTCAGGGGAACTCCAAGCCACTTGCGAAAATACTTGTTGATACACAGCTGCATCTGCTGAATGTGAAATAGATTAATATCATACACTGGCAATGGCCACAGAAGCCAGGGTAGCAAACAATGTTGGTAGCAGCAAGCCTTTAATTTGTCATGGAGATGGGTTCTGTCGATGGATTCAATATCTAGTGCCACTTCCTGCACCTCCTTACTTCAGTGCCGATCAGTCAGTGGAATCTCATACAGTCATCCGAGTCTCTTCATTGTCTTCTCTTTATTTAACTGTCGGGAGCATGTCAACCCTTAATGCATAAGTATATCCACTTGACAGAGCCTCTAAGTAATGATAAGCTCCAGCTTTTCTTTCGTTTAACCTTCATTCTTTCCTACTTGAAGAGCTTATTGGTAGTGCTGTAGTAGTTCTTTAGCACAAACCTTAGATATGGCATCACGATGAACACCCTGGAAAGAAGAAGGACAATTTGTTCCTTAATTATCACTCCCATTGCTGTGTCTGCTACACCCTGTATATGAGTTCCATGAACATAATGAAAAGAAGTAGTAAAATTGGTGATGTAGTTATCAACAGTGAACTTCATAAATGTTTCTCTGAAATATTTCATTATAATTTCCACAACTTTACTTAGGAAGTTGAAAAATTCAAGGGACATTCGAATTAGCCCATGAGAAACTGATCTGTACACATTTGTGAGATCAGGTCAAATTAGATGAAGCTCAGTTTTATTTAGTTTGGCTTATAGGATTGAGTTCTAAATCATTTGTGAATGCTCAAGACAGCCAGGGAAGCCAGGTATTCCAGCTTTCTAGACAGGTATGTTTATGTAATGGTTACCTAACTGGTAGTCCATCAAGGATCACAAAATATATTTTTCCACTCTACATTCAAATAAAAGATGGGGGCAGAAATTTGCAATGCCTTTTGCATTCTTTTCCTTAGGTATCCAAATGCCATCTGCCAAGCACCACTCTTGTGGTACAATACCTGGTTTATATGTGCAATGGGGGATTTGCTTGTGGACAATTCTTATATAACTTATAGGATATTCCATCTATTCCAGGTGCATTACAGTCACAAGATTTACAGACAAATTTCCAAATTTCCTTCAACTTTAGTCCTCTGTCATTACACATGAACTCTAGATCTTGGAGCCTAGGAAGGTCATTCATAATAGGGATTGGAACATTTTTCCAAGTTGCAAAATACATCATCCTCAGATGGTTCTCGAGTTAATCCTGTGGTATGTTGAGTTTTTCACTCTTAGTGTTGGTGAACAACATTTTAGTAAAAGTGTAAGGATTATTGTAAAATGATCTTCAAGATGGTTGCTTTTTCTTCCAATGTTTTCTTTGGTTCTCAGTTCTAGAGATCACTAAGATCCTTTCTTTAATATCCTTAAGGCCTTCCTTCTCATGAAATGGAGTTTCTTCGATTTGGCATTTCGCAATTCTCTGCTCTTAGTTTACCCTTCTGAATCTGTCGTCTATTTGGTCACTTCTCTTCTTTCCTATCTCCTCTTGCAGTTGCCACACCAAACCATTCAAGACAAACCTCTTACACAACTCTGCAAATATCTGATCCAATGGCTAATGGGGCCCTTTAGATGGTTGGGAAATATTAATGCGAGTTTCTGATCGTGATTCGACCAAGTAGCTCTTTGATTATATTTGGGTCATTCGATTCTTGGCTTACTGGGAATTTACCAAGGGTCCTGAGTCCCTAAACACTGTGGCTGTAATCCAGATTCATAATCTCAACATCTGACTTACATTCTCCAATAGGGGAATTTGCATTACTTGCACCAGTGTTATAGTGGAACACACCTATTCTATAGTTAATAGACTCTCCCACCTATAATAAGTAGGAGTAGTAAGAGTAAAGTCGCTCAGTGGGTCAGTCAGTCAGTTGATGCCGGATGACCGTCAGTCGGATACTAAAGTATCAGCGACCACAACTAGATTTCTCTGTGTCATTACCTATTATATCAAGTTCCTAACGTTTTGTACGTCGAACCTATTTTTGGACCGACTTAGTACAAATACAAGCCTCCACTGTGAAACCACTCCATAACAACCAGTGTGCCTTGTAAACCTCACAAGCTGTTGAATTTCCTGTTGCAATCACATGTTGTAACCTGTTTCAAGTCCCTGACATTATCATTTGAATAAGTCAGATGGGTTATGTATTCTTCCACCCTACTATAGACTGCCAGAGGGCATTTTTTGTTTGTTGTGCTTTAGCATTCCAGGATGCCACCCCAATTTACTAGGGGTGTTCACTTCAACTTTCTGAAATTTCCAAAGAGTATTGTTGTTCAATTTTCTACATAAAATGTGTGAAAATATGTGCGATATCCTGCCCTCATCAGCCATCAACCAGGGGAGGTAACACAGTTTTGGTGGCTAAGCTCTTGCTGCCAGACAGAGTATTGTTCTTTGTGTAGACATGTCAGTCTCTTGTGTTTTTTTTACAACTGCAAATTGGATTTTCAATGTTGTGTTTGCTTTTGTTCATTAACCAATACACAATCCACTCATAGAGACCATTATTAATGATGTAGAATGGAAGGTAGAAAGATGTATTTCACATGGGGGAAGCATTGTATTACAAGCATAGTTTTAACTAACTTTGTTTATTAACTCGATACCTTTGGTCTGGAAATGATGTGAAGTATGCTTCAGGCTCTGGCCAGTAATGCCCACCTTAAAATTATTGAACATATGATGTACAAATCTATATATCAGACTAAAAGTGAATAAGTAAATGACAAGATGGAAAAAACTCCTAAGTAACACATTTTGTATCTAGAAGAAACCTCAGATTAATAATAGTGTTTTGATGAAAGTGGTAGCAAGTTTGAAATAAAGATTGTTTTAATTTCCAAGTTACAGTATTTTAATTGTA
Organism: Acanthosepion lycidas; assembly: GCA_963932145.1. NCBI lineage: Eukaryota > Metazoa > Mollusca > Cephalopoda > Sepiida > Sepiidae > Acanthosepion > Acanthosepion lycidas. The sequence continues at coordinate 117,295,900 of OZ010573.1, forward strand.
TTGTGATAACAAAAGTTTCCCTACAATGTGCAATTTTTGTTGTGTAGAGTAATGCTCATCAGCACAGAAAGTACAATAAATCCTAAAGATTTCTATATTGATACATGTGATGTTGAATACTAATTTATTGTGGTGGAATAATGTTTTGGGTTTGTATTGTAAGCATTAAAATTATTGGCCATTTCAAAATTGATGTTTTTATCTAGATAACTGCAGAGAATTACTGTAATGTTTTCAATCATTTTTCATTGGTACATTAATAAGCTTTTGTATATTAATGCAAGATGATACAAATTTAAATTTTGCAAAGGTATTTCCAAGTATATGAAGAAAGGTTTCAAAAACACAAAAGATTAGTGTAATATACAAGGAAGCAGGTGTTGCAAATGTGAACAAAGAGGAAACATTAAGTATATCAAAAATATTGGCTAAAGACATGAAAGCAACCAAACTATCACCTTTGAGTAAACATCACAAAGAAAAATGGATAAATTAAACAAAGAAGTACATGAAAACTAAATTCTTAAAAGCAATCTTTAGTGATGAATGGAGAGCTTCATTGGATAACCTCAAACCGTTGGACTAATGATCAGTTTTTTTATGGAAACTGCTACCAAGATGACAATTGGAGTTGAGTAGTATAATGTTTTAGGTGAGAATTGTAGGCAGTAATATTATAGGTACTTTCAAATTGATAATGTAAATATAGAAATACATTTTAATAGTAAAAATACCAGCAATACATTTCTATATTAAAGAACCAACACATGAAAAACATATTTTATCTGTAGTTGAAGGCATACAATTGTGTTCAAAATATATTTATTTGAAGCCATAAAATTGTGCAAATTATTTAGATTTTGGCATTAAATAACCCATAGAGGTTGATATGCTGCTAAACAAAATCAACTAACATGAACTCTGTCATGACATTAATCCATATAATATTCTACAACTTCTTCAATCAAACTTTATTCCAAAATATAACTTAAAAAACAACAACATAAAAGACACATCATTGTCTCTAGTAATCATGTCCACAGAAATATGTATATGCAGAAAAGCTGAGTATCATCTACCATGTAATCAATTGTGAAAGCAGAATAACATGTATCATATTTCTATTACTTCAAAGCTCCCAAGAAAATTAAATTTGGGCATTAGATAACTCATGAGGAGTTGATATGTCATTAAAGAAATCAATTAAGAAGAGATTTGAGAAAAGGTTAGTGTAATACACAAGGAAATAGAAGCTGCTGTTGTAAATGTAAACAGAGAGTATGTCAAGAACATTGGTTAAAGATATGAAAGCAACCAAACTATCACCTTTTAGCAAACAAATCAAAGAGAAATAGGTAAGTTAAACAAAGAAGTACATGAAAACTAATTTCTCAACAGCAATCTTTAGGGATGAATGGACAGCTTCATTGGATAAACCCAAGAGGCTGGATTAGAGGTCAGTTTTTCATGAAACCTGTTTATGAGCATGACTAAGATGACAACTGGAGTTGTGGATTATAATGTTTTGGGTGGGTATGTAGGCAGTGAAATTATAGGTCCTTTCAAATTGATGATGGTATCAAGATAACTGAAAAGAATTATTGTAATGTTTCCAATCATTTTTCATTAGTGCAGGTCATAATTAATAAACTTTATGCTTGAGTATATTAATGCAAAATAATACAACTTTATATTTTTCAAAGTTTACTATTTCCAACTGTACCAAGTTTCAAAGACACAAAATTAATGGAACGACCAATTGTCTCACCAGATATTAATCAGCTATATTCATTATTTTAGAGATTTATATAAGAATGGAAACATTAAAAAGACATTCTCTGGAATGTAATAAAAACTGCTAAAAGTAACGTTAAAGTTAACGGATTAGAAAAGTTTAAAAATAAATCAATGACTGAAAGATTAATGAAGCTCACATTAATACATAAATATATTAAAAATCTTTTAATGTCTATGGTACATCATGTTAATGATATGTTTTAAAAGTCTATACCTTCTGGATATATTTATAAGTAAAAATTGTTGAACTGTACATAATAAAACCTGACTCTCATGAAACAAATTATTATTAATATTTTTAAGAGGGAGTAGATATAAGCTGAAACTTAAAAAATATATTTGTTCATATAAAATATATTCAGAATCTTTTACCAACATCAGTTTATTAATAGCAATTTTATTGTGAAAATATTCACTTGGATAATTTTTGGCCAACATCAATTTCTTCCTAATTTAAGTGCAAAAACGCTGGACTTGCATTATAAAATATGATATAGTATTTGTGTGTATGTGTTAGCATATATATATATATATATATATATATATATATATATATATACATACATATATATATATATGCACATAGACAAATATATAAGATCACTTGAGATATGTAAAATGACAAACATCAAGCAGCGTATATTCCTATATCCACACTGTCTAGATCTACAAATACTCTATTTCTCATACTGAACTCTTTTCCTCTATAAGTAGGGAGTATTTTAAACTCTCTCTCCCCCTTTATATATATATATATATATATATATATATATATATATTCTCTGTAGTTAGTAATTGTTCTTTAAGGAAAATATTATTAAAAGCAGCAAACATTTTGTGCTGATTAATTTTAATGATTGACTTTATAAATACATTAATTATATATATATATATATATATATATATATATATTATATTATATGTAGATTTAATAGGCTGGTTAATAAAATTTGAAGAATAAAAAGCCAATAAAATGATACTAATATTGTCAATAAAACTGATATTCATTATATATTAACCTTTTGAAACATTAAAAAATAGATTTTAATATTAGAATTTTCAAACGCACCCGTCTTCTTTTTCAACAATATCAGGAATAAACAAACATGTGGGGGACTTACTTGTCTGAGGAATGTGCTGGTTAGAGGACTCTCTCACAATTTTCAGTTTCTCTACACTTTAAGAAACCATTTCATAGTGTTGATGACATTAAATGCATGCTTTTAGTGTCTTCATTCAATAGCTATGAAGAAAAAGATGGAGATCGGAGTTGATATTTATTTTCAAAATGAATTCAAACATTGAGAGATTAAACAGGGATTTGGGTTTATTCAGAGAGTATAATTTCCACAGGGTGACCTCTATATATATTACTATAAACATATTTAGTGCAAATATATGTTCAAATAGAAATCTTTATTTTCTCATATATATATATATATATATATATATATATATATTACTATAAACATATTTAGTGCATGTGTTCAATTATGTTTTCAAGTAGAAATCTTTATTTTCTTATTGTTATGGTCAGGTTCCTTGTACCACGGTGATAGTCCAAGGTAGAACCAATAAAGAAGAACTCGAATACGGATATGGACTAACACAGATATATTACAAACAGGAATATATACAGAGAAGAAGAAAGTATTAGTATGAACAATCAGGTTTAGTAGTACTTGTCTAAATGCGACTCTGTTTCGGACTGCTTCTGACTTGACTGACTTACTCGCTGGCTCTGACTGACTGACTGACAAACTCCTGACAGACTTCACTCCAGACTTCAGACTGAATGGTATTTAGTCACCCCAATCATCAGGGCATCATGTGGCACAAGGCTGGTTTAATGTGGGATCTTTGAGCCTGTGGGCTCGTCCCAAAATATGCCCTTTGAACCCATATAAACGGGTTCAGGGTCGGTTTACCTCCCCAAAAGAGACTCCACCTTTTGGTGTAGCCTCGTTCGGGTTCCTCCCCGCCCGAAGGCAGAGAGTTCAACTGATTCAGCCGGTCGGCCGACTTCAGACTGAACTCTTTGCTTCCTCTTGAGGCGCAGTATTTATTACGTATGGAATAGCCCATTATGTTATTATGGGTAAGGTCCCATAACATTTATATATATATATATATATATATATATATATATATATATATATAGTATTAGGTTGGTGCAAAAATAATATCGTTTTTGATGTATTTTTTAACATCAAAAACAATATTATTTTTGCACCAACCTAATACTATAAACATATTTATTGAATGTCTGTATTCAAGTAAAAATCTTTATTTTCTTATATATATATATATATATATATATATATATATATATATATATTACTATAAACATATTTAGTGGATGTATGTGTTCAAGTAGAAATCTTTATTTTCTTATATATATATATATATATATATATATATATATATATATATATATGTACACACACACTACTATAAATATATTTAGTGTATACATGTGTTCAAGTAGAAACCATTGTTTTCTTCTTCTTAACATTAGATTAGAATAAGTATAAAAAATTTAATGACTGAAAAGTTGATTAAAACTATTATAACTAATTCCATGAAAAATGTTCAGAAAAACTACATTCTTTAGTAACACCAGCTTCGACCTTTACAGCCGAGATCTACTTTAATATGTCCACAGGGTCAAAACATCTCATTCCCTACATATTCCTTTGGGAAGAATGGCTTTCAATCCAAAAACTTCTACTTTATGGAACTGATTCTCATGTTGATGCCTCCAAAAACACTACAATCTTAACCTCTTCAAGTCTAGTATCAATAGATAACTACCTGTTATTTTTCACCCTGTCACCCCTTTCCCACAGACTAAATACTGTGATCCTCCATCACTATTTCAATGCTAAGTATTCTAACAGGCTACATTTATCTCACCACCCCTGACATTTACAACTGGGGCCCACCATATACAAGTATGAATCATCTCCATTCCTTTTATATTCCAACAGTAAGAAGTAAGTTCCACTCAGACAGATTCTTCCTAAGAACTGCTGCTTTTGCAGAACAGACTCCTGGCAGGATGTTTTCCCAATCACTACAATTTTGACCTCTTATTTTCTAGGGCTAACTGTTATTTTTCCTGCATGGCCTCATGAACTTCCGTTCTTGGCTTTTCTTATGCTCATAAAACATTACAACAGTGACCCTCTACCTTGAGTGTCTCTTGGGGCTTGTATTGAGTGAACATTAGTATAAAAAATAACCCTTTTAATCTTCACTTCCTATTTCTTCCTCTTATATTCATATCACAAAACTAATTCAATAAACTTCTACCTTGAATGACTCTTGTGTTTTGTATTGAGTGAATATTAGTGTAAAAAAGCTAATAATGAATATCTGTAGATAATAAACTGAAATCATAAACTTGTAATCAACCAATTTTTTCACAAGGGAAGTTTTATGTGTCCCCCAGTGTGGATTGAGGTGGTTGTTCAGGGGATCTGAATGGTTAATTGTACAAAAAGTGGAATCAGTAAAATGTGTTCAAACTCTAGCATTTACTTTATACTAGTGACCTTGTGAAAGGTAAAATAACCCTCTATCTTGAGTGGCTCTTGGGATTTGTATTAGGAGGACTTTAGTGTTACCTTGTTATTTACAAGGGCACAAGTATGAGCAATAATTGAAGACCAAACTCACTACTAATAATCTATAAGCCCAGTTTGCTAACTATTCTGCTACAATGAAGTGATTGGTAGTGTCACATTGTTGCTACTATCTATGATTCATTCCTTGTCACCAAAAGATTGAATCTTGTCTCATTAATCATGGTATCAAGGTAGAAGTGGGAGTCAATAGAAGAGGAGTCACAGAAGACTGTGAAGAAAGTAGTGGGAGGAGAAAATTCACTTACAACAAATATGCAAATTAATGCTGTCACCCTTCTTTGCTAAGTTATTTATTTCTCTCTTTCCTTTTTTCTTATTTTCCTTTTTCCTTCTTTTCAATTTCTTTTTCTCTTTTTTCTTTGTTTTTGGAGGAGGAGGAGAACTGTAACTTTTTTCTTATTTCCTTTCTATTTTCTTTTCCGTGGGAGGGACTATATTTTTTTATTTCTGCTCTGTGAATCCACCTACTTTCCTACCACTGTTATATTTCACCTCAAAATAAGTATGTATATATGTATATATAGATGGATGGATGGAGGAAGATGAAATCATCTTTGAAAAAACTCATTTGGGAGTTATAAATCCTGAGTCTTATTCAATCATGAGTCAACTGATGATGATAAAAAGTATTTAGATCTTGAAGATATTCATCCCAATCATAGATTCTACAAGTATAAAATTATCACGAGACAGTAGTTAAGATAATCATAAAATTTTCAGAATTTCTAGAAGAGAAATACTTCTGTCTCATCAAGAATAATAATGGAAACTATTTTTTCACATTTGACTCATGTACAGGGTGTTTCAGCAAAATCCGACACTTGACAAAAAGAAAACGAAATAGGCAATAAAAACAAAAGTTGTATATGCAGATACCCGACAGTTTATTTAGCAACAGTTAGAGTTCCATATTACATTATTTTCCAATGCAACCGCGGCCGGCAGCGACGACCAATCTCAAGGCGGGCAAGAAATGAGTCACATGCTTTGGCAACCATGTCCATAGCAGCATGTTGTGGGTGTGCTTGTTGGTCTTGGCTTTGATCACGCCCCAGAAGAAATAGTCAAGGGGGTTGCAGTCAGGTGAGGTGGGCTGCCACAAGTTCGGCGACAAGTGGTGAGTAACATTGTTGAGCAGCCACACCAGGGTTGTCTTGGACTTGTGTGCAGCAAGGGGGATGTCATGCCTGTGTTCTTCTTTCAAAAGGGCGAGAGAGTCACCACTGAGATCTACCAGGAGGTTCTGAAGAGTGTGGTGAAGCCCTGGTTGGACAAGATCACCACCGGACACCCCCTATGTCTTCCAGCAGGACTCCACTCCTGCACACAAGGCCAAGACGGCCCAAGCGTGGCTGCTCAACAATGTTCCTCACCACTGATCGCTGGACTTGTGGCCACCCTCCTCACCTGACTGCAACCCCTTTTACTATTTCTTCTGGGGTGTGATCGAGGCCAAGACCAACAAGCATGCCCACAACATAGTCGACTCTCTGAAGGCTGTCATCGTGGAGGCATTCGCTGCCATGGACAAGGATATGGACACCAAAGCGTATGACTCATTTTGCACCCACATTGAGATGTAGTGGTGGTTACATTGAAAAATAATGTAGTATGTACCTCTTGCTAAATAAGCTGTTGGGTATCTGCATATACAGCTTGTTTTTATTGTCTATTTCGTTTTCTTTTTGTCAAGTGTTGGATTTTGCCACAACACCCTGTATGTATGAACATACAAATAAGTACTAAAACGTGAGTTGGGTAAAGTAAAACTAACATTAATTAGCATACAGATATATATATATATATATATATATATATATATATATATATATATATACCGGGTTAACAGCAAATTTTTCTAAATCATGTTACAGCATAATTGTTCATCCCAAAAACTGTTTAATATTTAAAAATCACCAAACTAATTGAGTTTCTTTTTTCCATGTTTTCACCATCTGAACACCATTTGTCATGAGAATCAATGAAAAACCCTTTGAGCTATTCAGTTAGAAAGACAATAGGTTAAAATCATTTTGTGTCAGCGCAAGTGTCTTCTCAACTGAGAAATAGCAAATGGAATAAAATCATTCAGACCTTCAGTAATGGTATCGGCATTCATACTCTGGCTTCCATCTTCAAAATCCATTTGAGAACCATCAAGAGAATGGTGAATAAGTTTTAAAAAGAGGGAACAGTAGAAAGGAAAAATGGATCAGGAGGTCATAACAGGAAGAGGGATCATCATTTCAAATTAGAGCTAAAGAGATCAATTAGAAAAATCCAATCTGTGAGGCACCTTGTTACTTCAATACTGTTGTAGCATACCTATGAACAATAATGGGTATGCCTTCATTCACATAAATACTATAGTAAATACTGTTGGTTGGTGTGCAGTTGGAGATTTGCCTCTGGCTATGCCTCCAGACAGAGAGGATCCTGAGATGAGGCTATGTTGAAGGGCAGAGTCTCATCTTGGGAAACAGCTACCCAACCTTATTTTATATGGGCTCTATGGGGAATTTTTGGCTGAGCCTATGGTCTTTGATACTCCACATTAAATTCGGCCGTGTGCCACATCTGACCACATGCTGTGGTTGGTAGCTATCCTGTGGTTGGAGATTCATTATGGAATACACTTTACTCATTTCCAGCAGTTGACTACTTCTTCTATGTGCAGCTGGTGAATCTTATATGTGTTGTTCATGTTCTAAGTATTATCATTCATTACAAACCTTCATGTAATTATTCTATTCAGTAATTTTACCTAGGTTACAATAAATACAGAAGGTTAGAAGGTTAGAGAGGGCAAAGACCATCTTGAATAAGTTGGAAAATGATCCTGGAATAATATATATATATTTGAAATTTATTTCAATTCTTCATGAGTTTCTAAATCTTAGCTATAATTAATTAATGGTGATCATATGATTTTCATATATGATCAAATTCATCACAATTCTTCTGTTAAGCTTGCAGAGTAATTATACAGTGCCATGCAAAAGTTTACAACACATTACAAAAATGTTTCTTTAGATATTTCTAATACTGATTAATGAAACTTTTACTGCTAATATTACATATGATTAAGTCTTCAGTCAAACAATCAGATTTAAGAAATTCTTACTTATTATAAAACGCAGATTGTGTGTGTGTGTGTCTGTACATTTATATATTGGATCGGATTTCCTACATTTTTCATCTGATTTCAACAAAACTCCACAGGACTACGTAAAATTACCTTGCGGTGGTTCTAACAGCACCAAATATTGGAAAAACACAATTGTTTTTGCACAAAATCAATTTGAAAACACGATTAAGAGGCATCACAAGAATGAAAGGGGGACAACTTATATCGAGTTATACTTATTATAAAACCCAGGTTGTTTGTGTGTGTGTGTGAGTGTGTGTGTTCGTTTATATATGGGATTGGATTTCCTACATTTTCCAACCGATTTCAACAAAACTTCACTTTTTTTTTGGCAGGTAGTGTTTCTTATTGTCTTGCACACTTTTTTCTTTATTTTTACATTCAGAATGCTTTAAAAATTCCATTTACAAGACAATTGTTTATAATAAAAAACTATTCAATCAGTAGACTCATAACAATTGAAAACAATATTTTTGTTTGAGCATGGGTTTGACCAATTCATAAAAAAAACAAAAAAAAAACTAATTAAGACATGCGTGTCCGTCAACCTTAAACAATAATCTTTATCAATTTTATTTTTCAGTCTTTATGATGGTTGATACTTGATCTATCTCTTACTGTTATATCCCTGGCAACGCCGGGCTCTACTACTAGTATTCAATAAAAATATCCAACCAAGAAAAAACAATATTTAATAACGCAAAAGTTTACAATACATTTATTAAATCATGTATTAATATTTTGTAGCATAACTGTTATTGCTAATAACAGCATGTAGGTGTTTAGAGTAGACCCCTATGAATTTCTTGCATGATTCTTGACTAATATTTTTCCATTCTTCATGACAAAATTCCTTTAGTTCATGCAAGTTTTGCGGGTTCCTTCTTTGAATTCTCAGTTTCAGCTCCCTCCATAAATTTTCAATTGGATTGAGATCTGGAAATTGACTTGGCCATTTTAGAACCTCTATTCTATTTGAACTTAACCATGATTTTGTAAGCTTTGCAGTATGTTTAGGATTGTTGTCTTGTTGAAAAACCTAACCTGGTTTCAAGCCCAGCAAATGTGCACTCTAGCATAAATTTATCTCCTTTTATTATTTCAATGTTCTCTATACCTTGGGCACTAAAGCAACCCCAGATCATGATTGATCCACCTCCAAATTTTACTGTTGGGATAGTATTCTTCGGCAAATATTCAGTACCCTTCTTTCTCCAGACCTTTGCCACAGCATTTCTGACAAAAATTTTCATTTTCATTTCGTCTGACCAAAGTACATTTTCCCAAAACACTACAGGTTTGATACAATGCTCGTTTGCAAAATCCAGTCTAGTAAGAACGTGTTTTCGCTTACGAAGTGGTTTTTTCCTTGGATTCCCCAAAAAGATATATCAATATGGTGAACAACTAATTGTATCCATACTCACTTTTACTACACTTGCTTCTAGTGTCTTGGATATGATGATAAACTACAACTATGTCCTGGGTATGACAATAAACTACATCTGCATCCTAGGTATGACAATAAACAACGTCCAACAGCAAGGCCTTTGATCAGGAGTTTTTGAGGAGCGTGGAACCACCTCTTAATTGCTGGTGTTCCCAGGTCCACCCTGACCCGGGGTAGTGGCACCTGTTAGGGTCCCAGCTCTGGGCAAATAGTTAACCCTGAAACTGAAGTAAAAAGCATTATAAAAGTGTAAAAATAGGTTTTATTACCAGAAATATGTTTTTTTTTTAAAAAAAAACTATTACCAGCAATACGTTTTTGAAAATAATATTACCAACTATACAATTTTGAGGAAAAAATATTCCCAGAAATAGATTTTTGGCAAAACAAAAATATTACCAGGAAAAAAAAATTTGTTGGCATTAAATGACTCATTGAGGTTGATATGCTGTAAAACAAAACAAACCAAACCAAGCCACTTGTTTTTAGTCCTCCCTGAAGTGCTTTAAGCATAACTCAGGGCTCATTGCCAACTTTTCTCACCAATAATCTTGTCCTCAATTCTATTACCTTTCTAGGACAAACAGCTTTTTTTGGGATGAATGGTATGACATGTCTTCCAGTGACAAACTGTCATACCAAATGAACTCAATGGCTCATTTAACTGACTAGATACCTTCCTATAACCAATTTCATTTGTATGAAGGTCAGCAATATGTTTACAGAGGTCTTGATCAATTATTTTGCTTTTCCCCATTTTGTCAGTGTTTAAAAGAATGGTTGATAGAAAAAGAATGATGCAATACTTTTAATCATTCTGAAAAGTAATCATAAAATTAATGTGGAACATTCTAAAAAATAACCCCTTGTTTGGAACATTCTAGAACACTTTTGGAACACTTTTATAAAAAGGCTATTGTAAATAAAAAATGTGTTGTAGACTTTTGAGTTTCTAAATATCGGTTTTTCTTAGTGGGATACACTTTTGAGGGTTTTTTTTTTTAAATCTGATTGTTTGACTGAATACCTAAATATATGTTCTATGAGCAGTAAAAGTTTAATTTAATTTAGAAATACCTAAAAACATTTTTTGTAATGTGTTGCAAACTTTTGCATGGTACTGTACATTCTTATTGCTCAAAGTAGAGTCCAGTAGTATTATAAAATCCTTGGAGAATTCCAGCAATATTCTTAATCATTTCTAAGATACAACAGTTCAAAGCTTAATCTAACAAATGGATAATTTTGCTGTTACACCCGGTATATATACATAATAAATTTTAAAATGATTAAAATCAAAAATCCAGTTACGACTAAGATCAAAAAAAACACAAGGTGCCTTTTTTAGTTGAAAATAAAATTAGACTAAAGGGAAAATTTCTATGTATAAGATCTTAAAAATGGGAATTATTTGTCAGGTCTAGATCTTGCTCTGTTTGAATCTTAATTTTTTTTTCCCTTTTTTAATTCCTGATTTTATCTTAGTCGTAATTGTATTTTTATTTTAATCATTAAATCATGGGTCCCATTTTAAAATTGATACTTTCTCAGTGTGGCTCAAGAAATATATATATATATATATATATATTATATATATATACACCACACACAATATGTATGTACATATGCTTCTATACACATAAATTCAAATTATTTTCACACAATAAATCAAGATAAATTGTAAATATAAATATATTTATGTACGTTATACACATCATATAGAAGTGCTTAATAAAAAAAAGCCCATGACCTGATTCAGTTTCTAAAATGTAAGCAAAGACCAAACATCATCATTTTTTTGAAATGCCTTCTTGGTAGGGCAGAGGACTTTTCACCACTAAATTATATATATAATCCATTTACTCAAGTTTATGAGATAAGTTATACATTGTTTTCCTCTGTCATTCTTGCCTTCAATATGTCCTGTAAGTATAAGATTTTCCAAGCCAAATGTGGTTCTACAGGAGGATGGTGAGAATACCATGGACCAAACATATGAGCGACAATTAATTTTTTGAGAAAATGGAAACAAAAAAGAAACTTATATTTAGCATCAGAGAGAGTTGAAATGTACCTTAGAAATTTCAACTCTTTTTGATGCTAACTATAAGTTTCTTTTTTGTTTCCATTTTCTCAAAAAATGAATTGTTGCTCATATGTTTGGTCCATGGTATTCTCACCATCCTCCTGTAGAACCACATTTCTGCTGTAACCATCCTCCTCTTCATCTGTGAGGAGACTGTCCATCATCCACTGCCATACAGGAGGACTGATATTACATAACAGTTCCATACACTTTTCTTTGTTTCTCTTGCTTCAAGTCACTTCTTCATCTGTAAGGAGATTGTCCAGCATCCACTGCCATACAGGAGGACTGATATTACATAACAGTTCCATACACTTTTCTTTGTTTCTCTTGCTTCAAGTCACTTCTTCATCTGTAAGGAGATTGTCCAGCATCCACTGCCATACGGGAGGACTGATATTACATAACAGTTTCATACACTTTTCTTTGTTTCTCTTGCTTCAAGTCACTTCTTCATCTGTAAGGAGATTGTCCAGCATCCACTGCCATACAGGAGGACTGATATTACATAACAGTTCCATACACTTTTCTTTGTTTCTCTTGCTTCAAGTCACTTCTTCATCTGTGAGGAGACTGTCCAGCATCCACTGCCATACAGGAGGACTGATATTACATAACAGTTCCATACACTTTTCTTTGTTTCTCTTGCTTCAAGTCACTTCTTCATCTGTAAGGAGATTGTCCAGCATCCACTGCCATACAGGAGGACTGATATTACATAACAGTTCAGTACACTTTTCTTTGTTTCTCTTGCTTCAAGTCACTTCTTCATCTGTGAGGAGACTGTCCAGCATCCCCTGCCATACAGGAGGACTGATATTACATAACAGTTCCGTACACTTTTCATCGTTTCTCACAGACTTTTTCTGTTCCTTAATACTTTGTTCAGCTTTTGGAAGGCATCCTTGGCTATCTCAATGCACCTTCAGATTTCAGTGTCAAAATTTCTGTCTTCTATTAAAACACTTCCCAGATATTGAAATATTTCTACTTGTTTAATTTTGGTTTCTCCAACTGATTTTATTTCATTTTCCCACAACTTCTAAGTTTAAAACTCAATTTTATTTCACTTGTATTTGTTGTCAACCAAAGCCAGATAACCCAGTCTATCCTGTTATTTAACTCATAGATGGAGGAAGGGACATGAAATGGGTTCATAGCTTTCCCCCCGATCATTTATATTATAGTGAATGCAGCAGAATAATTCAGAATTTTAACTCAGCTTGTCAATTCAGTATTTTGTACTGCAAGCCATCATGCTACACACTGTTGTGGTTATGAAAAAAATTAATAATGAATTATTATACCTTAATTTATTCCAGGGATTATATCCCCATTGTTATCTTAACACAATGTACCACACCTTGTGGATAAAAGTGGTGGTGAAGCTCAACTAGTTTCATGTGAGTTGCAAGTTCAATCGCTGGATTATGTAATGCGGAACGATATACCATCAATTAATCTTGAGAAAATTTTATGAATTCTCCACACGACTGAATTGATTCATTTTCTTGCTTTTGTTGTATTCTGAAAGAAGGCTGTAGAGTACATCAGCCAATGCTCTGTGTTACAAAGAAAGTGATACAACTCCATAATGTACATTTAATACAGTTTATAGAATTTCACATTTCTCATGTCAGGTCAAGCTTAGGCCTGCTGCTGGTAAAATGTAACCCAGTCCAACCTGCCGGCCACATGGATGGGTGGTTGGCAATTAAACCTGTTCTCCCACCAGCTTTTCTGCTGGTGAGAAGGGTGGCATGTCATCACCAAACAGGAGAAAAAAAAAAGACTTGACAAAAGTTAAATGAGCTTATCGGAGCCAATGGCCAAATATATATATATGGCTACGATTGGGTCTCAAGCTTTGAATGACAACCTTCCTAGAGACGATATCTTGATAAGAACACTTGGTGTACTTGGACTACAGTGAGTGCCTAAGTTGGGCATCAGGGTGAGCATCTAGCCTTGTAAATCCGTGCCTCAAATAATCTTTTATCAGGTAGGACCCACCATGATTTGTGTGAAATTAATCCTGGTCCTGCCTCAACAGCTAGCTATCTATCTTTCTACATATGTTATGTATGCTTATTAAATACAAATCAAATGTCATTTATATACAGGATGGGTCTGAAGACTTGAATGGCTACCTTCCTAGAGATGGTATCTCGATAAAAACACTGTGTACTTAGACTACCGTGAGTGTCTGAGTTGGGTGTTAGGAAGAGCATCCACCCTTGTAAAACTTGGCCTCAAATTTTACATAAATTTGTTTGTGTTTCATAATTACTTCAAATATTTATTATTTATTAATAGTTCTGAGGAATCAACCAACAATCTATTCCCCCTTTATTGTTCATGACCTCCTGTCAATGATTCACTAACTGGTCAATATCTCAACAAATAAAATCACAAAGTTTTGACTTGAAAAATTCACCAAGCCACATTTTCAGCTCCACATCGTTGTTGAAAAAACACCCCTCAAATTATTAGAAAATGACCAAAAAAAGTTAGTAGTCTGAAGCAGCTAAATCAGGAGAATATGGTGGGCCTGGCAGAACTTACCAAGTGAGCTCTTTAATTGCATGTTGGATCATGTTAGCAACATGAGGATGAGCATTGCTATGTTGAATAATCACAATGTATCGCCAGCTAGGTCTTTTCAGCTGAACTGCCTCCTTGAACCTGTTCATTTGTTTAACATAGAGCTTAGCATTGTTTGGTTATATTGAAGCATTTCATCTACATACACAGCACAAATGTCTCGAGCAGCTTTGACAGCACTGTGACCTTGATTAAAAGCAGAAAGCTGATGAACATGCTCATTCTTGTCTACTTGGCATTCCATTTCAAAGTGGTGTCTAATCTGAAATCAAGTTCCAATAATGTTAGATAACAGTTTCACAGGATGAATAGAATTACAAGGATAAAAAATGATGATACTTCAAGATCATTTGAATATCAGAAAAAATGAATGAATATATGTAACAACCTAATATTATGACAAATCTCATTATATTGACAGGTGTATGTGTAAAGATAAACTGAGATCATCTGTCAGGCAGGACCTACCTTGCTTTGTGTGAGATTAATCCTGGTACCACCTCAACAAAAAAAAACAACATGTCTATGATGATAATGAGGATAAAAAGTACATCATTATACATGTCCATCCTCAAAAGTCTGACGTTTGGTCATATGGTTAGATTTTGGGAATTTTGGTTGAGAACTTCAATCACCCTTGTCATTTATATTATTTTTTGCATATTTCACATGATATATATATATATATATATATATATATATATATATATATATATATATATATATATATATATAGAGAGAGAGAGAGAGAGAGCATTGCATAATATAGAATTACATTATCATACATACAGTGTTGAACAAAAGTAAGTGAACCCCTAAGATAATATTAAAAAAGTTTATCTCTTTTCCCAGATAATCAATAAATGTTAATTAAACTATAGCTTGTTTGTGCTTTTTTTGTAAGTAGTGGCATGTTACTAGGCATTCAGCTATGAAGACCAGCATTGTTCAGATATTGTCACACTGTAGATGTATGCACATTGATTCCAACATTGGCCAGAGAGCCACTTTTGATTGCAATGTCATCAAACCAGAGAGACTTGGAGAACTGTAGAGACCTGGGCTTTCCAAACTAGACGTCTTGCTCTTGCAGTGGTTTTTTGCGGACAGCCACTTTTGATTGCAATGTCGTCATACCAGAGGCCTTCCATTTATAAATAATTTGCTGCACAGTGGAGACATGCACTCTAAATCATTTTTATGTTTTCTTCTAGCCTTGTCCATCATCATATGATTCAATTATGCAATTTTTTAAAGCTTCAGTAAGTACTTTTGATCTTGACATATTTTTTTCACTTTAGTTTCTAATTGAACCTCTTTGCATACAGTGATTTATATTGGTTGACTGCAGTATACACAGTTTACCAAAAAAAATGAACACATGTCATTTTGATTTTTATATGTGCACAAAAAATTATTTGTAATGGCAACCATGTAAAAGAAATGTACAGAATGTAAATGTAAGGGTTCACTTACTTTTGCATACCATAATTTTTAATTAATATTTTTATTCCAGCTTGATAAAAAATATTGAAAGTCATTGTAATTCATTTAATAAAGGATTTTCTTAATGAATATATAGAATAATTAAGATTTGTTGATTATGTGAAAAAAAAATAGATAATTTTTTTATTATTTTGTGAAAGGTTCACTTACTTTTGCCCAGTACTTGATGTTTATTATAGTGTAGAGTACTTATATTGGCAGGTAGCCAAGTGGTTAAAATGTTTGCTTTCTGACCATGAGACTGTGGTTCAAATCTCATCATGATCGATTTGACAAGAATGTGATTTTATCAGCATGCAGCATCATTTGAAAGGGCCTAAAAACTATAGCACCTCTCAAAACAATCATTGTGAGTGAAATTGGGTAGATGGAACTGTTCACAAACTGTTGATGATTGTGATAGCACAAAGTGACAAATCATCATGTCTAATGGTTTCTGCATACTAGCCTTGTTCAAACTGTTGATCCCACCAGATGATGATACACTCTCTCTGAGAAATGTGCTTGAGCAAGCATTAGCAACAAGAGCTGGCTAGCTACCAAAGCACAAGGGTATGCTTGAAAACAAGAAGCCTGTTATTTATATATATTATTTCATATAGTGTATGGCATTAGTATAGTACTCTCTTATGCATATGCATATTATAATGTAATCAAAACTACTGCTCAAAGTAGTCATTGGAAAAATAAATATTTTCTAACTGAAGGAGTTTAAGTTTCACTTATGAAAAATGTTAACTTTTGTCCATTACTGAGAATTCATTTTTTGAGATATTTTTTTCTCTGATCTTTTTAAATTCTCAACACACCATTTACTTCAAGTTTGTTGCTACTTCTGACATTTGTCTGTCTGTTGTCCCTTCTAGTTATCCTGTAAGCCTTTTGTGTTTTTCTCAGTTTTGTTTTATTACCTTTATTCTTAAGCAAAGCAAGAACAGATTTTTTGTAATTCAAACTTCAACAGTGACAACAAACACCAGAAAACACCTGAAGCAGGTGACAAAGTCAAACAGTGAAATCATTGTTTTATGCTGAAAGAAGCAACCTGTAAATTTTTGACAAGGAAATCAGTAGAATGTTTGAGTATAAATTGGAAGGACCATTATTGTAGAGTTATGGGAAATGGCTAAAAACAATGTAATTTTTAGTGAACTGCATTTTTTACAAATTTATTTTATGCCCTGAGAGACTTGTAAATTTTTGCAGAGATGTTCTGCAATTTTATGCATTTTTTCTCATACTTTATTTTTTTCTTGTATATTGATTTAATTTAAGCACAAAAATAATTCATTATTTTTTATTTTGAAACTATGAAAGTTGAATTAATGTTGTTTAAATAGACATATGGCCTAGTGGTTTCAGGATTAGTATTTTAGCCATTCAAAACTCACCATGGTCAATTAGTCAAGGAATTAACTTCTTGATTATATCAGACTGAGATGATTTTTGTTTGTTTGGGTTTTATGGCATATCAACCACTGTGGGTTATTTAATGCCAAATCCAGTTTATATATATATGCCAAATATATGAATTTTAAATGCCTATTTTGTATGGAACATTTTTTTTTTTTTATTTGCTTGTACACTGCAAAGTAATCTTAGGTATTTTTGTTTAAGTCAAGAATTTCCATTTGATAAGGACATTTTATTTGCAAAATGGTAAAAGGTAGGATATGTTGTTTACACATCAGTCTACATCTTTGGTAAGAGACCAATTCTTTTTAGAAAATCCAATATAATTTTTGGTTCAGTTTTTTCAAATAATTTCTTCATGTTCTTGATTGATTGATGAATTGTTTTGTTTAACGGCATCTCAACCTTAGTGGTCACTTTATGCCGAAAATGATTTTGAGTGACTTTAAAAGTAAAAAACATATAGCTGGCAACATTATGGTTTCAAAAACGTATAGCTGGCAACATTATTGTTTCAAAAACATACAGCTGGCAACATTATTGTTTCAAAAACGCAAAGCTGGCAACATTATTGTTTCAAAAACGTATAGCTGGCAAAATTATTTTTTACAAAAAACGAATAGCTGGCAACATTATGGTTTCAAAAACATATAGCTGGCAACCTTGTTTTAAAAACGCATAGCTGGCAACATTACTGTTTCAAAAAAGTATAGCTGGCAACATTATTGTTTCAAAAATGCATAGCTGGCAACATTATTGTTTCAAAAACGTATAGCTGGCAACATTATTTTTCTGAAAACATTATCTGAGGCCTTGCTGTTGGATGTAGTTTATCGCTATACCCAGGACACAGATGATAGAGGCACTTTAGTCTTGGTTGACAATCTATTGAGAGACATTGTATTGATAAAAGCATATATCTCCCAGCAATTTGGCACCTTATAGGAATTTATCAGCATAAAAAGCTCACAAGGACTGAATTTCTTTTTAAAAAAAAGCAATGTGATTGTTGTAACCTCGTAAAGGTTACTGAATAGAATAAGAAGAATGTTGGTAATGAACGATAATACTTAGGACAAGAACAACACATATAAGATTCACCAGTAGTGCGTAGAAGAAGTCAACTGCTAGAAGTGAGTCAAGTGAATTCCACAATGAATCTCAAACTGCAGACCAACATACAGTATTTACAACTGTATTTATGTGAACAGAGACATACCCATTATCAACCATAGGTATGCTAAAACACTATCTATCTGTTGTAACCTATGGGAGATTACTGAATAGAATAATCACACGAAGGTTGGTAATAAATGATAATACTTAGGACACAAACAAAACATAAGATTCGCCAGCAGTGTGTAGAAGTAGTAGTCAAATGCCAGAAGTGAGCTAAGTGAATTCCACAATGAATCTCCAATTGAAGACCAACATACAGTATTTACTACTGTATTTATGTGAAATGGGGCATACCCATAGGTATGCTACAACAGTGATATTTGTTTACAATCTACTATAGACAGAAATAATGGAACATAGTTTTCCATCTGATTTATTTCATAACATTCAGTAGAAAATAATTTCTTTTTATCCTGATTTTTATTGATTCTTATAATGATAAGCACAATGCAGTTTTGTTAAAAACACCAGAACAAGCAATGTCATATTTATGCTCAGAATATCAGAAAGAGCAATCCAAATGCAGATGGATGTATACCTATAGAATTACTTGAACATAAGCTTGATTTATTTATGAAAGATATTAGAATAACTTATACTTGGTGCAAACAACCTGTATACAAATAGAAATTAATTCAGTAAATACACAAGAGTAGAAAGGGGTGTAATACAAGGATGTGTTTTCTCAAAGGACTTATTCAACCTTTACAGTATGGCAATCCTTAAAGAATTAGAAATCCTACCAAGATTCATTATTAGTGGTTGCAATTTTAACAACATAAGTGTTGACAGCAAACACAGAAAGGAAACTACAAGAACTCCTACAGAAAGCAGGAAAGGAAAGCAAGAAGAAAGGACTGAACATCAATTCTAAGAAGACAGAATGTCAGTAAAAGGAATGGCCCAAGATCTGCACTACAAATTGGAGACACAAAAATCATGCATTACAACAGAAAAATTCTTTAATCAAAAAGTGTACTGAACTCTTATATAATATGAGTCCTCTTGTATGGCAGTAAATACTGGACAATCTCCTCACAGATTAAGAAAAAACAAAGCAACTGTGGTTCTACAGAAGGATGCTGAGAATACCACTGACTGAACAAGTGAGCGACAACAAAGTTTTAAAGAAAATGGAAGCAAGAAGCAAACTTATAGAGACAGTTGTAGTTTCATAAGCAGATATTGAGGAAAGAGGGCTTGGAAACTCTAATACTCACAAGACGTATTGACATGAGAGACGGAGGAGAGCAGTAAATAACTTAGTTAATGGGCTTGTGTAAACAGTTGGTAGAACAGAGATTAGGAGAGATAGCAAGAGACAAATCTTACCAAGAGCTACAAAGGATAGGAGAAGCCAGGATTGCCCAAATCCTGAAGAGACACACAGTACATATGAGAAAAAGAAGTGATTCAAGCTTCTTCAGTTGTCTTTTGATTTGGGGAAACTTCCAGGAATTTTTAAATTTTACAAAAATTTAAAAAACATTATTTTCTTACTAGTTTTCACCCAATACAAGGCTCAAGAGCTACTAAATAAGGTTGTTGTAAGGGGTTATCGGAAATGAACAATACATATTATAAGTATATGTTGGAAAAATAATGGTTCATCCTAGGCTTGAAGATTGTAGTGATCGTGGAAACATCCACTTGGAAGTCAATTCCATATTGCAACAGTTCTAAGGAAGAAGCTGTGAGAGTGGGTGGTGGGTCCTAATTATGAAGGTATTAACTAGTAAAACCAAAGAATGCAGTTCACCTGAATACCTGCCATGAAAATAGTGATCGAGTAGCAATGTTTTGCCTGTGGGCAAAGATGTTGTAGGGTGGAAAACTGTTCATCACCACAAATGCTTTTGAATCCTGTCAGTAAAGATTGTACAGCTCCAGCAAAGATGTAGCAGAAATACTCAATTTTCTATCTGATTGGGTCTTGTAAAAACAAAGCTTGAAAGAAAGAGTCACATTCTTTCTGGACCGTTTATTTAATCTAACAGAGTGGAACATTATCATCCCACTGACCGTGTCAGGGGACACTAGTGTGCTGTGTGATCCTCTTAAATGTGCCATGAAATATTGTCACGGCACACATATATATGTATGCTGAAGTAGAAGCAATAATTTTTTTTTTCACTGTTCTTTGATTATCTTAAATACTTTGTCTTATATACCGTACCTATGAAGACTAATGCTTATGACCGAATCCTCAGGAATATGTTGGACACTATTGTAAGTGGGGGTAAGATGATGTCTATGTAGTCCACCACTAGCAGTGGTTTACCTACTTCATGCCGCTGGCGAGTATTGTATTTTGTTGATGTTATAATAATTACCATTTGATTTCGAACCTCTGTTTTGGTTATTCCTCATTCAGTAACCTTTCCTAGGTTACAACACTTTGTTTTAATATTCCTTTTTTAAAAAGTATTTTTATTTTTTCAATTTATGTTTTTTAAAATTTCAATGCTTACTCTCTACATTAAAGAAATGATCGCTATTATGGTTACCCCTCTGAAAGCGCTCGATGAAAACATCGACTATTATTTTCTGTCATTGAACACATGTTGATTGAATTTGAAATTCCTTCATAAATGTTCCTTTTAATATTGGACTTAAGTTATGTGAAGACAAAGACTTGGCCACCATTTCTAGAGATCAAGAGCAAAAAATAAAATATTTGACAGTACACATGTTACATTTGGGATTTCGATACAAAGGGAATATTACACATTAGCTAAAAAGTCTTTATCAGTTTTATTGCAATTTTCTACTTCTTATTTATGTGAATTAGGATTCACAACCCTAAATAACACCAAAAATAAAAGGTGAGAAAGACTATGCTCACCAGCAAAAAAAAATGAGGATCTACTCACTGCACATGCAATCCAACATTGAAGAAATTACAAAAAATACCAGGCATAGATTTCACACCAAATAAGCTGCACAAATAGTTGAATAGAAACATTGAAATAAGGTAAGTTCATATTTGTGTCCACATTTGTTTTTAAATATATAGTTTTATTTCATAACATTTAAATGTATACCTTTAAAAATTTTGCTGTGTTGTTATATTTTAATTTGCTCCTAGGTGTGCTGTTGCTTAAAAGTTTGAGAAACACTGGACTATGTCTAGGGATATATCTTGTCCTATTTTTGATACTGATCCTGTAGATTAAATAAAAAGTTTAGTTTGCAAGTCCTTGAATGTTACTGTATCAGCAGTACCCTGACAAAGGCCAGGGGACCGAGTGGCTAAAATATTATGATGATTATATCAAAGATGGAGACTTTGAATGATAACTCTTCATCCCAGGAATTAAGATAGAAATATTTCTGTTTCATTATAGTGAAAAAAATCAACGGAAAATGACCAAGTAGCTAAAATGCTTTTTGTATCACAAACACAAAGAAATCAGCATTTTTTTTATTCTGATCACAGCAAAGCTGAAAACATTCCCTTTACATCTAAATAATTAAAACCTCTTGAGTCTTGAATGGCTAAAAAATGTATATCTAAATTATGTTATGGCAGAAGATCAAAAGAAATGTGTAAGTAAAAAAACCAAGAAAATATTTTCCTTTAAATTCAAATAAATATGAAAAAAAAGTATGAAGCAAAATAGGACAAAGAACCACCTGCAGTAATGGTTACTCTGTACATTTTTGATGGGTCCTTTTGAAGAATAGTTTTTATGCCTTTAGCCTCTGCCAATTAATTGAACTTTCAGGTATAGCTTATTGGTTAGAGATACAAATCATAAACTGATAAGTTGGAGGATCAGAGACATTGATTAAAAACATGATTATCTCACAAAAACAAATCTGGTTTCAAATACTGTGCAGTTTTCTTACTAGTTCTGTATATATCAAAATGTGTAATATCCACAGTCACCTTCATTTGTTTAAAGATGAACTTTGAAACTTAAGCCTTTCCATAGCAAATTAATTTCTAAATTTTACCAATTTTAAGGTATTAAAGTAATTTAAATTTAAGTTCAATTTATAGCAATGGTGAGTTGAGTCATTTCCATCTAGGAAAACTTCAGCTTTTATTGACCAAATAGTTAACATTATTGTTGATTGAAATTTCTAAAACCTTTCTATTAAAACAGTTTTTCTTTCTATTATTGATGGGGGTTTCTTTCCTATTAAATACAGGTTATCATTGGTTTTCTTGAATGGTAATGGTAAGATTAACTGTTTCCATCTAGGAAATCTTCTGCTTTCATTGACCAGATAGTTAGCATTACTGTTGATTGAAATGTATAAAATCTTTCTGTTAAAACAGTTTTTTCTGGAAAATATGCTTGATATTGTTTTTATTACTGATGGGAGTTTTCTTCCTAAACTTTTGTTTAGGGTTGTGTTGAAAGATAAAATTTTTATTTGCTACATGGTTGGTCTTGTTTTAATTTCTGGGATATTATCATTACTTATATTATTAGCAATCATAATAATGTCTTCCTCTTTATATCATCACAAAATTTCAGCAGTTGTGCCCTCATTGTGTCATCTTCCGGTGTCTGGTGTTTGTATTTAATCTATGTCAGTAGATCTTTCTCATTCTACTTTACAAGTCAAGGGACATCTCGTGTTGTTCTTTTTTAGTACTGCTTGTTTATTGTTTACCCTGTTTCCACTGAGTTTATGTTCCCTTGATGATTAAAGATGGCTGTTGTCTACACAAGATGTTTTGTGCACTAGGTGACAGGTATTGCTTTTAATTTTGCTGTGTGTCTAACAGCCCTCTTCGCCATAAAAAGCCTGGTATGGGAACTGGTTTAGTCACTGATGACCCAACCATGTGGCAGGTAGTATTGGGTTACATTGTACCAGTTGCGCTAATAGAGTCATAAACACACACACACACACACACATATATATATATATATATATATATATATATATATATATATATATATATATATATATTATGAAATGGACAAAGTCCGACAATTATTTTAAGACATTTTTATGT
This sequence comes from Acanthosepion lycidas, assembly GCA_963932145.1. Lineage (NCBI taxonomy): Eukaryota > Metazoa > Mollusca > Cephalopoda > Sepiida > Sepiidae > Acanthosepion > Acanthosepion lycidas. Next base: position 117,319,711 of record OZ010573.1, read on the forward strand.
TCATACATTCTTTTTTATAGATACAAATATTTAAGTAAATGCTCTGTTTATAACAAACAGTATTAACAACATTTACTGGCCTGAATTATTATCTATGAAAATTTCTCAGACATTCAGGCCAGTAAATGTTGTTAATACCGTTTGTTATAAACAGAGCATTTACTTAAATATTTGTATCTATAAAAAAGAATGTATAAACATAAAAATGTCTTAAAATATGCATATGTATATATATATATATATATATATATATATAGCTTACCACTCGCATTCGAGGATACCCATCTACTAGGGCAGCTAGCCAATCTTTATTACAGATGCTCACTCAGGCACATTTTGTGTTTGCTCAAACACCCACAGATCCCTCCCACCTGTGGTTTATACTGCAACTATGCTCAGCAGACCTTAGTTACAGTTTCTGGGAGAGAGCGTAATCAGCAATTTGAATAAAGCAAGCGTGCTCAAGCCTTTGGCCATGATGACTTGTGGCTTTGTGCTAGCACAGCTATCGATGGCCTCAAATGTTGTCTACCTGATTTCACTCACAAAGATTTGGTCAACCCATGGTATGTTTTTTTTCAGGCATTTGCCAAAGGTGACACATGCTGGGATTGATCTTGATCCATTTTGGTAACATCAGGAAGTGTTCTTCCTGACAAATCAACCATGGTGAGATTCGAACCCAGGTTTCATTGTCAGAAAGCGAATGTTTTAACCACTCAGCCATGAGCCCATAAATATATATATACACATGTATATATACACATAGAGTGACAAAGTATGAAATGCTGGCAAACAGACTTGAGATGATAGGCAACTTTGACATAAGAGTATGCAGCTGCTAAATTTTGTTTAATTCTAATATTTATGTACCTTATAAGATTTTAATCAAGCCAATGATTTGCAGGCAAGTCTGCAGAGTGAAAATGAGAGAAGATATACAAAATTTATATAAGTATCTTTATCATTTAAGAGTTATCAACCATGTCCTTCCTATATTTTGATGTCATGACCAATCCACCTTAAATGGAATAAAGAAAGGATTCAATTTTAAATTTAGAGAATAATTCTCATCTTGTTTGCCAGCAGTGTCCTGCAAGTCACATTCTGTGTTTGTATAAGATTGTAGAAATAACAGGGATGGTTTCACAGACTTGTGATTTAGTTAGATGTTTTCTCCAAGAGATGTTAAGTATAGCTTTCAGCATCGGAGTGTAGGTTCCATCAAGCTTAGACTCTAGCATTTTAAGTAATGTCTAAGCAATGACACCATACATTAAAACCACCTCTACAGTGGCACAAAAGAATCTCCATTTCAGGTTGTTTCGTAGATCAGATTTCCAGATTACATGCATTTTATTTAAGGCCGCCAAGGCTTTACCTATGCAAATTTTCATATCCTTTTCAGTAGAATTTATTTGCTTACTAGGTATATAAAAGATTTAACAGATTTTATTGGTTGAAACTTATGAATTCATTTTTAGAGACGATGACAATAGTTGTACTCTATGTCAATGCCTCAGGTGCGTGTGTGCGTGTGTATATATATATATATATATATATATATATATATATATATATATATATATATATATATATATATATATATGTGTGTGTGTGTGTGTGTGTGTGCATATATATACAAATGTGTATAAATGTATGCATTCATATGTGCGTGTATATATATATATAAATATATGTATATACACACACCTACATACACATATGTGGATATATAAGTATGTATGAATGTTTGCTTTGGTTTCATTTGGTTTACGGCATATCAACGTCTATGGGTTATTTAATACTGACAAGATTTTTATTGCTAGTAATATTTTTTTCAAAAATGTATAGCTGGAAATTTTTTTTTTTAAATGTATTGCTGGTAATAATTTTTTCCTTAAAAAATGAATTGCTTTTACAAAAATATATTGCTGATATTAAAACCTATTTTTACATTTTAATAGTGTTTTGACTCCAATTTTGGGGATCAACTATTTGCTAATAGTTGGGACCCCAACAAGTGCTACCACCCCGGGTCAGGGCAGACCTGGGAATACCAGCAATTAAGAGGTGGTTTCACACTCCTCAAAACCTGATCAGAGGCTTTGCTGTTGTATGTAGTTTATCGTCTTACCCCGGAAACGTATGTATTTGTATGTATGCATATACATCCAAATGTACACATACATATATATATAAATTCACTTATATAAACATATATGCAGATATATATAAGTATTTGTGTTCATATATTTGTTTATGCATGCTTATAAAAAGCTTCATGTTTATTAAAGCACAAAGATTTATATATTGAAAATTTCCATATATGGATAAATGCCCAAAAATTATCACCCACAAACAATTTTTTTGTAATCATTGCATTCAGCTCCAGGGTTTGGCTTATTACATCGTTGTTTACCCTTCAGATCTGCTATGATTAGTAGAAAAGTCAAGAAGGTGATTTAATATAAAATACTTTGTGCACGAACAAGGTAGGCACTTCTGAAAATGAGATGATATCAGTTGAAGTTTAAACAGATCAAAGTAAATATAGAGAGAAAGATTGAGAAAAATTGACAGAATATATGTATAAATATATATATATATATATATATATATATATATATATATATATATATATATATATGTGTGTGTGTGTGTGTGATGAGAATAAACAAAAAATAAATTGGCTATCTATTAATCCATCTATCTCAAGTGTTTATTTCTATCTATCTATCTATCTATCTATATTAGTCTCAGTCTGTTCAAATGCCTATTTATCTCAAGTATGCGTCCTTCTATCTTAGTGTTTCTATCTATCTATCTCACTCAGTCATTTCAAATCTATGCCTATCTCAAGTGTGTCTCTTTCTATTTCAGTCTGTTTTTACCTATTTATCTATCTCTGTCACTTAAAATCTATATCTTTCTCAGTAAGTTCAAATATCTATCTATCTCAAGTGTCTCTTTCTATCAAAAGATTCCACTCTGTTCATATCTAAGCCTGTTCATATCTATGTATCTATCTCACGCTGTTCACTAAGTCAATTCAAAACAAAATCTGTTTCTATCTCAGCATGTTCATATTTTAGCCTGCTCATCTATCTTAGTATGCTAATATCTAAGTTAATTCTTATCTCAGTCTGTTTATATCTCAGTCTGCACATTTATCTACGTATGTATTTATGTATGTATCTATCTTAATCTGTTCATTATGCACCCATCTATCTTAATCTGTTCATTATCTATTTATATATCTCAATCTGCTCATTATCTATCTATCTATCTATCTATCTATCTATCCCAGTCTTTTTAATATCTAAGTCAATTCATATCTAAATACAGTCTGCCATTTGGAGATAGTCTAAATAAATCTGATAATGATAATGACCTAATACTTACCATTTTCTATTTTGAAAGTAACAAAAAGAATGGTTCCTTATTTCTCTCCATATAGATTGTGAATGATGGTCAGAGAATGTATGAGTTGATACACTAAAGCAACAACAAAAATAACAAAAACAATAAGGTAATTAATCAGAACAACTTTTGAAACAATAATTACCTTTTTTCCTCAATGTATCATAAATCTATAGAACGTCAAGTAAAGGATTACCCTAAATGTTGTCATATCAACAAAATAACAAAAATAATAACAAAATCAGTTCAAATAGTTTAGCATCTGGAATGTTCATCATTCAGTAAAAAATCCTAATTTTTTTTAAAAAAAATTTATTCCACTGACTCTCACGAGTCAGTGGAATAAATTCTCTTTTGTTTCCAAACATAAATTATGATCATCTAAAAAATCATCAGGATTGTGTTTACACA